>JADLZL010001845.1:0-238134 GCA_015844335.1 Chrysopogon serrulatus
ATGTTTGCAGTTTAGCACCCATGTAGCTCTCACTGTTTTTTAACGAATCTGGAGGGACCAGACGGTCCCTATAGTGATTTTATTAAAATAAGTAAAAAAAACAGTGATACAGGATTCAAGATACAAAGAAAGAGACAAAAAATAAGAAGAAGACAACTAGTTATACCAGATTTTATATCCATTGGGAAAAAAGACTCTGTTTGGTTGTGCTTCCCTATGTAAGAGAGAAGGTTGATTTCTTTCAGGAAGCTTCTTTTGCAATTTGACAGGTTTAGCTGCGAGCCTTTAAAGATCAAGTCATTTCTTGCCATCCAGATAGTCCATCAGACAATAATAATTGCTTTCATGAAAAACTGCGAGTCAAGTTGGTCTTTTAACTGATCGACCAAGGGCCTTGTTTAGATCACTCTCCAAATTCCAAGTTTTTTTTTCACTCTCTCTCCATCACATCAATTGTTTTCGCATATAAATAGTATTAAATATAAATAAAAAAATAACTAATTACACAGTTGGGTTGTAAATCACGAGACGAATCTTTAGAGCCTAGTTGGGCCACGATTGGACAATATTTACCACAAACAAACGAAGTGCTACAGGACTTTCCAATCTCTCTCCTCTCACAAATTGTTTCCCATATGTAAATAGCATTAAATATAAATAAAAAAAATAACTAATTACATAGTTGGGTTGTAAATCACGAGACGAATCTTTTGAGCCTAGTTGGGCCATAATTGGACAATATTTACCACAAACAAACGAAGTGCTACAGGACTTTACACTCTCTTTCCAACCCCAATCTAAACAAGGCCTTGTCAGGGAAGCTTGCATTCTGGGGAATTTCAATCCCAATCAGATTCCAGCACTCTCTGGCAAAGGCACAGTCAAGGAAGAGATGACTCATTGTTTCTACAGTAATAAGATTGCATATGGCACAGTTGTAGGATTCAAGCACCATATTTTTCCTTCTTAGAATGTTTCTGGTGCTAAGTCTGTCCTTTAGAAGCAGCCAGAAAAAAAATCTTGTGCTTAGGCTGACAATTATTCTTTCAAAGCCATTTAAAAGCATGGTGAGTATTGAAGTGCCCAACCAGGGATTTATAAACTTTGGCAGAGCTGAAGGCACTGGAACCTCCACTAAGTGTCCACTGTCTTTTTCATCGCAGAGATGCTGATCATTCATCATTTGCTATATGGCCTAAAACTGGGTGAAAGCAATATGTGAAAGGGGAAGCTGGAGCAGATCAGAAAAATCTTCTCGAGAGAACGCTTGCTGAACTGTAATTGCTTTGTTAGTGGCAAAGGAGAAGAGTTCTGGTGCTGACTCTTGCAATGGCAGGTTGGTCCAAGCATCAGTCCAGAAGAGGATGGATTCACCATTTTGAACCTATGGGTTGGTCAGATTTTTGAACTCTGAAAGTAGCTTAAGAATGTCCCTCCACCAGAAAGATCCCTTTCTTGTGTGGTTGGGGAGCTTACCATTTCTGTAGTGTTTTTCCCGGACCAAATTGACCCAGAGTAGGTTACACTTGTTGAAGAATTTATAGAGATGCTTAATCAATAGAGCTTTATTTTGCTTCTCAATGTCAATGACACCTAGGCCTCCCTTAGTCTTGGGGACACAAACCATTTCTGAGGCAGCCTTTGGGGGAGCTTTGGCATTGATATCAGAGTCCCTCCAAAGACAGTGCTTCTTGTACTTGTCAATTTGCTTGATGATGCCTTTGGACAGAGCAAGGAAGCACATGTAGAAGGTAGGCAGAGCAGTGAGAACAACATTTGTGAGTTGGAGTCTGCCAGCCAAGATGAGAAAAGAAGATAGTCTTCTTTCACATTTATTCACCAGTGGCAAGAAATCTTGCATTCTGGGTCTTGAAATTCCCAAGGGAAGGCCGAGATAAATGAAGGAAAATTCTCCTTTAGAACAACCAAAGGTTTCAGCAAGAATATCAAATTTTTCTTCTGAGATATTAATGAGAGTCATTATAGATTTATTGTAATTCACTTTGAGTCCAGTTGAGAGATAGAAGTTGTTCAGCAGGGTCTTCAGGAAAAAGATCTGTTGGAAATGGCAGTTTAAGTAGACCCAAGTTCTTGGCCTTATTTATCATAGACTGAAGGAAGTCTACAGCTAAGACAAAGAGCAGAGGGGAAAAATGATCCCCTTGTCTGACACCTCTCCTACAGTGGAAAGTTTTTCATGCAACACCATTGAGAAGGACTGCCAAAGTACCAGAGGAGAAGATAGATTGCATCCAGTTTAGCCACCTTTGCCTGAACCCCTTAGCTTCCATTAAGGTTAACATTGCCTGATGCTCAATCCTGTCAAAAACCTTTTCAAAGTCCAGCTTGATGATAACCAATTCTTTTTTTGAGTTATGACAAAGATGAAGATACTCATAGGCCCAATCTAAGCAATCTTGTATGGTTCTTGTTACGATGAACCCATAATGGTTTTTGTGGACCAAACTTGTGATGATGGGTTGCAGTCTATCGACATGAACCTTGGTTATGAGCTTCACTGAAGAATTAAGTAGTGAGATTGGCCTGAATTTAGAAACAGTGAGAGTTATGAGCTCTCACTGTTACTTCATATAGATTTGTACGTTAAGGTATGACCACCATTGTTTGCATGAACCTGTCCACTTCCAAAAAAATCTTTGCATTTATTTATAAAAAATTACATATGTAGCATTATTATTTTATTATAAAAATAGATATGTCAAAAGTTTGAGGTAAAAATATATAAATTTATATAATGTAACAATTATATAAAGTAGATATATGTCATGGATATTGACATACTGCTTGTTGGTATCATTTGTATTTGAGTTATGACTTAGAGCAACTTCAGCATACTATCTAAATAGACTATCCTAGATTTGGATAGTGGAGGTAAAAACATGCTTTCTAGCAAGCTACCTATCTGACTACCCAAATGTGTTGGCCTAACAAATTCCCCCTCCCACTACCAATTCCTGTTGGCCCAATATCTGGCTACCTGTTTTCCTGTTTGGCCCTTCCTCCCATGCGCGCACCTTTTCCTTGTGGTCGTCCTCATCCATCGTGGCTCCCTGGCGAGGCAACTCTCTCTGGCGAGGACGCATCATGCCTCCCTAGCCCCATCATCAACCCTGCCCAGATCTCGCCGCCACGGCTATCCCTAGGGGTGTATTTAGTTTGGGGGTGAAAAATTTTGGGGTGTCATATCAGATGTTTGACCGGATGTCGGAAGAGGTTTTTGGACACTAATTAAAAAACTAATTTCATAACTCGCCTAGAAACGACAAGAGGAATCATTTGGTTACTGTAGCACTTATGGCTAATCATGGAGTAATTAGGCTCAAAAGATGTGTCTCGTCGCTTACAGCCAAACTGTGTAATTAGTTTTTTATTTCGTCAATGTTTGATACTCCATGCATGCACCGTAAGATTGGGCAAAATTTTTTGCCCAAAACTTTTTGGGCAACTGAACACGCCCTAGGTCTCCCGTGGCGATGCCCTCCCGACACTGGCGCCTCTGCGACATGCCTCGCACGAGCGGCGCAGGAGGTAGCATGACTTTCCTGACACTCGGTAGCAGTTCCCTAGGCCCCTTCCCGCAACAGTTCCCCGATGTTCCCCTAGCCGAGTTCTATGGCGACGGAAGAAGAAAGACGACGACATGTGGTCCTACATGTCATTCTCTATTGTGATAGATTTGGGTAGCCAATTAGAGCATCTCCAATAGTTTCTTATATTTTACTTGACAATTTTTGTGTTTTGCCAACTCTTAAAAAGATATGCCAAGTAAAAAAAGAGCCCATGTCCAATAGTTTGACATAATTCACTTGCTAAATCCAGATATAAATTACATCAAAAACCCTAAGAGAGAAATAAAATTATGTTTATGCCCTTCCACCACTTTCGATATGGACAGATGCGCCATGAGTAGTGTGCATCTATGCGCGTATCTGAAGGTTCTTTTGCCAACTTGGGACAAATGACAACCTAGAATGAAAAACTGTTGAAGAAGATTTTTTTTTTTCTATTTTTGCCAAACAAATGGCAACCTGAGATGAGGAACTATCGGAGTTGACCTAAGGTAATACTGTTCTATTGGAGATGCTCTTACTAATGTAAGATTGACGAACAACACACATATAAAAGTTTATTTGGTATACACAAGGCATAAAATATATGTTCATTTTAATTATTCTTTAATATATTTATATGGAATTTGGCAATTTACACACACACATAGTTCGATTCAAATTTTAAATGTGTCACATAAATTATCTATCATAATGGGGGTGGGTAGTTATTAGGCGCAAAATTATGAGTAGATTAGATTATATGTTATAATGACATATGTAGGTGATTCAGATGTAGATCATTGGTTGACTTTGTCTTCTTATAGTAGAAGTAAATAGTTTTTTCACAACAAAATATATAGATGGAATGACTATTATTATCAGTCGTGACTCGAGTCTACTATAATTATGGCCGTTATTATCAGTTATGGTTAGAGTCTATCCAATATGGCTACATCTTTGTAATTGTTGTGAGAATTTCTATGTTTAGTTTGCTTTTTTTCAAACATCGTGATAATTAATGTGGAAGCTTTCGGTCGGGACCCCCTAGTTTGAACTCCTTGGATTTATTTTTTCTTCAAATGCCATAAATATTTAATTGAAACCTAAGCTTAAGTTAAACTATCATTGCACCCATAGTTGCATTTTTTTCTAGACAAGGCAGTACTAAAATAACATAAAGATTTGTTTCAACCTATACCGGTACCACACATGTGTTTCACGTGGACTTTAGATACAAAAACCTAGTCCTGCACCACGAATTGGCTGTGAAAATGTGGCCTGCGATGTCTATGATTAAATTATAAAATCTGAATTTGGTTGGTACTCCCTCTATCCACTAAAGAATACAATTCTCATTTTATAAGTAATCAAAATGTTTATTTTTTAAATAAATTTATATAAAAAAGTGCAAACATTTATGATATAAAAAGTATCATAAATGCTAATAATATATTTTTATCATAAATTTATTTAGAGATATAAATGTACTATAAATTTGATCAAATTTGAGCTAGTTTGACGGGCACGGATTTCATAACTGTATTCTTTTTGCAGTCAGAGGCGATATTTTAGAAAATCTCACGCTATGAAAATCGCATTTTTCGAGAAGCCAAAACATTCTTAGCCTGCTAAATATAATGGAAATACTAATGTGTATAATTAATTACTATGGACGGTAATTAGTACATAACAAACCTATTTAAACACAGAAACATTGATATTAATTTCCTAATTTATTTTTCAATAAATCTAGTTAAATTTAAAATTGTTTATTTTCATTATTAATGATAAAATATAATGGAAATACTAATGTTTATAATTAACTATGGACTGCAATTACTACATAACAAACCTATTTAAACACAGAAACATTGATATTAATTTCCTAATTTATTTTTCAATAAATCTAGTTAAATTTAAAATTCTTTTTATTTTCATTATTATTGTTCCGATAATTTTTCAGTAAATCTAGTTAAATTTACGTGTGTCCTCTGCTGCTGGTGCTGGGGCGTGGGCGATCCCTAACCTACGTGGGCCATGCATGCTGCCGTGATCTGAATTGAGTGACTCGAGGAAGCCCTCTCCGGCCTCTCCTGTCTCCTCCGTCTTTGGATGCTTTCCACGCGCGCTCCTCGCTGCTGGGCGCTGGCTGCCACGACAAGACGCGACGGCGACGCGCCGACGACGCACGGCGCTTTTAATTTCCACCGCCGGCCAGCCGAATCATTTCCTGCCCATCCCATCGTGTAGTAGTATTCGTCTCTCTTTGATTTCCCTTCGCCTCCGATTCGAGGGCCTTGTTTAGATGCAGGTTAGAAAGAGAGTGTAAAAAGTCCTCAGAAGACTTCGTTTGTTTGTGGTAAATATTGTCCAATTGTGGCCCAACTAGGCTCAAAAGATTCGTCTCGTGATTTACAACCCAACTATGTAATTAGTTTTTTTTTTATTTATATTTAATGCTATTTACATGTGGGAAACAATTTGTGAGAGAGAGAGAGATTGGAAAGTCCCAGAGCACCTCGTTTGTTTGTGGTAAATATTGTCCAATCATGGCCCAACTAGGCTCAAAAGATTCGTCTCGTGATTTACAACCCAACTGTGTAATTAGTTCTTTTTTTTATTTATATTTAATACTATTTATATAATTTTAAAACAATTGATGTGAGGAGAGAGAAGTGGAAAAACTTGCACCAAACTAAACAAGGCCTCGAGTAGGATAGAGCGCTTTGGTTTGTAGGAGCAGCTAGCGCTGTTGGCATGAATGCGAGCGAGCAAGCAGCTAGGGCATCGAAAGCCGCCTTTGGACTGGACGACTGGTGGCTTCTTTTAATTTGGGCTCCATCAAAAACTGCTATTGCGCCTCTAACCTCAGCCCTCTTTTTTAGTCGCATTTCTTCTATACTCATAAAACTTGATGTTTTAATATTTAATAATTATTTAATTTATCTTCTTCACTCGAATTCAAGTTTGTCCTATTAAAAGGGTTTGACCTCTTTTTTTGTTATCATGGCATGCGTTGCATTTTTACCTTTAGTTACAATTAGCCTATATAGCCGTATGTCTAGTTAGTTCACCTGCTACTACATTATTCTATTTGATAATTCGTTTTTGTTTTCTTGTATTTTTAATCCTTTTCTATTATCAAGAAGTTAATAATTGTATGTTTAGTGCTAAAGGCCTTACGTAACACATAGCGTGTTTCTAATGTCCCAGTAGAATTACATATACGACACATACTTCCTTCGTCCCACGAAAATCATTGCTATGGGATTCATATTGTTTTAAACTTAAACTTGATTAGCTTTTCAAAAATATTAGCACCATTTATCTCTCTAAATAGTTTATTATAAAAAATATATTCAAGGATCTATCTAATAAAATGTTTAGCTTCATTTCTAATATATATTTAGTTAAAGCTAGAAATGCTTGGCTTCATTCATGTCTTTAGAATTAAACAAGGTGGCTCCTTTGGCGGATGCTTTGCCGTTCTTGCTATTCGGTCTCTTGTAGCGGATACTTTGTCGTTACTGCCCTTCTTCAACGAATGCTTTGCCGTTGCTACTTGCTTAGGCAGATGATTTGCCGCCCTTGTCGCCTCGGTCTCGCACTCTCCCCCTTGCGGATACTTTGCTGCTGTATGCGGGATGGCCCACCTACGGATACTTTGCCACCTCGTCGTCTCCAGTAGATGCTTTGCCGCCGTGTGCTTTCCTAGCGGATAGTTTGCCGCTCCATTCTTCTCGGTGGATGCTAGCTTTGCCACCGCGGCTTTTATCTCTTGTGTGGGCAGCCTTTGTGTCGATGTATCTTTTTTCCTATAGGTCCAGTCGGTTAGGTTTATAGGGAGGGCCCTCTCTTCTTTTCTGCCTTTCTTGCTTTGATTTTTGTTCGTGTGCTTAAGGGGTCTTGGTAATCTTGGGATTACTATGCGTATGTTGCTTAAAACAAACTTCTTCTGCAAAAAAAAAGAATTGAACAAGGTGGTCCTTCGCAATCTAACCTTTGTCTCTTGTGTATCATCCATCTGAACAGTTCTCTAGAATTGGACAAGATGGTCCCTAGCAATCTCATATTTATATCTTCTATGTCATCAACAACCATTCCTCCTTTAAAAACTAATCTGTCGTTAGCATATGTTTACTGTAGCACAATATTGTCAAATCATGAGCTAATTAGACTTGCAAAATATTCGCAATATGTGCAATTAGTTATTTTCAGACTATATTTAATACTCTATGCATGTGTCTAATCATTCGATAGGATAGCGACTAAAAAAAAAAGTAGGGGAAACTAAACACCCCCTTAGTATCTCAGAGAGTCAACTAATCTCAAAAAACTAGATCTGTAAGAAATAATCTATATGTCTCTAAATTGGTTCACTATGAAAATACACGACGTGGTAATACAAAGGATAATTACTAGCTAGTTTAAAAATTAGCTCTAGGGTATTTAAAGAGAAGGACTAATAGGTGGCTAATTTTTTTCTTCGTAGTAGTCAGCCGACTAGCTGGCCAACCATAGTTAATTTAGACTAATCTTTAGCTCCAAACTAATAATTGGTCATGTGTATCTAAACAGGTCCTAAGTTAATGATGTTTATTTGATATTATAAATAAATGCTAGTATTTTATATATGTTTAGCTTAAATTAAGATGGGTTGATTGTTGAAATTCGAGATGAGTATTTATTTTGGGAGTGAGAAATTAAGACACTCACATTTAGGTTTCGTTTGAGAGATCTAACCCTTCTGCTTTGCTCCTTGATTCTCTGATGGATTAATTTCACCGTATTTCTAGGAGGGAGCAGATTGAGGAGCTAATGAGAATTGATTCTCTGCTGATTCCATCAGAATATAACAGGAGGGCAGGGTGAAATAGATTTCTTGGCTCCCAGCTTCCAATATAAAGAAGTGATTCTCTCCTAATCATTAACTGATACAGAATAAGAGGATGCAACTCTAGAGGACAGGAACATTAATTTTTAACTAGAGCCATAAACAGTGCATGATCAAACGAGAATGCCCTGGATGGTAAAAGTGGACTGTATGTAATGAGAATATTAGATATCAGAGACATCAAATATATACAGATTTCATTGTCTAATTCCAATTCAAGAAGTAGCTGAACAATGTTGATCCATATACCTTAATGTAATATGCACTGAGAGGAGAATTATTCAGCTTGTTATTGCTATATCCACATGCTGAGCCCATCATTAACCCTGCTGAAGCTCTGCCACCTCCATCGATCCTGGTGGCTCAGGATGTCACAGTGTCGTGTCCACAATCATCCAGGCACTTAAGCTTGACATTGGACACAACAGACTGTCCATATTTCATGGTTCGCCATGCAAAAAAGAAACGATGTAACCAATCAATTCCAGAATTCTCTCACTTGCAGTTGATCATAGCATAGGATCAAGAATAAACATGGCATAGTGGATTATATATTCTTCTCATGCAGCCAAAAGAAGACATGAATGCATTGCTCTCAACTTCTCATGTATGAATAATTTCATGTATGCTACCTTCATAACCAATGGAGGAAATAGAAAGACTAAAAATAGCAGAGCACCTAAAACTATGATATGCCTCAAATCTGAACCAAAACTAATACTAAATACTAAACTTGAAAGACAGGCAAGGTAGAATGGCTATGACCAATATTCTGCAACCCCTCAAAACTGAATCGATGTCATTTCGACCTCCTTGGCACTGTGCATCCCTTCCGTTCAAATTTTTGCAACTTCAGTAATTATTGCAGAAAGTTCTAAATAAAAAAATATCAACACATGGGAAGCAATACTGAGTCATTAATTATAAATGTGTGGAACCTTTATTCACGCCAACCTATAGGCTGACACACACACATTTTGGATTATAGACAGAAAAACATCAACGAAACAAGTTTGAAAATCATTCAATCAAAGTTAGGATTTCTAACCAACAAACAGAAGCCCACGGAGCAGTGCTGCCCTCACTATCTCTATGAAGGGCAAGGGCTCCAATGATGCCCCCATCGAGTCTTTCATGTTGCCGCAGACAGGGATGACTGAGAAGGCAAGGGGCTCAGGTGTCTGGTGAAGAAATCATCAGCAGGCCTAGTTAAAATGTCTTTCTGGCAGCAGCGATTGGGATCTGACAGAGATGCATAACTTTTATCACCTCAATGTAATGACCTTGCACCCTTTCTACAGCAGATTTATTCCATTGTGAGAAATTGAGCTAACCTTTATTTCTTACCGGCAAGGAAACATCAAAACAATGGATATTATGAATTATTTGTACTGATTTGTGAGGGCTCATATCTATGCATGATATTACAGTTGATGTCCATTTTCATATCAATGTTTTTTTTTTTAAAAAAAAAAAAACAGAGTTGGGACATCTATGCTAGTACTTATGCTGCTGTAACTCCCTTTTCTAAAATTATTTTACATAAATTAAGTTATGAGAGAATAGAACAAGTGGTTACTGGTACAGAATAAGAGGGTGCGACTGTGGACAGGAACATAAATTTTTAACTAAAGCCATAAACAGTGCATGATCAAACGAGAATGCCCTGGATGGTGAAAGTGGACTGTATGTAATGAGAATATTAGATATCAGAGACATCAAATATATACAGATTTCATTGTCTAATTCCAATTCAAGAAGTAGCTGAACAATGTTGATCCATATACCTTAATGCAATATGCACTACTGCGAGGAGAAAAATGGAATCATAGGAGCCTACCAGTTTGTGCAACAATCTTAGGCTGGTCTATGGTTGACGATGTCTCTACGACCGCCACAAGTTTCTTGCACAACAGTAGCAGCAGAAAAGAAAACCGAAATGAATGGAACGAAACAAAGTTGGGTTTGCTTGGCCGCAATCATTCACAGCAAGACAAGGAAATCACACTGCACACGAAGTGTGGAGGCACACGACTAGTACTCAACAAGAGAGAAAGCTTCAGTCAATAGGCTTGCCATGGCACGACGTCGTGGTGCGTGCGGCCACCGGAGGTGGCGCTGGATCTGGCGGCCACCTCAGGCCGACGGCACCAATCACAGGGCCGGTGAGGAAGCAGTGGATCCGAGCCGGCAGCGCGGATTCCGTCTCCGTCTCCGTCTCCGCTTCGGCAGCGCGGATTCGAGCTCGAGTCGGTGTCGGCTTGCTCCAATTCGATCGCCTCGTTCTATAAACCATAAGGCGCACCAATTTCCCAATTCAATCTGCATCCGCTCGTCCATTGCTCGCATCCGCCTCCTTTCCCGCATCCACCGATCTGCCCGCATCCGCCGCGACGCCACCATGGCCGACGAGCAGAGCGGGACCCCGCTCCGCAGGTGGAGGCCTTTCTACGGCGCTTTCGGCGCCATCGACGACGCGATGGAGGCAGCCGGCCACCCGCGCGCGGAGTACCGGGACGTGAGGGTCCGGATCCTCCAGATGCTCCGCGGCGCCTTTGACGACGACGGCAAGGCCGAGCAGCTCTGCGCCACGCTCGACGACGTCATGGAGGAATCACTCAAGTCTCTGCTGGTGGTGCCCGTCCCGCACAGCGCGCTGGCGTCCACCGACCTCGCAAGGGCCGTCGACGCCCTCGGGAAGCACGAGTCCGCCCAGATCCGCACCCTCGTGGGCGACGTCGTGCGCGGGTGGGGGGTGGCCGTCGACGGCAACGTCGCCACAGCGAAGAAGAAGCTCGACAAGCTTTCTGGCGATCGGATTCCAAGCAAGGACATGTTGGTCACTGATGGAAGCGCGCGTGGATGTGTTGTTCTGGCTCTGCCTGCCACTGCCGCCGAAGTATACAAGAAGAAGCTGCACGTTCCTCCTGCGAAGAAGATAGAGGCCAAGAAGTCGCCGCCGGTCGTCGCTCAAAGCAAAGAAGATGGAGGCCGGGAAGCC
The DNA here is from genome assembly GCA_015844335.1 of Chrysopogon serrulatus. Classification (NCBI taxonomy): domain Eukaryota; kingdom Viridiplantae; phylum Streptophyta; class Magnoliopsida; order Poales; family Poaceae; genus Chrysopogon; species Chrysopogon serrulatus. Next base: position 11,468 of record JADLZL010001845.1, read on the forward strand.
GATCATCGCTCAAAGCGACAAGATGGAGAATACTAAACGCAAGCTACACGAGGGTTACCAAGAAGCAGAGAGGCTCAAGCATCAGCGTCTCATTCAGAGGATCGATGACAAGGAGGCGCCAAAGATTCTGATGCAAAGCCAACGGAAGATGCAGAGAGGCCCAGCAAGATGTAGGACATCCTCATGCGTCCGTCGTTCTTTGCTACCCTCTCTTCAGCTGATTTAGGGCTCGGTCTACTTCTTTGATGACCATTCTGGGTGTATTGATGTTAGCTATTATATCTATATATGTACGATGAGATGTGAACATTACCAGTGGAAAGAGCAACCTTTCTCCTGGTACATTTCCAAGTGAAATTGTTTGTCATGTGTGCTCCAAAGGCTCTCTAATTGTCTAATGCGCCTGTGCATTATTCAGCACATAAAAAGGTTTCACATAACTCTAGACTGACACTAAAACATAAAACTTATATGCTGAAAAAAGATTCGGATACAGGATTCGTTGAAGCAGTAAGCAAATTCCGGGTTTGTCAAATATAACTGAAATAATGGACACAAACTGCTGCCAGCGTAATTTCTCGGGTCACCTACTGTAGCAGAAATAGATAAACTGCTCGCTGCTCGGCCCAAGTGCTCTGCCTATGTAAACGAGTAGAAGGCCCTGCCCATACTCTACGGCTCCATTTCGGTCGCCTGTCTCGAAATGACATTGCAAATCATTTGGTTACTGGTACTACGTTTTTTATATATTACTAATAACATAAATAAAAGCTTTGCTGTTTAGCCGTGCTCCATGTCTTCCACAAAGCGATTCTCAACCGACTATTTTGCCCGAGATGTGCCTACCCCACCCAGAATCCCCCACCCACAGACAGCTGACCATTCGGGCATCAGTGTCGGCGAAAATATATTGCTTCGATTTGGTTCTTTGCAGATAGGATCGATATGATAGTGTCAGCGACGTGGTCAAACTGACAGGCAAGTCGACAGGTATAGAAGTTAGCTGACAGAATTTGCAGGGTGCTTGCCAGTTGTCTTGTACCTCACCGGCAAGATGACTAAAAACAATTGTAGTTCAAGCACGTAGGCAACACGAAGCTCAATTATTATACGGATATGGAGCATGATGGAGAATGTACCAGACATGCGTTTCTTGGCGTACTCCCTCCGTCCCAAAAAGAATGACGTTCTCGTTTCTCGAGAAACAACTGCCGACAATTTTTATAAATAATAAATGTCATCGATTAGTATCATAATTAGTATCATCGGAAAGATCTTTAGATCTAGTTTTTTAATAAATTTATTTGAAGATATAAATATTGTACATATTTTTTGCAAATCGAGTCAAACTTGTGGCACAAACACCCAAAACGTCATCCTTTTTGGGACGGAGGGAGTACTAGTTTAGAGTACGTACTTAGTTCAGAGTAGCACAGGTGGTAGGGTCAAAAAGAAACGTCAAGAGGACGTACCTTCACTTATCATCTCAATTCTCAACACGTCTCCGAGTGATAGCATCTTAAACAAATTGAAAAGCACCGCCATGGATCCAATCATCCGGATGGATGTCATGGAAGAAACCAGAGGCTAGTGGTACCAGTTCATTGCCTCCACCACCGGAGCTCATCAGCACAAGCAATGAAGCACTGGATCACTGGAAGGGGCATATAGCTTTCCAGACAATGAAGGGACCAGGGAAAAAGCTTCAACTCGTGAACACGAAACTGACACGATTAAGCCCAAGATGGTGTTTGTTATCTTATCCCGTGTCTTCTCAGGAAAACACATAGCACATCTGCAATGCACGGCTCAGAAGCCATTTTCTGAAGCGAGACAGAAGTCTCCAAACAAATCCTTTAGAGCGGACTGAAGTTTGTTTCAGGGTGTTATGTAAAACTGCGCTACATCGAAGAAGCATTCAAAAAGAACTGTCACCAACATCCTATAGAGATGGGTGCTAAATATATACAAAATAAAACTAGGATGATGAGGCCTGTTTCAAACGAACAGTGGGGTTCTGTTGCTACTTTTTATGCACAGATAAGTTTAGACTGCGGCAGCACCTACCAAGGACAGGTGGAAAAGAAATTCAAATGAGCGGAGATACAATGGTTATGATGATCGATACATTGCATAACAGCTATTCCTTTTCTCTTTTTTTACTGCAGATTCTATGCATCAACGTCCATATCTTGTATCCCTACATCCACAGAAGAAGCATATGAGGAATTGGATTTCATCAGTGTTCCATTAAAAGTTGCAAATACTATCAACAGATAACATTGATTCTATAGAGCAGCTCTAAATATTCCCTAAAGGATGTAAATAAAGTTCCAGCATTTTTGGATGATGCATACCTAAACAACATATATTAAAATTCTACCCCATGAAAATGCAAAGGACAGAATGAATAACGTGATCCAAATGAAGCATTCATTATGCACATAACACCAGCAGGTGTGGACAGGAAACATGCCAAATAGTAAGATATGATTAAAACATAGACATAGCTGAACAGATCACCAGCTCAAGTTGGCATCATAGATGTAAGACAGGAACAAAAAGTACAACAAGCTTATGCTTGTCTTTCATGTTTTGTATTGTCGATCATCTATGTGAATGATTTTATCTTGTTTATTTGGAATAGCATGAACTTGTTGTGCAACTGTGCATGTTTTGTATTTTTGAAGGACCCGTGGTTCCTAATACTACACATTTGCAATAGCATATACTCCAACAAATGTGAGGAAATTGAAAAAAAAATACTTATACATACCTGTAATGGAAACTAGCCATTCTTCCTGGTGCTGCAATACTAGGAATGGCCCCTGTGACTATGTATTCATCATCAATTTCATCAAATCTAATTTCCCTTAATTCAACAGATTGTGTTGGAACCTCGAGATTAAAATTTTCCAGATTAGCCTGGTTCCCATTCCTCCTTCCACTGCCTCTTCTTTCCCTTGCTCTTGCTCTTCTACGACTTCTTGAAGATCTTGAAAACGCCTTGCAGAATATACATGACCACCAGTTCGTCCTGACCCTGCGGAAAACTTCATAGTCCTCTCCAGTGTCATCATCCCCATACTCAATCACATAGTCTCCCAGAACAATCCCGTTAGGAACTTGTGCATGTATTGTGCTCAAGACATCTACAATATCAGAAGATTGCTGGAAATTCTCCCAATCAACTTGCCTAGCAGGATCAATCTCTGAAGGGCGTGAATCTGGATGCTTTTGTTGTGTATGCTTCTGAAGCTCATTGAAGTTACCAACAAACGAGCAGCAATCCTCTTCACAGCACCTTTTCTTCTGATTAAGATGCAGCCGAGCCTCACCAATAACAATCCACCCAATAACATCGCCTCTACACAAAGGGCAGCTGGGGCGGTTGTTTGCATTAGACGGCACAATATGAATAATGCTATCAAGAGGAGGCACAGCTAAGGATGAAACTTTCGCATTGGCAGGCAGTTCATATGCAAATTTAAATCTCTCAAGACAATTTGAGCGGGTCTGGTCTGTATCACAAACAAACGGCCTGCATCCTTTCTCATAAGACGTGCATCTCAGTAGCACTGCATTGTGAGGGTAGTCAAGGCAGATTGGGCAGGTAACGTCCTCCATCCAACTCTTATCGAGCTCTATGTCCAGATCAAAAGAGCTATGCTTTACCACCTTCTTCACGATCAAGTTGCCTGAACCCATCGCGGAGACACAGACTTATAACAAAAACTCTTGGCTCTAGCAGGTCCAGCTTTTCATTACAACCTACAAGACACCATCAGGAAACCAGATCAATTCCAGCTTGATCCTTCAAAAATGTAGTGCACAAATTCAGTGTGTGGTAGTGAATAGATTGAGCATTTCCATCAAAAAACTATATGAACAATGGTAGTGTATCAGTGTGTGGCAGGGCACAAACACCGTAATGTCCACAATCAATCCATATGATGATCCCCTATTAACCCCATGTGACTATTTGACACTAAAACTGAACTAACCCACCTAATGATTTGCCATAACCAAAACTTCCAGTTCTGGTAAAACTCAGAACGAATCCTAGAGATTTCCTTCACCCCCTAGAAGAGATCAATAACTACACCTATGCCAGTTCTAGTAAATAAAACTCAAACGAATCCTAGAAAAATTCCTTACCCCTGAAGAGATCAATAACTAGTCACCTGCGTCAGAATCTAATTTCGACCCCAAAAATACCGTGGCCCAGGGGAGACGGGGTTCAGTTGAACTCCTCCCCCACCCCCAAAAATATCGGAACGCCTTAATCGGGCACCAGCAACTTACTAACTTCCACTGCGCGGCGCCAACTGAGACATGCGGATTTTGCGCGCTGACGAGCCACGGGCGGGAGCGGCGGATTGTATCGGACTGGATGGATTAGCTGTGTGGCACCACGCGGCACACAAATCGGCAAGTGAACTGAACTGACGAAGGGAATCGACCGCGAACGAAAACCAACGGGAAGGGAAATCTAGCTATCGAGGCAAACGAGGCGGCTGGCGGTCACTCACCAGCAACAGACGACGAGACCGACCGACCGACCGACGGCTGCCGGATGGATGGATCTCCGCTCCGCTCCACCCGTCGAGGGGCGGCGCCGCGGCGGGGCGGGTGGAGGGAAGATCCGGGAGGCGCAGGGTGGGAAGCGCCGGTGCGGGAAGGGAAGGGAAGGGAAGGGGACGGGGACGGGGACGGGGACGGGGCGGCGGCGTCAAGCTCGGCTGCGTGCGCGTCGTCGTCGCCTCGGTGCCTCGGTGAGGAGTTGTCTAGTCTAGGTTTGGAGTTGGACTTTAGAGAGAGCCATTTGCGCTTGCGTAGACGAGTGGAGAGAAAATAGGGAAGAGAGAGAGAGAGAAGAGGGGAGAGAGAGAGAGAGAGTGGGGATGGCTGATGGGAGAGGAGGGGAGGGCCCGCGGGCCGGCGATTGCAGCCACTCTCCTTTGACATTTTCCGCCGCTTGCCTTCCGCAGCTTTCCTTTTCCTTTTCCTTTTCTTTTCTATCTATTCTTTTTTTTCTTCCAGATGTTTGGTCAAGTGTTGTGTTGAACACTATTATTTTTATCACGTACGTAATTGTGGTCTTAGAAATATGATGGTGCCCATTCAAGTTGCTAGAATTCGTTTTGCATGGTTTTCTTAAAAACAAATGATTATGCACACGGATTTCATGTGTTCAGCGTTCTCAATATGGACACGTAACTTATTGGTATACTCACACTCCTCTGTCTCAAATTGTAGCATTCTAGTGTACTTTAGTTTTATACTCCTATCAAGTCCAATAATTTTCAAATGTTCAATAATTTTCTTAGAAAACATAGTAGTTTCTACAAGTCCAAAAAATATGTATTCTCTCTATTCTAAATTATAAATCGTTTTGACTTTTTTAGTTCATCCATTTTACTATGTATTTAGACATATTATTATATCTGGATACATAGTAAAATAAATGTACCAAAAAATCAAAGTGACTTATAATTTAAAATGGAATGTCCTAAGCTAAAGCAAGTAAAATATTGAACGACTTACATTAATTATATGCTTAGTGCTTTATGGACAGAATTTCACGCGGAAACAGCAGGAGCATTAGTTAAGAGTTTCAAAAGCGTTGTTTTCACCCACGTCAAAACGTGAGAAAAATATCGTCATGTTGTAAACTGCAGAGTTAGAAGGGCGTTTGTCCTTGACAGCGATGACGTGCCAAATAGTAGTAGGTCGGTGTGAATGACGCGTGCAAACAGGAAGAGAATGTGGTACTGGTACCACCAAACTACAGGTCACGATCGATTGCTGTGTTTTTTCTTTTTTTTCCCCCAGTCCAAGCCAATCCCCATCCAAAAGGGAGACGACAACTTCGCCTACTCCGTACGTCCGATACAAGGGAAAACGAACATGTGTATGTTACTCCAGCGAGCAGTCTGGGCGAGAGTTTAATTAATCTCTTGGATTAGCACATGGCACACAGGCACACAGCAAAGATCAGAGAAGAAAAAAAACGCACACATATGCCCTAGATGTCCGGCGCGCATGTCCTGAACAAGTTGTAAGATCAGGATTCAATACAAATGTCTGCTTTCATGACTCAAAAAAAAATCCAACAAAAAAGATACATGGCAGTTGCATTCAAATTCGACATATCTTAAGCACAATGATGATCAGTAATGGAAAAAGAAAAACATTAGACACCGTGAACGTAAAGGAAAGCTCCCAACAACACCAAAAAATCTTAGCATCCTGCGGAGAGAGATTACAAAGCATTCTATTCCCACCATTCTAAATTACTCCTTTGTTCTAAATTATAGTTCGTTTAATTTTTTTATTTAAAATTTGACCACTCGTCTTATTTAGAATTGAAGAAGTACCTGCTCATAGAAAAGTCAAAAAATACGGTTCATTCTTGTCAAGGCTTCTAACAAACTCCAGTTCTACTCACAGAATGCAATCGCATCATCCCAATTCGCAATCCATTCTTGATTATCACTCACGTATATAACTCACACACCGATCCTTCTTTGCTGGTCTTTACATTACATACCTACTACGTACTCCTAGTACTTTGCCAGGACACCATATATAAGATCAGCCTTCTTCATCCTTACAGTTTGCAGCTCAGGCTAAACTGTCACCAAACCCACGCGCTTGTATCTGAAGGGGGAAACAAAAATACTATACTTTATTAGTATTAGTATGGATAATCACTACTTTTTTTTTTAACAAAAGGCCTTTAGATTTCATAGATTTGTTCATGTTAACATACCTGGATGGCATGGGGAGCGCAGGAGCACGACCTGCCACAGCAACACCAGAAGGCCGTGGTTTCTGGCGGTAGTAGCGGATGAACTCCCGGGAACCGAGTGATCGGACACGGATTCCCTTTTCACTCTTGTTTGTGATTACTAGCTCTGACCCGCCAATTCCAAGCTCAATGCCACAGTTACCATCAGCAGCAGCAACCAACTGCTTGCCATCCACATCAGCATAACTGCAGTCAGATAGCATCAGGTTTAAATCAGATGCTTGCAAATCCAGTCATTTTCAAGACACCAAAACAATACTATATCATTTCATAATGATGTATAAGCAACTCATAGATCCAATGTGTTTAAACCTACATGATTCCAAAATTACAGGGTGAAAGGGCTAGTATTTGGCCATAATAAATCACTGCAGTTTGGGTGCAGATATACATACACTCTTTTGTTTGATGTAATAAAGATATGATCATGCTTTTTATATGCATATGAAGCATGCAGTTCAGCTTTTGGCTTTTTACTACTTGCACACAAAGCAATTAATTTCCCATCATATTCATGGGAACAGAGAGAATCATATTCATATTCCATTATTCCTCTTGTCACTTGTAATTGTGGAAGGAATTGAGCTGCACAGAAATTATACCTGCCGCTGTAATCGTAGAAACCCTCGAGATCCGCGTCCTCATCGTCTCCGCCATCACCATACCGCACTTTGCAATGCCCCTTTGCATCCATGTGTTTCCTGACGGCCTCCAGGCTCTGAAAGGGGCGGCGTCTGTCGTCGCAGTAGAGGCAGATAAAATCCCGCTTCACCTGCACGCAAGAATAAAACCTCTAATGTGTATACAGGCATACAGCACGAACGGAGATTTTAAGATTTTAATAAACCAAACAGTAAACAAAACATCAGATGCTGTGACACAACACAAGAGAAAAGATCGATATGCATCGCTGCCGTACCTTCAGTCCAACGTAGGCAAGAAGGCCACCGGGATCCTTCAAGTACTCGCTGTCAGGCACGAAGAACCCGTGCTTCTTGTGCAGATGGACCATGCAGTCGTCCACGGTGCCGTGCTTGAGGTCACACATGAAACAGATCGAGGGGTCCAGCTTTTCAATCTCTTCGTCGCTTACGCGTCTAGAGGAATCCGCCGCCGCGTTCGCTTTCATTCTGTTCGAAGTGGATTCGTCAGCTGCAGCCAGCTCTGCTGCTTCTCCATCCTCTTCTACCGTGGCGGTGATGCGAACCGGAAGAAGTGGTGTGATTCCTCCGGCAGTGGACGAGGAAGTGGGCTCCTGAGACTGAGAGGCGGCTCTCATGAGATGCGATCGCGAGCTGAGGTGCTGCTCGTGAGCTCGAGAGCTCGTGTACGCTTTGCCACACAGAGCGCATTCGTATAGCGTCGGAGTGGTGGTTCCGACCGATAGAGCGGCTTCCCATGCCGAAAACAGAGCCTCCGTCACGCCTGGAACTCCAGCCACCTGCAAATAAATGTTAAACAATCAGACCAAATCCACCGGCATAATATGGCGAGTTTTCAAAAACAAAGGGAAGTGAGAAGATGAATATGCTACGAGCACTGGATTTAATTACTGGCTTGGACCACCATCAGGTGTGAATAATGTGTGTGCATGCTACGGAGATAAACATATCAATTCTTAAGATAGAGATTGAAACTATATACATTGTATCGTTCTCTACATATAGGTAGCAAGGTAATCGCCACCATTCACCATTGTTGGAGTTCATTATTATTATTTTTTTTTTGGAGCAAATATTTGTTGAGTGGCCATGGCGGCGCAGGGACGATGGATGGGATACCTTGCGCTTGAGGTTGAAGCGGTGCCACTCGGAGCGGTAGTGGATCCGCTTCTGCTCGTCGTCGACGAACACGACGTTGCACGCGTTGCAGGTCGCCGCCGGCATCCTTACCCTCCCTCTGGTTCCTCTCCTGTTCGCTTCGCTTCGATTCGATCTGCTTGGACGGGCACGGGCTGCTGTTGTATGTATAGGAGCAGTCCTAGCCCGGTCTCCGGCCCGTCAACGTTCCTTGCCTCCCAAGGATCCCAACTGGACCATGTGTGAGATTCGTGGGCTTTAAACGACTGTGCATTGGTGCCACAATCAATACGTTGACCTTTTTATGGGTTTGTTTCGTCTAAAAAATTTCGTGTCGTCGCATTGCGTTTGCATCTTTGGCAAGTTGGGATGTCGTGAATTGTTATACTCCCCGTTTCAAATTACATCTCACAAATGAAGTCAAGTTTGGACAAGATATTTTACAACGTTGTATATTATTATATCATATAATTTTTTTTTTAATTTTGACAACTTTTTTGTCACGGTTTACACAGGTTTTCACGGAGAGAATGGTTTGCGCTTGATACGTTGTCTTGTTAAATACAGTTAGAACGCTCTTAGACACTAACGCCAACAATGATATTTATAAAATAGACACACACATCCGCATAGCAAACCAAGTAAAGTTTCAGCATCATGGTCTCCTATTCAAGGCATACCTCTTTTTTTTTCTGGAAAGCTGTCATAGCCAGCACAATTAAATCACGCAACCTACAGAAGCAGAACTTAATCAGATGCATAACAGTTGGTTGATATCAAGTTACTGATGGTCGGTCATGCGTAAGCATGAACAGATGGCAATGGAAACCAAGGAGGCAACATGTTACCTAACATCTTAGTCTTCAGTATTTGGTTCTGTTATTCCAGATGTGCTGAATGATAGGTTAATACCACCAGAATTTACCAGAGTAGATTGGGTAGTACGTCCATTAGGAATTTTTTGTCTGTTAGGATGAGTTCAATGTAGCAAAATCAGATATAATGTCAAGTGAACATTATTACATTAGGTGATTATAACCAAAAGCCAATCAAAGGGGCCAAAACGCTATATGTGCTTTTGCCCAAAAGCACCTTTTCCCGTAGTATACAAATCTAGAAGCACATCTCCTCCTGCTTTTTCAGCTGCTTTAGGCAAAAATTACCCATCTGCCACTAGTTATATAGGTACCAATTTGTTTGGTTTTGATTCTTTCGCGACATTTGTTCCCCACTCAACTGCCACATGCTCGACCGGATATCCACACCCTCGTCGGAGATTGCCCCCTCAGTCAGAGACGAACCCTATTTGCCAGCATGGGTGAGAGTGGGAGCTCCGCTGCTGCCGACTCTCGGTCGCGCGCGCTAGGGAGCCCCTGCCGACGGGCACAGTCTACCCCGACCATCGTGGCGACCCCCAGATCAGCCCCGGTGGCATGCAGCCCCTCTCCGGTGATGGCTCAACGAGTCCGCACCTCCTCGGCCAATGGTCTGTAGGCGGCCGAATCCATTCTAGTGGACGCGGTGCAGCACCGACGGCCGCCAAGTCCATCCCCGACGAGCACGGCGCAGCCCCTGCTTGTTACGACCACGGACACGAGTGGACACGACCCCAATGCGCTAGAGGAAGTAGTCATATGTGAGGCTGATAAGCAGGCCTCTTGTAAGAGATAGTATGACACCAGTTTTTGCGGAAGCCATAATTGCCCAACCAAAAGGCTTTTGGCTTTTTTTTCACAATATTCCACAACTGCTTCTCCAAAAACTACATCTCACAACAGTTTTTTCAAAAGCCACAACTCAATCAAACATGCCCATATAAGTCAAAAATGTAGTACTTGATTTTACGTAGCGAACTAACAACTTAAATTCTGGTTCATTTTTTGACTACTTATTTTTTAACAAATAGATAGGTAATAAATAGTTGTGATTACACTAAAAAAAATGTTGTAAATCACACAATCTTCTTGAAGTAATACTCTTTGATAAACAAAAGTGGTAGAAACCACATCTCCAATGGAAACGAGTAAATTAACTTAAAAAAGAAGTAACATCACTAAAAAAATTTAAAACTTGTCACATCCATAATGGAACATAGTTTTTGATACAACGACACAGATAAGTGGAACATACTCCTAGTTGATACAACGACACAAATAATTTTATTCCTTACACTAAAAGCGGTACTGGTCTTTGCTCCATAAGCATTCCCAATAAGAAGTTGTTCGGCTGATCATATAAGCTGGTTGATAAGCTGAATTGACTGATTTATTGTTATGAGAGAAAATACTATTTAAATAGCTACTGATAAGAGAAGCCAATATAGGCTTTAAATCTTGTGGTTGCTCCATAATCCATCCATCCCTCGTCCAATGGCAGTCCCACGATGTCAAGACCTGGAGCCAATCAAACTAAAACTTAGGGCCCTTTATAAACATGATAAAAAAAATACTCAACGTGTATATAAAATTCTACCACACTCAACATGTATCAAAAGAAATATTTGTTTAAAATAAGTATACATATTAAATTACCTTAAAAATTCTCGTAACATTACTTGATGCAAAGACGTTGATGATGGTATATTATTCATAGGGGTGAGTGTACGTGTGTTTGTGGGCGTTTGCGTTGTATTGTATAATTCTCAAAATAAATATATCAATTTCATCTTATAATTTGTTCTCAATGCATGCATAACGTTGTCAAACCATTTAACCTCTTTTATAAGATAATCGTAAATCTCAATATGGTTCTTCAACAATTTCAATTTTAATAAGGTTCTTTCAGTTGATGTCACAAATCACAATCACAAGCATAAATAATAAGAATTCCTAGTATGAGGATGAATCCAGTCAAATGTATAAACACAGACTCGGGTTGGCACTGTGGAAACTAGAAAGGATGGTCGAAGATGCATGCAAATTAAAGGAGCTTGATACCTGCTGTGTGCGAAGGCTGAATCGTCCCCATGTTCCTTAATTACACTTCCTCAGCGCTCTGCTCGGCAAACACAATACTAACTCCGTTCCAAATCATAATCCATTTGACTTTTTTTTATCTAACTTTAACCACTCGTTTTATTCAAAAATTTGACTATATTTGTATAAATTTTTTTAACAAGATGAGTGGTTAAATTTAGAGTAAAAAAATCAAATAAATTATAATTAGGACCGGAGGAAGTAGTGAAGTTCCAAGCAACGCCTAATCAGTGCTCAGCGGGCACGAAAGAAACAACGAACAGAAAATCAAGCTTGCTGTGCAGTCCGTACCTGGACGGCAGTCGGGGGGGCCGTAGGCGATGACGGGGAGCAGAGACACCAGTATGATGAAGCGGCCGAGTTCCTCCTCGATTTCCTCCTGCGCAACGCGCAGCTTCGCGGCGGTCTGGTTCGCCGGCCGATCTCGCCCGCACTCCCGATGATCTGGTACCCTCCGCTTAGACCACCATCCTTTGGAGTCGGGGAAAGCGGTCCGGGGCGGCGAGTTTTCGGACGGGGAGGCGCTGCGGCGGCGTCCGCCACGCCCGGCGTGGCATCCGGAATCGGGAGCGGCGCCGGCGAAATCTGGCGCGGTAAGCGTCCGTCCGGCAGCGCTGCGTGGCGCGGGCCTTACGCGGCGCCGCGTCCTCCGCGCGAGCTCGCTGTCGCCGTCGTCGCCCGCCGCGGAAATCCACTGGGGAGGGAGGAAGGGAGGGGCCGCCGAGGGAAGCTCCGCGCGAGCGGCGCGATCCCGCCATCCTCAGCTCCGGTTGATAGCCGAGAAGGCGAGGCGACGCGCCACCGTCTCGCCATGGCTGCCTCGGCTGCGCCGTGAGCAACTCCTCGAGGGCAGGCGAGGGCGCGAGCGCAGGAGCCGCGGAAGCTTTGCCCCCAATGGCGGCGCTGGCTCCGTCGGCGTGCTCGGCGACCCACGGTGGGGGGGGGAAAGAGAGAGGAGGAGGAGGGAGGCGGGTGTGGGGCGGGCGCGGGGCGCTGGCCGCGAGCCCCGCCGAAGCGCCGTCGGCCGCGAAGCCCGCCCGGCGCGGGACGCGCCTTGGCGAGCGCCCGGCCGTGAGCCCCGCGGGCGGGCGCGCGCCGTGAGCAGCTTGGCCGCGAGCCCCGCCGGGCGTATGTAACACCCCGGTGTTACGTTAGCCTAAACTTTGGCATGTCATCATCATCATTGCATGAGCATCCAGCATTAGAGAACCCTAATTCAAACTTTTGAAATAAGTTTACAATTCTAGGGTTTTGTTTGCGCCCTTTTATATTACATGTGTATGTGTTGGTAATTTAAATTCTACTCACATGTTTACTTTTATCAATAAAAGCAATCAACTAAAATCAACCCCGATGTTTGCAAGTGTTTGCCTAACCCCGACTCACACATCAAACAAGTTTTCTAAAGCAAATGGTGTAAAAGAAAGAATCAAATTTGAATTTGGAATTCAAATTCCAAACCCTAGCTCAAAGTGGCTAAGTGTTGGAATTGGAATTTCATTTTCAATTTTGGTGAGCTAACCATAACTAATTTTATAAATAAAAGTTGTTAACCAATGGCACTATTTCAAAGTATGAACTTTGTACTTTGAAAGTGTACTATTGGTTGGGTTTGAAAAAGTGCCACATCCTCATAATTTATTTGCCCAAAGATCCAATTTGAAAAACTTTCAAAAAGGGAGAATTTCAATGTGTTTTTGCCCCTTTTACAATTTCACCTCAAAATATTCAAAATTTGGGAAAACTTCCAAAATACAGTTTGTGCATCTCTTTGAGCTCTACAACTTTGGTATATAAAGTTTTTCAAGTTTTTGAATAAAATTTGAATTAATTTTAAAAGTTATTTGAATTGCAAAGTATCCCTTTTAAGTTTTAAACTACAATTCAAAAATTATTTGTTTTCGTGAAAAACTTCTTAAATAAAAGTTGTAGACCTTGAGAAATGGAACAACTTTTTATTTTTGGATGTTTTCATCTTTTATTCAAAAATTGAAAGTAATTTTGAAATCCTCAAAGTTAGGGTTTTGTCCCTTTTCAAATTTGAAATTCAAATTCAAAAACTAATTTGATTCTGCCCAAACTCCTTAAATCAAAGTTGTAGAGCTGGAAAAGTTACACAATTGATATTTTGGAAGATTTTTGTGAACAGTTCAAATTTTTGGATTAATTTGGAAATTGGAAAAATAGGTGTCCCCCGCTACGATTGCATGAGCAGGGGGGGAAGGACGCCTTGGCTTCGCCCGAAGCGCCATGCCGGCCCGGTCGCCGACCGCCGCCGTGGCCGTTCTCGTCCCTTCCCGCGTCTCGCGCGCCTCCAACCACCGCACCAGCGTCGCGAAGCCGCCTCCCATCCGGTCAAGCACCCCCTTTTCTCTATAAAAGCGCGCGGCGTCGGCCGCAATTTCTTCTTTTTTCCTCTCCCTTTGCTCACCGCCGGCGCCGTGATCACCCTGCCCAGTTCATACTCCACGCTCCACCGTTCTCCAATTGCATTTGCAACCCGAGTCCCATAACTTCCTTGCGTCGCGTCGCTGAGCCGCTCATCACCGTTTTTAACCGGCCGGAGTAGCTCGAGTCGAGCCGTCTCCCTTCTTTTCGGTCACCCACCGCCGCCGTGGTGAGCCGTCGCCGTTCGCCACTCTTCCATCCTTCTCAGAATCATTTTTGTGTCGTGTTGAGTTCGCTTTGAGTGTGCTGGTCATGTGGGTGTGCTCGGCGTCGTCGGAGAAGCTCAGAGGAGCTCGGGCACCAACGGCCGTCTTGGCCGGCGAGCCGCCGGGGTCGCCGTCTGGGTGCTGGGGGATGACATGGGGCGTTTAGCAGCTCGTTGAGCACGGCAGGAGGCATAGAGTCGGTTGGGCTAGTTGGTTGCGCCGGAGGAGGTGTCGTCGGCGAGAGGCGCCGGCCATTTGCCGCCGCTCCGTCGGCCGGAGGAAAGGAGGGAAGGAGAGAGCCGACACGCGGGTCCGTGTCGGCCGAGAGAGAAGAGGGAGAGAGAGCAGGCTGGGCTTGCGCTTGGGCGGGGGCAGGCAGGCCGCGCTGTGTTGAAGCGGATCGCTGGGCGCGACAAAGTGGCCCCCGGAGAAAAAAGTTTTTGTTTTTCTTTTTTCTTTTATGTTTTTAAATATTGACTTTTCATAATTTTGTAATAATTTTATTTGGGCAGATAAAAATATGAGAAAAATATGTGAGTGCTCTCCATAATATGTTCTGTCAATGAAAAATGCTAACTTATGTTTTTCAGTAACTTTTGTTGGTGGTAAAAATTGCTTCCCTAATTAATAAATGCGATTTCAATGATTTTTAATAAATAAAATATAACTCCAAAAATCATGAAATTTATTTTGTGAGCTAATTAGGTGATGATGATCTTAATTATGAAGTTTGGTTAAGTTTTGATTAAGTTTTGTATTATGCTTAATTAATGCCTTAGTTAATTAATGTTTAGTTAGTTAATTCTTTGATTAATTAGGGTTTATTTAATTCCCAATTAGCAAGTTAATTAGTGGCTTTCAACGACTGTAAAATGGTCAATAAATTAGTAATCACCTCTAATCACCATTAGGGTTGCTTGAGTTTGGGATTGAGTGATGACCTTAGGACATTAACCCTAATGACCTTCGGCATTTTATGTTGATTGCGTATCGCTAGTCCGTTGTCGTCGACGTTAGTTATACCTTCTTAGTGTGAGGTTACCGTGAAGGAAAGTTGTACTCAAGATCGATTACTAATCGTTGCATCATTATCGCATGCTCTTTTATTTCTTGCATTGTAATCATGCATCTTTATCGTGCCGTATCGGCCCGAGGAGGAAGTCGAGCCGTCTCCGGTTTCCGAAGAGGTTGGATCTGATCTTGGTGATTGGGTAGCCGATCCTCACTTCATCGAGCCCCAAGGCAAGCCCCGGATGCATTCAAACCCGCCCTTGTATTTCGAAAGTTTTATGATTTTATGTTCCAGATATGATGCATTAGGTGTAGGAGTTGTGTGCTATCCTACTTTGATGCATTTACTATACCTTGTTACATTACCCTGTACACCTGTTTTGATTTCGAAATGCTTAGTTGCGCTTAGCCTTGCTATTAGTGTAGGTTTTGATAAATTGTTTTCGAAAGGTGATAACAATACTCCCTGAAGGGAATTTACGAAAACCTGATGTTGCTTGTTGTCTATCCTTGTTCCGACGGGGTCAAGGATACACCACAAGAGCATGATGATAAGTAAATCGAGACCGGGTGGAGTGACTTGCACCAGGAAGGGCTAGTGCCTTGGTGTAGTGTCGTCCACTTGTGAGTCGGTTAAGCACCGTTCGTTGTCTTGGCCCTTGGATCATGAGGTTATTGGATAGTACTAGTCGCATGCTAATGGCGGTAAGCTCCCTTGTATGATCCATATGAGAACGGACAAGGGACGGAAGTAGCGTGTACCCACACTACGAGTGCACCCGTCGGCGGTTAGACCGACGGCGCGTAGGGAGATGGTGTCTTGTACTCTCGTGGCTAGGAACCGTTACGGGTCCGGAGAAATGCAAGTGTGAGTTGATATATGTAAGATGTTTGGTCCTGCATATATCGTGTGGCTAGGAAGCCCCAGCTGGGTATATAAAGCGATTCGAATCGTCGTGTGCTCCACGATATGGGAGTCGTGATCCTTGCACCAGCATCGTAGTAATAATGAAAGTGTGAGAGTGGAAAGTTTGAATCCGGCATATGTTTGATAAGTGATTGTTAAAGTAAGGACTGGCTTAGTCTCTTTTTGCAAAAAGGGTGTCTTTTGATCTTGCTAAAGCCTCACCTTGATTCCTATTAGCCAGCATTCCTGAGTCTTCTCCCCACTTTTTGGTCGGGTAAGTCTTGCGGAGTACTTTTTGTACTCAGGGTTTGTTCAACCCCTGTTGCAGGTGAACCGTATGGACAAGAGTGCTACGGCCCTTGTTGCATGACGGTTGTCGAAGAAGTGACCGATGAAGAGTGAATTGAGTGGCCTTTGGGCAGGGCAATTTTGGTTGTGTGGTCTGTAATAAAGTTATATAATGATACTTCCGCTGGTTTGTAATAATAACTCTGGTTTGTATAAGTTTATAAAAGGTTTGTAAATTATGTTATTGTAAGTCTTCCGCTACTCTGGTATTTATATATGAAAACTGTTGTAATACTGTGATGTCTCTGTAAGTATCGATCCTGGAGTGATCGTGGTTTATCGGGGATTCACCCGACGGAACATTCTAGACTATGTGGTGCACAATTACGGCTGACAGAGGTCTTAGGGACAATGTCGGTGCTTGTGGGCCATATAATTTAGAAGGTTACGCCACGAGAAAGGGTATCAGAGCGGTACTTACAAAGATACTCACAGTGTTACTTTTCAAAAACTTCAAAATGTTTTGGATCCAAAAGTCACATGGGGTTGGTCCAAATTGCTTCTGCTCCGTCTAAATTCTATCTTGTAGTCTTGTTAGATGCTATTTAAAAGAATGTCTTAAGCGGAGTATCATGTGTTTTTCTTTTGCCCTATATTACTAAAAAGGTATGCTTATGTTAGTTTAAAAGTTTTCGCCGATCCGTAGGTTCGATCATGCATCATATTTAATTCACATGTTTAAAATTTTATTTTCGAAGCAAAGTGGTTGGGCTAAGTAAAATCAAACCTGTTCTTGCTAACTCTAAGGCTCTCGATCTTATAGACTCTATCTTTACTTACTACTGGGATGGCACGCACTAAGCTGCATCGCCCGTAAGATGACCAGGACCAAAGGGAGTACCGCGTCACCGGATGGCGCCAGCGTAGCCACGATGCTTTGAGGCAGGACCTAGCGAGCCGCGGCTTGGGAAGAAGATAACCAAAAGGCGAGAAGATAGCCGAGTTGGGCTGCTGAGCTAGCTACTTGTTACCAAAGATCATTGCAAGTCAACAATTGAAAACATCAAGCTGAAGTCCGAGATAGAGAATCTGCAGGAGCAAGAACGAAGGATATCGAGTCCATCCACGAGTATCGGCGGAAAATTGCTCAACTTGAGCAAGAACTGGAAGCAACAAGAAACCAAAGGAATGATGGGTACGATGCTATTGAGGAGCTGCAGGCTCGGGTGGAGGATCTTGAAGCATATACAAATGCTTTACACGAGGAGATCCATCATCGGCATCATCTCCACGATCCGGTGTGTACCAGCAGGTAGTAGCGGACGACTTGGGATCGGTGGAGTCACCGAGGTGTACCCGACCCCAACCGAGGAGTCCGAAGCGGATGAGTCCATTGCGGACAATGAGTCCGATCGTGGACGAGGAGTCCGACCTCCGAAGTTACTCCAGAGAAAAATATGTGTAAAATAGTCAACACCTGGGAATGTCCAGGCCTACGAGCGGACTTGTAATATAAATAAGTGAACCTACGTGTGACTAGTTTGTACTTGGTGTTTTAAAGTTCATCACCGTGGGGTTGTCCCGCAATCTTTGTGAAAAAGAAGGATCACACTCACGAGAATGTGTGTGGACTATCGTCCCACTAAACGAGGTGACCATCAAAAATAAATACCCTCTTCCTCGTATAGATCTTCTTTTTGATCAACTTGCGGGGAGCCAAGGTGTTCTCCAAGATCGATCTTAGGTCTGGTTATCATCAAATCCGAATCAGGCCTGAAGATATTCCTAAAACTGCCTTCACCACTAGATATGGCTTATATGAATATCTTGTCATGTCATTCGGGCTTACAAATGCTCCAGCCCATTTCATGTATTTGATGAACTCGATGTTTATGCCCGAGCTTGATCGTTTCGTTGTGGTCTTCATTGACGACATTCTTATATATTCCAAAAACAAAGAAGAGCATGCGGAGCATCTCCGTATTGTTTTGTCTCGTCTCCGAGAACATCAGCTTTATGCCAAACTTAGCAAATGTGAGTTTTGGATTAGTGAAGTTAACTTTCTTGGTCATGTTTTATCTGCCGAGGGTGTTGCCGTTGACCCTAGCAAAGTCCAAGATATTCTTAATTGGAAGCCACCCATCAGTGTCCACCAAGTTCGTAGTTTCCTTGGAATGGCGGGATATTACCGTCATTTCATCCCCGATTTTTCCAAAATAGCCAAACCAATTACCGAACTCCTAAAGAACCAAACTAAATTCCGGTGGTCATCGAATGTGAGCAAGCCTTTCATAAGTTGAAAGATCTTTTGACTCTTGCTCCAATCCTCGCTCGGCCCAGATATTGAAAAGCCATTCGATGTGTATTGTGATGCATCCGCATCGGCGTCGGATGTGTGTTGATGCAAGAAGGCGGGGTTATTGCTTATGCTTCAAAGGCGGTTGAAGCGACATGAAGAGCATTATCCCACTCATGATCTTGAGCTAGCTGCCGTTGTGCATGCTCTAAAAATATGGAGGCACTACTTGTTGGGCAATAAATGCAATATCTATAGTGATCACAAAAAGTCCGAAATATATCTTTACCCGGTCCGAGCTGAATATGAGGCAAAGGAGATGGTTAGAATTAATCAAGGATTATGATCTTGAAGTACACTACCATCCCGGCAAGGCTAATGTAGTTCTTGATGCTCTCGGTCGAAAAGAGTCAATGCAATTGTCTTCTTGTCACACACCGGTGAAATGAAGTTTGTGTCAAGAGTTAGAAAGATTGAATATTGATATGATCCCTCGGGGTAGTCCGAATGATATCACAAAGTACATTCTTCTATTCAAGAGAAAATAATTGTAGCTCAACGAGAAAGCAAAGGTCTCAAGCACATTAGAGAGAAAGTCGGATCGGGGCAAGCATCTTGCTTCCGCCTTGATGACGACAATGTATTATGGTTCAAAAAATCGTCTAGTTGTTCGAAGGTCCCCGAGCTCCGACAGATTGATTACGGGACGAAGCTCACTTAACGATTCTCGATTCACCCAGGTAGCAATAAGATGTATCATGACCTGAGGCAGAGGTTCTGGTGGACTAAAATGAAAATCGAGGTAGCTCGATACGTTGCAAAATGTGACACTTGTCAGAGAGTCAAAGCCATGCATCCAAGACATTTGGGATGTTACTGCCTTTACCAATTCCCTTTGGAAGTGGGAAGATATTAGCATGGACTTTATCGTTGGTTTACCTAGAACTGCCGAGGGTATGATTCTATATGGGTTATTGTTGATCGATTGACTAAGTCGGCTCATTTTATCCCAAAGTGAAGAATGTTTACCGAGCACCTCAATATGCTCAGTTATATATAGACCGAATTATGTGTTTGCACGGGGTACCCAAGTCTATTGTTACAGATAGAGGTACACAGTTTGTTGCTCAGTTCTGGCAGAAATTCCATGAGACCTTGGGTACTAATTTATTATACAGTACTGCTTACCATCCGCAAACCGGAGGCGGGACGAAAAGAGTAAATCAAATCCTTGAAGATATGTTAAGATCTTGTGTATTGACATATTCCTCGGCTTGGGATGAATGTTTGCCATTAGCGAGAATTTGCTTATAATAACAGTTATCAAGAGAGTCTCAAAATGGCACCATTTGAAGCTTTATATGGCCGCCGATGTCGTACTCCCCTTAATTGGTCCGAACCGGAGAGAAAGACAGTTCTATGGAGTTGATTTAGTTAAAGAAACTGAAGATAAGATCAGACAAATTCAAGCAAATCGAGAAAAGCTCAATCTCGACGAAAAGCTATACAGATCGTCATCGGCGACCCTTGGCATTTAAGGTTGGAGATTTTGTATACCTGAAAGTATCCCCCATGAAAGGTGTGGATCGTTTTGGGGTCAAAGGAAAGTTGGCGCCTAGATATATTGGTCCATTTCAAATCATTGAACAAAGGTGGCAAGGTTGCATATCAATTTGGATCTACGAGCAGTTGTCTCGGTGCACAATGTGTTCCATGTATCTCAATTGAAAAAGTGCTTGCGAGTGCCCGAGCAAGGTTATTGAAATTGAAGGTGTCACAATCGAGCCCGATTTGACATGTGCCGAGTATCCAATCGGGATTCTTTATCGAAAAGATCGGGTTACACGCAGACATATAAAGAAGTTTTATAAAGTTCGGTGGGATCAACACTCGAGGATGAAGCAACTTGGGAGTCGAGGAATTTTTGAATGAGCATTTCCAGGAGTTTCTTCCTTCCTTCTCCTAAGCCACGATTCGTTTCTAAGAATTGTGACTTTCCTAAAACATGAGACTTGTAATATGAACCTTTCTACCTCCCTTATGAAACCATGTAAGATGTGTTTTCTTGACACGTTTCCTTTTCCATTACTTATCCCTAAGCTTTGAATCTCGGGACGAGATTCCTTTTAAAGGAATATAATGTAACACCCCGGTGTTACGTTAGCCTAAACCTGACATGTCATCATCATCATTGCATGAGCATCCAGCATTAGAGAACCCTAATTCAAACTTTTGAAATAAGTTTACAATTCTAGGGTTTTGTTTGCGCCCTTTTATATTACATGTGTATGTGTTGGTAATTTAAATTCTACTCACATGTTTACTTCTATCAATAAAAGCAATCAACTAAAATCAACCACGATGTTTGCAAGTGTTTGCCTAACCCTGACTCACACATCAAACAAGTTTTCTAAAGCAAATGGTGTAAAAAGAAAGAATCAAATTTGAATTTGGAATTCAAATTCCAAACCCTAGCTCCAAAGTGGCTAAGTGTTGGAATTGGAATTTCATTTTCAATTTTGGTGAGCTAACCATAACTAATTTTATAAATAAAAGTTGTTAACCAATGGCACTATTTCAAAGTATGAACTTTGTACTTTGAAAGTGTACTATTGGTTGGGTTTGAAAAAGTGCCACATCCTCATAATTTATTTGCCCAAAGATCCAATTTGAAAAACTTTCAAAAAAAGGGAGAATTTCAATGTGTTTTGCCCCTTTTACAATTTCACCTCAAAATATTCAAAATTTGGGAAAACTTCCAAAATACAGTTTGTGCATCTCTTTGAGCTCTACAACTTTGGTATATAAAGTTTTTCAAGTTTTTGAATAAAATTTGAATTAATTTCAAAAGTTATTTGAATTGCAAAGTATCCCCTTTTAAGTTTTAAACTACAATTCAAAAATTATTTGTTTTCGTGAAAAACTTCTTAAATAAAAGTTATAGACCTTGAGAAATGGAACAACTTTTATTTTTGGATGTTTTCATCTTTTATTCAAAAATTGAAAGTAATTTTGAAATCCTCAAAGTTAGGGTTTTGTCCCTTTTCAAATTTGAAATTCAAATTCAAAAACTAATTTGATTCTGCCCAAACTCCTTAAATCAAAGTTGTAGAGCTGGAAAAGTTACACAATTGATATTTTGGAAGA
Organism: Chrysopogon serrulatus; assembly: GCA_015844335.1. Classification (NCBI taxonomy): domain Eukaryota; kingdom Viridiplantae; phylum Streptophyta; class Magnoliopsida; order Poales; family Poaceae; genus Chrysopogon; species Chrysopogon serrulatus. The sequence goes on from JADLZL010001845.1 coordinate 33,359, forward strand.
TTTTTGTGAACAGTTCAAATTTTTGGATTAATTTGGAAATTGGAAAAATAGGTGTCCCTCGCTACGATTGCATGAGCGAGGGGGGAAGGACGCCCGGCTCGCCCGAAGCGCCATGCCGGCCGGTCGCCGACCGCCGCCGTGGCCGTTCTCGGCCCTTCCAGCGTCTCGCGCGCCTCCAACCACCGCACCAGCGTCGCGAAGCCGCCTCCCATCTGTCAAGCACCCCCTTTCTCTATAAAAGCCGCGCGTCGGCCGCCATTTCTTCTTTTTCCTCTCCACTGCTCACCGCCGGCCGCCGTGATCTCCCTGCCCAGTTCATACTCCACGCTCCACCGTTCTCCAATTGCATTTGCAACCGAGTCCGCAACTTCCTTCTTGGCGTCGCTGAGCCGCTCATCACCGTTTTTAACCGCCGGAGTAGCTCGAGTCGAGCCGTCTCCTTCTTTTCCGGTCACCCACCGCCGCCGTGGTGAGCCGTCGCCGTTCGCCACTCTTCCATCCTTCTCAGAATCGTTTTTGTGTCGTGTTGAGTTCGCCTGAGTGTGCTAGTCATGTGGGTGTGCTCGGCGTCGTCGGAGAAGCTCAGAGGAGCTCGGGCACCAACGGCCTTGGCGGCCGGCGAGCCGAGGGGTCGCCGTCTGGGTGCTCAGGGGGATGACATGGGGGCGTTTAGCAGCTCGTTGAGCACGGCAGAGGCATAGAGTCGGTTGGGCTAGTTGGTTGCTTGGAGGAGGAGGTGTCGTCGGCGAGAGGCGCCGGCCATTGCCGCCGCTCCCGTCGGCCGGAGGAAAGGAGGGGAGAGAGAGAGCCGACACGCGGGTCCAGCGTGTCGGCCGAGAGAGAAAGGGAGAGCAGCCTTGTGCAGCCTTGGCTCTTGGCAGGGCAGCGAGCCTTGTATTATGTTGTCTGGGCGGGCGGGCCGGGCCAAAGTGGCCAGCGGAGGAGAAGAAGTTTTTGTTTTTCTTTTTCTTTTATGTTTTTAAATATTGACTTTTCATAATTTTGTAATAATTTTATTTGGGCAGATAAAAATATGAGAAAAATATGTGAGTGCTCTCCATAATATGTTACGTCAATGAAAAATGCTAACTTATGTTTTCGGTAACTTTTGTTGGTGGTAAAAATTGCTTCCCTAATTAATAAATGCGATTTCAATGATTTTTAATAAATAAAATATAACTCCAAAAATCATGAAATTTATTTTGTGAGCTAATTAGGTGATGATGATCTTAATTATGAAGTTTGGTTAAGTTTTGATTAAGTTTTTGTATTATGCTTAATTAATGCCTTAGTTAATTAATGTTTAGTTAGTTAATTCTTTGATTAATTAGGGTTTATTTAATTCCCAATTAGCAAGTTAATTAGTGGCTTTCAACGACTGTAAAAATGGTCAATAAATTAGTAATCACCTCTAATCACCATTAGGGTTGCTTGAGTTTGGGATTGAGTGATGACCTTAGGACATTAACCCTAATGACCTTCGGCATTTTATGTTGATTGCGTATCGCTAGTCCGTTGTCGTCGACGTTAGTTATACCTTCTTAGTGTGAGGTTACCGTGAAGGAAAGTTGTACTCAAGATCGATTACTAATCGTTGCATCATTATCGCATGCTCTTTTATTTCTTGCATTGTAATCATGCATCTTTATCGTGTAGCCGCTTCGGGCCCGAGGAGGAAGTCGAGCCGTCTCGGTTTTCGAAGAGGTTGGATCTCGATCTTGGTGATTGGGTAGCCGATCCTCACTTCATCGAGCCCCAAGGCAAGCCCCGGATGCATTCAAACCCGCCCTTGTATTTCGAAAGTTTTATGATTTTATGTTCGGATATGATGCATTAGGTGTAGGAGTTGTGTGCTATCCTACTTTGATGCATTTACTATACCTTGTTACATTACCCCTGTACACTGTTTTGATTTCGAAATGCTTAGTTGCGCTTAGCCTTGCTATTAGTGTAGGTTTTGATAAATTGTTTTCGAAAGGTGATAACAATACTCCCCGAAGGGAATTTATTTAAAAACTCGATGTTGCTTGTTGTCTATCCTTGTTCGACGGGGTCAAGGATACACCACAAGAGCATGATGATAAGTAAATCGAGACCGGGTGGAGTGACTTGCACCCGGGAAGGGCTAGTGCCTTGGTGTAGTGTCGTCCACTTGTGAGTCGGTTAAGCACCATTCGTTGTCTTGGCCCTTGGATCATGAGGTTATTGGATAGTACTAGTCGCATGCTAATGGCGGTAAGCTCCCTTGTATGATCCATATGAGAACGGACAGGGGACGGAAGTAGCGTGTACCCACACTACGAGTGCACCCGTCGGCCGGTTAGGACCGACGGCGTAGGGAGATGGTGTCTTGTACTCTCGTGGCTAGGAACCGTTCTGGTGCGGAGAAATGCAAGTGTGAGTTGATATATGTAAGATGTTTGGTCTGCATATATCGTGTGGCTAGGAAGCCCCATTTGGGTATATAAAGCGATTCGAATCGCCGTGTGCTCCACGATATGGGAGTCGTGATCCTTGCACCAAAGATCGTAGTAATGATGAAAGTGTGAGAGTGGAAAGTTTGAATCCGGCATATGTTTGATAAGTGATTGTTAAAGTAAGGACTGGCTTAGTCTCTTTTTGCAAAAAGGGTGTCTTTTGATCTTGCTAAAGCCTCACCTTGATTCCTATTAGCCAAAGCATTCCCGAAGTCTTCTCCCCACTTTTTGGTCGGGTAAGTCTTGCGGAGTACTTTTTTGTACTCGGGGTTTGTTCAACCCACATTGCGGGTGAACCGTATGGACAAGAGTGCTACGGCCCTTGTTGCATGACGGTTGTCGAAGAAGTGACCGATGAAGAGTGAATTGAGTGGCCTTTGGGCGGGGGCAATTTTGGTTGTGTGGGTACGTAATAAAGTTATATAATGATACTTCCGCTGGTTTGTAATAATAACTCTGGTTTGTATAAGTTTATAAAAGGTTTGTAAATTATGTTATTGTAAGTCTTCCGCTACTCTGGTATTTATATATGAAAACTGTTGTAATCTTGTGATGTCTCTCGTAAGTATCGATCCCGGAGTGATCGTGGTTTATCGGGATTCACCCGACGGAACATTCTAGACTATGTGGTGCACAATTACGGGCCGATGAGGTCTTAGGGACAATGTCGGTGCTTGTGGGCCATTTTATATACGATCAAGCATGACTGTCGGGCCCGTTAATCACGTTGACACGCTCATGCCATCACGCATATAAACCGGTAGTCCGCCGAGTGTCACGAATGACCTCGGTAAATCAACTTTACAACCAGAATCGTACTCGATTAAGCAAATACATATCACATACTCAGAGTTCGCAAAGCATGAGTGTTATTACAATAAGATAAAGAATAATGAATAAAAAAATTAGTTTCAAATCAATTGACAATAAAACAAAGTTTAAAATGATTACCAAATCAAAACTTGAGTGGTATTGCTAGCTCAATTGACATCCTCCAATGAAATGAAGAAGAGAAATATTTTATGGAGTAGCCGTGCCCATCGGCTTTTAGTTAACACCCTCCACAATCAAAGCAATTCTCCTGCAACAGGGTGGGATAAAACCCTGAGTACTCAATTGTACTCCGCAAGACTTACCCGTCAGGGAGAAGAAATAAAAGACTCTAAGGATAATGATAGGCCATGTGTGGAGTTTAATGGCTAGCATCATTTGCAGAAAAGCATACTCATGTAATCCTTACTTTTAAGTTTTATTAGCAAGATTAATATTGAGCTATTCAAAACTATATTAGCACCTTTCTATGTCATGTCAATTTGATCATAGCAACCATTACTTATAGTTGGGATACCAATCGTAATCCTTCCATCATCATCCAATGTTTCATTTCTTACTACGTCTCTGCGGTGAGGTATGAGTTTCTCACTATCAAGGGAGAGACGGCGATTCGAATCGATTACACCAGCTGGGTAAAGCCCGTATCACACACTCTTGCAAGCCGGCCAAAGCTTGCTCGAGTCACTGTTCACTCTATTCGAAAGATGGAATTGAATCCGGTTGCAAAGCTCATGGTACTGCGTCTCACAAGTCATGCCCGTTCAGCCCGTAGCCCGTAGTCATGCAGGGTCTTGACCAGTACCCTTTCCCCTCCGTTCGTCCCAGCAATGCGTTCAGCGGTTCAAGAACCATCTCGAATAGGCTAGTCAGTTTCACCGTCGAAACGAGTTATTCGGCGGTTATGTGAAGGTACGTTCAATCTCACACCTAGATCCAGAATACGGCTCGGTCCTTAATCGACACAGACGGAAATACCAAATTCGTCCGGTCTCCAATTATTAACCATCATATGATTCAAGATAGCATATATATATATATATATATATATATATATATATATATATATATATATCCCGTAGTGAGTAAGTAACCATCCTACATCTCGCGGGAGACAGGAAATCACCCGACTTCTACCGGTCTAAGCATGGCTAAGCATTTAAGGAGAACGTCCTACACATACTAGTGGGATAGTATCTGGAAGTAACTGTAGGTCAAGATAATCATGCAAACAACGGTTTCACCCAACTTCTATTTACGTAATGCACATTACACTAGACTTAAGGTGTAGTAAAGCATTTATAAAACTGAGAGAGTGGGTCATGCTCGGGGCTTGCACGTGTTGCGAGGGAAGGTTAGCGGTTAATCTTGACATCGACATCTTCCGTGGAATCATTTTGTGGGGATTGGATCATCGTCACACCATCTTTCGGTTAGCTCCAACATACCATCCTTCATTTAGTGTATCATTTATCTAACGTACCTAAATGACATGCAATGATGCATATGTATGAATATAAAGAATGCAATTCATGATCAATATATTTATAAGGCACACAAGGTAAACCTAAGCACAAACATGAAATCTAGATAGCAGCATGGCAAACACTTGTTTTAACTATATCTAGAGTTATATACATCCAAAAGAGATGATCCTAGACTTTATGGAAAGCTTAGCAAATTATCTACAACTTTTCTATTATCACCTAGAGCCGGGTCAAACATTAATCAAGTCAAACAGTAGAAAGAAACAATTATATCTAGACTTGGACAGATTCGATGGGACTTTTGAAAAATCTATATCTCCTAAACTATGCAGCCTAAAATCATGAAATTCCCGGACAGGCTAGTTAATGAAGTTATCTACAACTTTGGTAATTAACATTACCTCATAAAATATCATTAACACTACGAATCAATCATCACAATAGAAACTACACATGCAGCCACTTCCAGGATTCTGGCAAAATGGTGTTTCACCCAAGACATTACTAAGAACATTCATGCACAATAACTATATGAGTTATAAACTACCAACACATGGTTGATTAACATTAGTTGAGTCTAACAAGGCACATTAAATACATTTCTAAGTATGGAGGTCATATAGTGAAGTGTATGCTCTATTTCTATTTATTGGACACTTGCTAAACTAGTGGCCAACATGAGCAAACACTACAAAAAACTCATGACACAACCAAACAACATAGATCTTAGCATCATATTGCCTAACTAAGAGACACCAGGGTATCACAAAAATCATGTATATGTCCATTAACTACTTAAGTATTTCATTATCTCATATGTAGAGACTATATATATTATTTTTAGGTGCTATTCCACACATCTAGTTTGAACTTGATATCTTTACAGGTGAAAGATAATATTAAATCATGACTACTGTAGAAGTATCACATGCTTAAGTTGTCTAAATTAATTACTATGAAAAAGACAATTGTTAATTATTGATAAGCATGCGAAAGCGGATTAAAAGCAAAACTCAATATTTTCTACAACATATGACCATGTTAAGTGTCCTTGGGTTATTATAACATCATACAAGGGTAAAGGAACAACATTTTCTATTTTTGCATTTTTATTTCAATTATAAATTAATTAAAACTACTCGCTAGACTTTAAGCAAGATACCTAAATAACTCAGTCACATATGCTCCATAATTCATGAAATTATTACCATAGTACAAGAATCACATGTAGAGCCTACCATAAAATTTTCACATAAAAAGAAGCACTACAACAGCAGTTATGATTTTCTCAATCTTAAACCCTAATTAATACAAATCTAATTATGTTGCAAAAACTTTAAACTAAAACATGCAATATTATGATACCACTGCATAGATCTACTCACAAGGATTCCAAAAAGTCCTCATTTATTATTTTATAATTTTTCTACAATTTTGTATAAATTTCCAAAGTTCCAATCAGAAATCACATAAAAGAAAAAAGGAAAAGACGAAACGGCACTGTGCAGCACTATTCACCTGAGTCACGGACTTCGCACTTAACCCCCCTGGACTCTGTCGAATTTCCGCGCGACGTCCTTCTTCTTCTCCATACAGACAGAGAGCAGAGGAGTTGAGGGAGGAAGCCGATTCCCGGCGATTGGAGGCCGGCTGAGGCAAGAGAGGGGTGCAGGGGCATCCCCAACCCTATCCACACTTGTAGGAGGCGACGGCTTTGCCGGAGGCCACCCCCCCCTGCCCTAACCGCGAGCACCAGCGGCATGGAGGACAGGCGGCGAGGCGGCTAAGCACCTTGGCGAGGCGGTGGCGCTGATAAAGGGCTAGGGAGGCGCGGCAAGGCTCGAGGATCATGATGGCGCAGTCATCTTGGGTGCAGGAGCACTGGAGGAGCGAGAGCAGGCGGAGCAAAAGAGTTCGGGCGGCGGCCATGGCGCACGCGTCCACTTCCACGTCCGTTCTCGCGGCCAGAAAGCGAGAGCGAGCGAGAAGGGAGGTGGGACAGATGGAAGAGGTCGAGAAGGCGCTTGGACACCTCTCCATCGAAGCTACAAGGCGCGGGGTGGCGTGGCACGGGCGAGACGTGCGGCGTCATGCACAGCGGGCGCGTGGACTGCACGCGTCGCCCTTAGAGGCATTTCATCGAGCTACTTCGGTGCGACGTGTAAGGGATGTTGTGGACCAGTTTTGGGTTAGCTCTGTTCCGAATCTCATCTTGGGCCCTAAAGCAAAGTTGCTGCACTCATATTACTCTTTAACTTTGCTTAAGGAGTCAGGGCCATTAGAGCGACGTCTTAATGGATAATCAGTGCCAAATTTGACAGTGTCAGTGTTAAAACGGGATTAAGCTCCGACTCGTTTAATCTTAAAAAAATTGACAGCCCAAACTTGATCAAATTGAGCCCAACTTTTGGCATGCTCTTCTCCAAAACAATATCTCCAACTTTTATTTTTGGATCAAGTCAAGTTGCTTGACAAAATCACGAGAACGCGGCTTGCCAACTTATTGACCTTGGTAACTAGGTTTTCAGACTTAGAATAATTCTAAGTGCTGAAAACAGCAGCAGATTCGATATTGGAGCTTCTTTTTGACTTGGTTACGTGCCGAATCATAAGTAGGACCTTAAAGAAAGTTTGTTGTACACAACTTGAACTTCAACTCTTATTAAGGGTCCAACTCCAGAATATGATCAAAAGACTAGATTCCAATTTGAGCAAAGTGGCATCATGATAAAGCTTAAACTAGGGTTTCAGGCCAATTTAGCCATTTTCTTGACATTTGCTCAACATGAGTCCTTCATGACTTTTGTTTCTAAGCTCAAATAGAGTTGTTTGAGCAAGGTTGCAAGACTTGGTTGACACCTCATCTCTTATTCACTTAATAAAGCAATTCAAGCAAGGGTATAACTCAACATTCCATGTGACTATTGAATTCCAAACTCCATAAAACTTTTCCAATGATCAAGATAACTCGATATTGAGATGATGTACATAATAGAGATATGTTTAACCTAAAGCACACAAGCTTTAGCTTTTGTCTTCCAAAATGTTAAAACTGGATCCTCTTTTTGGAAGAATTCCATTTTAATTCACTATTAGTCTTTTGAAAGATTATAAAATAAAACTCTTTGTCATTTGACATGGCTTGCTTAGGTCCAAACTCACTACCTAACTCATGATTAATACCTGGGGTGTTACAGCCCTCCCCCCTTAACAGAATCTCGTCCCGAGATTCAGGGCGAAGATTTTGCAAGGGAGAGAAATATGTCATCCATTTTTGTCACCACCGATAGCATTAGGCTATTTAGCCTCAGGCATCAGAGAGGCTAGTTTTGTAAGGACAATCTTCTAATACTTGCCCCTTTTGTGGCGAGATTTGTCTGAAAGTTTCTTGTATCTACTTTCCATGAAGCATTGTTACTGTGGGAGAAAGTCAAGACAACATTATCATCAGTACTTGATCTTCAGAATGTTGGAGAAGCAGTAGTTCGGAGCACATGTTAACAGTTTTAGAACATCCATTCCTCTGGTAAATATAGCATAGGCTTAAGCTTCATCGCGGTCAAAACCATAATTGGAGCAAACATCTTCTACGATTGAGAGCTGATAGACCAGCTGATGCTGTCTATACTATTTGTGACTACTCTTTTACTCAGATGCCAAATAATGGAAAGTTATATAAGATTCCATGTGTGCAGTTCCCTCTCTGATGGCAACAATGTATTATATGAGCCTGTTTAGAAAGTGACAAAAAGATTGCTGACTCGGTCTGCTTAGTGCTTTCTACACTTTTATTTCAGGGAACCCTCGTATTCAAGCAGTAATAGTTATCTAGGTTGAACAGAATACAACCTCTGGGGTAAAAACAACAAATTTGGAGATAGTACTTTTCAAAGGATAGCTAGGTTGGATTGGTTCTTTCTTCCCTAGCTCTTGCAATTTGGTTAACTTATTTTGGGCAGTCTATATGGTCTTCAGACTATCATTGTAGTACAAGATACAACCTTGATAACAAACTGTATACCTCGATCTAGTTATAATTTTGATAATTCACCAGACAATACATCCAAAAACTTATGGACAACCAAAATTTCTCTTAATTCCATAATTTTGACTATCCAAGTTTGACTTTTCTTAAATTCCTTTATTGCATAAAGACAGACTAATAAGGCTCATCTATTGTAATACTTTTGACATTGGGGCTTCCTTCCAAATGTCAACAACGACTCAACAACATAATCCAAATATGTTGTTTGACACTTTTCAACTGTTTCTAATTATACTTCCATGAGTTGACCTTTTACAATACCTTGATCATACAAGGATAAGGAACTGATTCTGGATATCCTTTGTGATTCATCCAATATAAGCCTGGGTAGTTCCTAGATCAATACTTTAGTGTAACATGATGTGATCTTCAGCCGATAGTGTGCTTCTAGCTCAGCTACTCAATTAGCAAAGCACTATGCAATACTTACATGATTGTCCAAGATGGTTTTGACTTGATCACAGTAGGATTTGGTTGCGAAAAGAGCACCAACATTTTCTATTTGGGTTGCTAATTCTTTGCTTAACATGGTTTTTTGTGAGACGTAGCCTCTATAGTATCCATATTGTTCTTGTGAGACATAGCCTTCATAACTACCAAAGAGTCATTACCTAGCTGGAGGTTAACTTTATCAAGGTGATAACTAATCAGTTGTCTCTCAACACTAAAAAGCTCCAAGGTTTCAGCTCATATGGCAAGTGATCGTGGATATCATAGATGTACACAATCACCATCAACGTTAGCGCGAAAAAGGGTCACTCTAGAGAAGGTTGATTTTAACTAGGATCATCATACATATAATATTGAGAACTTGGCAGAAAGATATGAACATTGGGGGGATTTGTGAAGGAATATAAATCTCCATCAATTCTTGTTCGGCTAGTAACTCATCCAACTTTAAGTGTAGGGTGCCCTTTTTGATCTAATAGTAATGGTATACTTTGCTCAACAAATGGTTAATATCACGCACGGAGACAATCAAACAGAGTCACTTATCTACCAACTCTTGCGATCTGTTAATGTTTATGTCGGTGACCTATTCTTCAAAGGTAATCCTCTTTGCAACCTTAGAAGAAAACTCTATTGTGTGCAGACCGAGAGAGATCTTTTGATAGGGAATTGACAGATGATCAAGGAAAAGCTTTTGATGGAATGACACATTGGTGTAGTTCCGTAATGGATCATGACGAGCAACCACGATACCAGCGCGTGCCGAGCAACGCAACCATGTGCCGGCCGGTCACAAAGAGGCTCCTGGTTTCGTCGCGGCACCGTTAGTTGATAATCATAACACCATTACCGAACATACAGCCAACAAGAAATTCCACATGGCATGAACTAGATCATATATGAACAATGAATATATAGGTGGAGTTAAGCAAACAATGACGACCACAAATTAAGAGTCGGCAATGATGTGATTCTAACATAGAGATATGAAATAAGAGATGTAGATTAGCCACTGAAGATAAATTGGCATAAGACTCTTGCATTGGCTCCAAGTACACCATATCTTCTCCAAAAGATTTCTTGAATCAATTACCACACCTAATGTCAAATAGATTAAACAAGAATAGACAAATATAGGCTGATAATATTTGGAAACTCGAGAGAGTTTGGGGAGGAAATAAGTTTGATTTTAGAAACACAACGGATACATCATCAAAGATTTAGTAGATAGAGCAACAACATGACCTACTAAGAAAAAGATTTTGAGACTAAAGCAGTGATCAAGATTAATCCTTGCACTAAGGTATCTTTAGGACGGGCGACGGGGAGGTCCATTAAGGATTTAGTCATGATTTCATATGGCACAGATTTGAAACAAGAGGGTTTGACATGAAAACATCTTAAGAGATTGTCAAAGTTGGGTGGCAACTTTGGAATTCAAAAGAGCACGTTTATGGTCTTATAGTCAAACTCAAGGGCAAACCATAATCAAAATTAGTGTTGGCAAAAACATCACTCGTTTGGTCGATCAGCGAAGGGTCAAAGAGATAGAGGTTCATGTCTACAACAAGGGTGTCTATGGTCAACGACCACATATCCTAGCTCAGAAAAGGAAAACTACTTGGAGCTACCATAAGAACATCACAACTTGACCGTTGATCGCAGATAATGTTCTTCATCACTTGTACGTTTCTTTCGAGGATAAAAGGTTGTTAACCATAACACTATTTAGATACAAGGCACTTGGGCATTTACAAGCAACTCGTATAAGGCATGACAGGATGGAAAAGGGCTTATCACTTCATCCACGGTCTAACAAGCATGGTCATAGGCTCAAAACATTTTAAGAAAACTTCTATTAACTAACAACTTATTATTTAACTAATCTTTGGAACAAACAAACAATGCAAACATGAGACATAATCTAACAAAGCCATTTATTCAACCTAAGACAACCACAAAGAAACTAGCACATCACACAAATCACAACAAGTTATTTTTGATTAGAATAAGGATGAGAGGAGCATGTTTATGCATAAGCACAATCATGTTGATGCATGCTTGTCCTATTCGTCCTCACAGATTTAGATAAGAATAGACTTTCTAATAGTGGTAAGCGGTGGCATTTCCTACGTACTCTCATATGGTATCGCAACTAGTCGATTGACTACACGTTTCGTAGTTAGCGTACCTGCAGAAAATTCATTTCAGCCCGATTCCCCACATGATATATATCCACTCAATGAAAGCAGTAATTTTAAATGCTTCCCACATATGTATACCCCTGTACACATACATATAGCACTAAACTACCCGAATCATCATCACATCCCACAATTAAGTACCTTCATATGAACATGTGTGTAACATGTAAATATTTCGGTAACCACACTAGCACTCCCCTAGATCGGCGGTTGTCCGATCATGCTCTCCCAACTCACTCTTACCTGAGCGTAGGTGCGTCGTTACGTAATTTAAAAGACAGTTTATACTGCATATTTTCATATATGCTTACGCATATACTTCCATATGAGGTCACCACCACCCTTCGGTCATCGGGTGACAAGATAACCATCTTCACTTACCTTCTTACCTGAGCGTAGAGGCAATGATCCACACATGCAATAAATAAAAATCCCCCCCGGAGTTAGTGATAGCCACCTGATAGTTCTTATGTAGGGCTTAACTGGAGATGTCGCTAGCTTAGTTTTAAAAATCTTGATTTGAAACAAGTTGCATATAGCTAAAATAGATTTTCTAAAAGAAAAACTTTGTTTTTAAACTATGTATATGATAGTATTATGCTTAATCTTGCTCTGATGCCAGCTGTGACAGAACCGTCCAATTTATATACGATCAAGCATGACTGTCTCCGTTAATCACGTTGACACGCTCATGCCATCACGCATATAAACCCGGTAGTCTGCCGAGAGTCACGAAGGACCTCGGTAAATCACCTTTACAACCAGGATCGTACTCGATTAAGCAAATACATATCACATACTCGAGTTCGCAAGCATGAGTGTTATTACAATAAGATAAAGAATAATGAATAAAAAAATTAGTTTCAAATCAATTGACAATAAAACAAAGTTTAAAATGATTACCAAATCAAAACTTGAGTGGTATTGCTAGCTCAATTGACATCCTCCGGTGAAATGAAGAAGAGAAATATTTTATGGAGTAGCCGTGCCCACAGGCTTTTAGTTAACACCCTCCACAATCAAAGCAATTCTCCGCGCGGGGTGGGATAAAACCCTGAGTACTCAATTGTACTCCGCAAGACTTACCCGTCAGGGAGAAGAAATAAAAGACTCTAAGGATAATGATAGGCCATGTGTGGAGTTTAATGGCTAGCATCATTTGCAGAAAAGCATACTCATGTAATCCTTACTTTTAAGTTTTATTAGCAAGATTAATATTGAGCTATTCAAAACTATATTAGCACCTTTCTATGTCATGTCAATTTGATCATAGCAACCATTACTTATAGTTGGGATACCAATCGTAATCCTTCCATCATCATCCAATGTTTCATTTCTTACTACGTCTCTGCGGTCAGGTATGAGTTTCTCACTATCCGGGAGAGACGGCGATTCGAATCGATTACACCAGCTGGGTAAAGCCCGTATCACACACTCTTGCAAGCCGGCCAAAGCTTGCTCGAGTCACTGTTCACTCTATTCGAAAGATGGAATTGAATCCGGTTGCAAAGCTCATGGTACTGCGTCTCACAAGTCATGCCCGTTCAGCCCGTAGCCCGTAGTCATGCAGGGTCTTGACCAGTACCCTTTCCCCTCCGTTCGTCCCAGCAATGCGTTCAGCGGTTCAAGAACCATCTCGAATAGGCTAGTCGGGTTTCACCGTCGAAACGAGTTATTCGGCGGTTATGTGAAGGTACGTTCAATCTCACACCTAGATCCGAATACGGCTCGGTCCTTAATCGACCTATGTGACGGAAATACCAAATTCCGTCCGGTCTCCAATTATTAACCATCATATGATTCAAGATAGCATATATATATATATATATATATATATATATATATATATATATATCCGTAGTGAGTGAGTAAGTAACCATCCTACATCTCGCGGGAGACAGGAAATCACCCGACTTCTACCGGTCTAAGCATGGCTAAGCATTTAAGGAGAACGTCCTACACATACTAGTGGGATAGTATCTAGAAGTAACTGTAGGTCAAGATAATCATGCAGCAACGGTTTCACCCAACTTCTATTTACGTAATGCACATTACACTAGACTTAAGGTGTAGTAAAGCATTTATAAAACTGAGAGAGTGGGTCATGCTCCGGGGCTTGCCTGTGTTGCAGGGAAGGTTAGCGGTTAATCTTGACATCGACATCTTCCGTGGAATCATTTTGTGGGGATTGGATCATCGTCACACCATCTTTCGGTTAGCTCCAACATACCATCCTTCATTTAGTGTATCATTTATCTAACGTACCTAAATGACATGCAATGATGCATATGTATGAATATAAAGAATGCAATTCATGATCAATATATTTATAAGGCACACAAGGTAAACCTAAGCACAAACATGAAATCTAGATAGCAGCATGGCAAACACTTGTTTTAACTATATCTAGAGTTATATACATCCAAAAGAGATGATCCTAGACTTTATGGAAAGCTTAGCAAATTATCTACAACTTTTCTATTATCACCTAGAGCCGAGTCAAACATTAATCAAGTCAAACAGTAGAAAGAAACAATTATATCTAGACTTGGACAGATTCTGACAGGACTTTTGAAAAATCTATATCTCCTAAACTATGCAGCCTAAAATCATGAAATTCCCGGACAGGCTAGTTAATGAAGTTATCTACAACTTTGGTAATTAACATTACCTCATAAAATATCATTAACACTACGAATCAATCATCACAATAGAAACTACACATGCAGCCACTTCGGGATTACGGCAAAATGGTGTTTCACCCAAGACATTACTAAGAACATTCATGCACAATAACTATATGAGTTATAAACTACCAACACATGGTTGATTAACATTAGTTGAGTCTAACAAGGCACATTAAATACATTTCTAAGTATGGAGGTCATATAGTGAAGTGTATGCTCTATTTCTATTTATTGGACACTTGCTAAACTAGTGGCCAACATGAGCAAACACTACAAAAACTCATGACACAACCAAACAACATAGATCTTAGCATCATATTGCCTAACTAAGAGACACCAGGGTATCACAAAAATCATGTATATGTCCATTAACTACTTAAGTATTTCATTATCTCATATGTAGAGACTATATATATTATTTTTAGGTGCTATTCCACACATCTAGTTTGAACTTGATATCTTTACAGGTGAAAGATAATATTAAATCATGACTACTGTAGAAGTATCACATGCTTAAGTTGTCTAAATTAATTACTATGAAAGAGACAATTGTTAATTACTGATAAGCATGCGAAAGCGGATTAAAAGCAAAACTCAATATTTTCTACAACATATGACCATGTTAAGTGTCCTTGGGTTATTATAACATCATACAAGGGTAAAGGAACAATATTTTCTATTTTTGCATTTTTATTTCAATTATAAATTAATTAAAACTACTCGCTAGACTTTAAGCAAGATACCTAAATAACTCAGTCACATATGCTCCATAATTCATGAAATTATTACCATAGTACAAGAATCACATGTAGAGCCTACCATAAAATTTTCACATAAAAAGAAGCACTACAACAGCAGTTATGATTTTCTCAATCTTAAACCCTAATTAATACAAATCTAATTATGCTGCAAAAACTTTAAACTAAAACATGCAATATTATGATACCACTGCATAGATCTACTCACAAGGATTCCAAAAAGTCCTTATTTATTATTTTATGATTTTTCTACAATTTTGTATGAATTTCCAAAGTTCCAATCAGAAATCACATAAAAGAAAAAAGGAAAAGACGAAACGGCACTGTGCAGCACTATTCACCTGAGTCACGGACTTCGCACTTAACCCCCTGGACTCTGTCGAATTTCCGCGCGACGTCCTTCTTCTTCTCCATACAGACAGAGAGCAGAGGAGTTGAGGGAGGAAGCCGATTCCCGGCGATTGGAGGCCGGCTGAGGCAAGAGAGGGGTGCAGGGGCATCCCCAACCCTATCCACACTTGTAGGAGGCGACGGCTTTGCCGGAGGCCACCCCCCCTGCCCTAACCGCGAGCACCAGCGGCATGGAGGACAGGCGGCGAGGCGGCTAAGCACCTTGGCGAGGCGGTGGCGCTGATAAAGGGCTAGGGAGGCGCGGCAAGGCTCGAGGATCATGATGGCGCAGTCATCTTGGGTGCAGGAGCACTGGAGGAGCGAGAGCAGGCGGAGCAAAAGAGTTCGGGCGGCGGCCATGGCGCACGCGTCCACTTCCACGTCCGTTCTCGCGGCCAGAAAGCGAGAGCGAGCGAGAAGGGAGGTGGGACAGATGGAAGAGGTCGAGAAGGCGCTTGGACACCTCTCCATCGAAGCTACAAGGCGCGGAGTGGCGTGGCACGGGCGAGACGTGCGGCGTCATGCACAGCGGGCGCGTGGACTGCACGCGTCGCCCTTAGAGGCATTTCATCGAGCTACTTCGGTGCGACGTGTAAGGGATGTTGTGGACCAGTTTTGGGTTAGCTCTGTTCCGAATCTCATCTTGGGCCCTAAAGCAAAGTTGCTGCACTCATATTACTCTTTAACTTTGCTTAAGGAGTCAGGGCCATTAGAGCGACGTCTTAATGGATAATCAGTGCCAAATTTGACAGTGTCAGTGTTAAAACGGGATTAAGCTCCGACTCGTTTAATCTTAAAAATTGACAGCCCAAACTTGATCAAATTGAGCCCAACTTTTGGCATGCTCTTCTCCAAAACAATATCTCCAACTTTTATTTTTGGATCAAGTCAAGTTGCTTGACAAAATCACGAGAACGCGGCTTGCCAACTTATTGACCTTGGTAACTAGGTTTTCAGACTTAGAATTATTCTAAGTGCTGAAAACAGCAGCAGATTCGATATTGGAGCTTCTTTTTGACTTGGTTACGTGCCGAATCATAAGTAGGACCTTAAAGAAAGTTTGTTGTACACAACTTGAACTTCAACTCTTATTAAGGGTCCAACTCCAGAATATGATCAAAAGACTAGATTCCAATTTGAGCAAAGTGGCATCATGATAAAGCTTAAACTAGGGTTTCAGGCCAATTTAGCCATTTTCTTGACATTTGCTCAACATGAGTCCTTCATGACTTTTTGTTTCTAAGCTCAAATAGAGTTGTTTGAGCAAGGTTGCAAGACTTGGTTGACACCTCATCTCTTATTCACTTAATAAAGCAATTCAAGCAAGGGTATAACTCAACATTCCATGTGACTATTGAATTCCAAACTCCATAAAACTTTTCCAATGATCAAGATAACTCGATATTGAGATGATGTACATAATAGAGATATGTTTAACCTAAAGCACACAAGCTTTAGCTTTTGTCTTCCAAAATGTTAAAACTGGATCCTCTTTTTGGAAGAATTCCATTTTAATTCACTATTAGTCTTTTGAAAGATTATAAAATAAAACTCTTTGTCATTTGACATGGCTTGCTTAGGTCCAAACTCACTACCTAACTCATGATTAACACCTGGGGTGTTACACGGGCTCGCCGGGTCCCACCTCCGGCGCCGCCGGGGGATGCGGGGAGCAGCGGGGGGGGAGCCAGGCCGGAAGCGGGGCCGGGACCTCCGTAGGGGGGGGGCGCGGGAGCGCCTCTGGGGCTGCGCCGGGGAGAGCAGCGCCAGGGGCCGCCGGGAAGCGGCGACGGGGGCCGGCGAGCAGCCTCTGGTGGCGTGCGGCTCCCCGGGGTGGCGTGAGGAAGAAGAGGAGGGAGAGAGAGAACCTGGTGGCATGAGGAGAGAGAGAACCGGGGAGAGAGAATGGTGAGGGGAAAGAATAAAAAAATTATGGAGTATAGATTTAGAGGATGAATGAGTGCGGGAGAAAGTGATATAGAGGAGAGAATTTCGATGACCAGGATGGAATATTCCGTTTAGAGGACGAATATAGAGTACCACGAGTGCGGATGGTCTTAGCGCGTTGTCGAGCTGCTCAAGCGGGCGGCGCGCCTCCTCGTGCTGACACAGCAGAGGAAACTTGGCCTGGACCCTCCGCCGCAGCTCCTCCACTGCGAGCATTTGCTCCGCCAGCTTCTGGCACGCGTCGCGGTTCCGTACCTGTGAAGACCCTGCCTGTCTGCTTGTCTGCAGCGATAAAAAAGAGAGCTTTATTTATTTAGGAAAAGAGATAAAATAGTTATTTTCAGTGCAAAATAGTATTTTACTGTATAATTTTCATCATGTAAAATCTAACGGATTTTATGGTATAATTTTAAAAAAAAACATATATGATTTTATTTCTATTTTATAAAAGTATTTTGTTGGATATGATGTCTATCAATCAATTTGTTAAGAACTAAAATGTCTTAATTTTTCAGTGTCTAGCAGCAAATAGTGATCACTTGGTGTTCTGTGTCAAAATTCTCTAAAAACATCAAGCTTGCTATGCAGTCTGTTGTACCTGGAGGACACGGCGGCTTTCTTCGTTGGCGGCGCGGACGTGCATGAAGAAATTTTGGGTGTAGCGGTCGATTCTCCGCTGCACAGAGCTCAGCTTCTCGGCGGTCTGTTGCGCCGTGAGCACTTGGCCCATCGCCGGAACCTCGCCGCAGGACGTGACGAGCTGGTGCGCGTCGTGTAGCAGGTTCTCGAACTGCTCTAACGAGCGGCGCGTCGTCTCGTGCTGCCTCAGCAGAGGCAGCGTCTCCGTGTCGAGCATCCGCAGCAGGCCCTCCGCTTCGCGCACGCTATCCGCCAGCTCCTGGCACAGGACGCGGTTCTCCCGCGCCGTGTCCGCCGCCCGCTTTATCGCGGAGATCAGCCTGAACAGGTCGGCTCCCGCGAGCCCTGCCACATTGCTGAATATCTCCAGGGCGTCCATCGACAAACCTGTGGAGACCCTGCCTGAAATAGAGAACGACCGAGGCCAACACAAGTAGGAACTACACCGATGATCACTTTGTAATGCCTAATTAACTAGCTAGCTCCTGACTCGAGCCCCTTAAATAGCCTAACCACCCAGCTTGTCATAGTGCGCGACAAGGCCTCCGAAAGCGCATCTTCGAAATATCACAATTCCAATAGAATATAGAATAAATAATTCTCGTGTAACTTTAAGGACAGAATATTGATTCCTTTCGACGTCATATACTTCTTTCATAGAATAATTATGTTGACGTAATGACAACGATTACAGCGCTACATATATCACATGAAGCAAACGATCGACAGTGGAACGAATTAAGCAAGGGTTCATACACCGATCAACTAGTAGAAATCAATTTCTTTGCAGTGGAAGCAAACGACAATGGATCACTAAGGGCACGTACGACGGATGCCGGAGTGCCGTCTCCAGATACGTATATTTGCAAAAAGCACCTTCTCCGGCGGCATTGAATGAAGTGAGAGAGGCGTGCTGAGGCGACGGCTGCTGCTCGTGCTCCAAGGCTGGTGCGTAATGGACCTGCAAGGCCACGCACGTCACCTTGCTATTTCTACAGAAAAAGAAAAGTAACCTTGCCGTATTTCTAAAAAAAGAGAAAAGAAGAAATACACCTAGAATACAATTATACGTACCCCATACCGACAACAAGCACACAATATGTATCATTCCTACATTATATATAATATTCCTATATATATATATGTATATATATATAATTAAGTTTGAATATTTATTTTATGAATTAACAACATAATGGTACATAAGAATGATATTCATAATTGATCATGGTTACATGCAAGCATTAAATTATTTATAAACAACCAAATAGACAAGAATCGCTTGTCTATGGATTGTATGAGTTGTCTGTTTAGCCGTACGTATAATAATTTTTAAAAACTTACAGACAGCAGCTATCTCTCTGTTATACATGCCCTAATGCTAGTATGCTGACTAGTACTGTCTCTGTCTCATAAAAAATGCCATTGAAACATGTTCAACTGTGGGATCATGTGATGAATAATTGGTTCGCAATGATTTTGACATTACAAAGTGTTCTGTGATATGATATTTCCTTTTTTTTTGCAAAGTGTCGGGATTATATTGTTTTGAGATTGATGCAACACACTCATGTAACTGATGTTGCATGGACTAATCCTGAGTCAAGTCGTGGGCTTGAGCTTCGTGTGCACAGTAGTTGAGGCTCTTGGAAAGAGAAAGGAGAAGAACATGGTTGACATGCGTGAAGCAAAAATAAAGCTCATGCATAGAGTAGTCTGCATGGTGACAGAGAAAGGAGAGAAGTCTTAGTAGCTTTAGCTATGCTTGCAGCTTATAGTAAGACTGTCTCCAACACGTTACCCAAACCCAAAAATAGATTGTTCAAAATACTTTTGCATATCAGAAATACGCTCCAACAGAAGACCCAGTTGAAGGACACATTTTGGGTACGAGTCCAGCCAGAACGCAAAAACACGTCACGCAAATCTCTTGCGCCCGTAGTGGTGGGCCCAGGGCGGGGCGAGGCGGGCGCGGCCGGTAGGGCGAGGGGGAGTGGGACGAGGTGGTCATCAGGGGGGAGTCGCGGGCGCAGCCGGCAGGGCGAGCGAGGAGTGGGACGAGGTGCCCCGCTGCTATCGCCATTTTTAGCCGCATGGGGCGGAGGTGCTCGCCCAAGCGTTCACCGGGGGAGGAAGGGAGGCCGCTGAGGGGGAGAGCTTGCCGGGCCGGGGTTCCGTCCGGTGAGGCAGGACCGACGACGAGAGTGAGGCGGAGAGGGAGCCCGGGCGGTGCCGCTAGATCGGCCCGCGAACGACGACGGCTTGGTGGGGAGGGAGGTGGGTGGCGGTGCTCGGTGGGGAGGGGGGGTGCTCGGCGCCGGGCGAGAAGGTAGGCGAGCGGCGAATGCAGAGAGGCGGGCGGAGCTCGGCGAGGAGGTAGGCGAGCAGCGTATGCAGAGAGGCGGACGGAGCTCGGCGGGTTGGGAGGCGGCGCTCGGGTGCTCTTCTTTGACTTGGCTATTGGAGAATGTTGGCTTGGGGTCAGGGACCAATTTACTGTGCCACACCCAAACCCTAAAAATGGCTATCTGATTTGCATTCCTGCTGTTGGAGTCAGTCTAAGTGCATACATGCATAGTTGACTTTGGTGCAAGTGTATGTGGCTGTTTTTGAGGATTTGTGCAGGCATCCTGGTAGCCAATGCTGCTTCACTTTTGATTTTGTTGTGCATACATGCATAGTTGACTTTGGTGCAAGTGTATGTGGCTGTTTTTGAGGATTTGTGCAGGCATCCTGGTAGCCAATGCTGCTTCACTTTTGATTTTGTTGCATGTCGCATAACGTGAGCTGGTGTTGGCAAGGCAGTGGTGTGTTGCTGCTGGTGCTGTAAAATAGTAACGAGATTAGTAAGTGCATATATGCTTGGTTGACTTGGTACAAGTGTATGTCCTTCTTGGAGGATGTGTGCAGGCATCCTGGTAGCCGATGCTGCACTTCTGATTTTGGTGCATGTCGCATAAAGTGAGCTGGTGTTGGCAAGGCAGTGGTGTGCTGCTGCTGCTGTTAAAAAGCAAGGAGAGGTAATGGTCAGACACTACCGAGAGACAGACATGCAAATTCTTCCCTGTGGGAGATAATATTCTTGTCTTGTGTAAGAGCGGGAGATTTTTTTATGTACTAGTATAAATATTTTGTAAATATGTTCAAGTAATGAAGATCAAGGTTTGAAAGTTACATTTTTGTTCCGTCGTCTCTATACTCTCTATACTTCATTCTTTGCATATTATTTTTGAAAGTTACATTTTTGTTCCGTCGTCTCTATACTCTCTATACTTCATTCTTTGCATATTATTTTTGACCAAAGTCAGCAGGGGAAACCCCAGCCTATTTTTTTTAATTTTTTTTAATGCAGACCTATTTAAATTCGCTCCTACGGGGAGTCGAACCTAGACCTGCTGGATGCTACTCAGGTGCTCTAACCACTAGGCTAGAGCCCCTTTCGCTTCTTTGCATATTATTTGATGAGATGATTATTTAATTCACCTATGCATGAAATTTCTTATTGTTGTTTCGAATAACAAGGGTAAGTTGTAATATTACTTGGGTGTTACGTTGTCATAAAAATTTATAACTAGCTTCTGCAATCATTCACCCTCCTTGTGAAAGTGCATGTAGTCTAGTGGTTACAAGAGCCTCAATAGCACTTGAGGTCTTGGGTTTGATTCTTTGTGGGAACAAATATTCTAGGATTCGTGTGTGTTTATAGAGATAAGTGTACGTGCGTTATGTTTATAGAGATGAGTGTACGTATATGTAATTGTAAAAAATAAATCATTCACCCCTTTCTTATTGTGCCTATCCTATTGAATCATCCCCCTCCTTGTCGTGCCTATCCAATAGTAAATCAATCCTACATTAACCCTGTTGTGATAACCAACGTCTAACGGGAAAGGGATTTCTTAGATCTACCTACAGTCTAGATGCTCATAGAAGATCATACAACACACCAGAGATTCGATATTTCATAACAAGTTCGGCCAAAGCCTACATCTCCCTAGGAGCTGCTTACATGCGTTCCTCTCCGAAAACGCGACAATATTGAAGCTGTTCGACAAAACTTATAAGCCGACTAATAAGCCAAAATCCTGTAGAAATAGCTAGTTTTTTGTGAGAAGAAAAAAACTGTTGGCTTATAATCTGAAACAGCTTTTTAACTGAAGCGAACAAGCTAAATGGCCACCTGATGCGTCGACCATAGGCACCGGCGCACCTCTACAAACCTATCGCGTTGTGTACCTGTATTGTTTCTCCCAAGTGAGTAGTTATGAGTGCAACTCCTCGTATTATAGAGGCCAGCTTAGGAGAGCTAATACCTAACTCACCTATTCTTCTACTGCTAATTACAACACAAGTCGTCCACAGTAACCTAATTAGTACAATATTCAACACATTTCTAACAAACCTAGACTAAATCAGCGTGTTCGGCTGGCCACGTAAGCCGGCTGATGACAAGCCAGCTGATTTGTTGTGAGAGAAAAATACCGTTTAAATGGCTGATAAGCCCGGTTTATAAAACAAGCGAACAGAGCAAACAATATAAATTGAAAAACATTAATGTTATGACACATAATTAATATCATTAGATATATTATTAAATATATTTTCATAATAAATTTATTTAAAGATAGAAATATTTGACCCAAATGAGTTCCATAACAACTCTTTTTTCATGGGACAAAGGGAGTACATGTTGATATTTTAACACTTTTTTGAACTACTTTTTAAAATTAGCACTGTTTTCCTTTTTTAAAACTAAACCTTTTAGCTGTGACCTACGGATTGACATGGCTCGGCGAGCCTACAGTCTGCAGCCGTGGCAATCAGCCACAACTTTTGAGCACTGATGTGGCAGCCACTGCTGTGTGACCGGCACGAATCATTTGAGCATGGTAGTGTTAAATTGACATGTGATTGTTTTTAGCTAAATGAGTGAATTAGCTAACGAAATTCTGCTGTTTGCTTAGGTAACCGCAGACTCATCTAGTTGCTCCAAGGAACTATATAAGTCTATTTGCGTTAAAAAAAAACCTATATCAAGTCTACATTGGGAATGAAAAAAATGACTAATATGGCTCCGAGTATTTGGACGACGAGAAACAGTTTCATACTTTCATTTTGAAGCGCCAGATACCTGCAAAGCTACCATCAATGCAAACATGATTTTCCCAATGGTTATCCATAGGGGAAGACAAATATTTTTCACTTTTACCATTCTTGTAAATATTTTTTCTTATCCCATCCGACGCCCGCACTCCGCCTTATCCTGCGCGGCTCGTCAGCCCCCGTTTGGATTCCAAACTGAACCCCAGAAAATTGAAGATCGAACAGTTGCGCAAGTATGCAACAGACCACACAAATTAACCACGGTAACAACGACCAGCAAGCACCCGTGTGTGTAACCACATAACAACAAGGAAACAGTATGCCTTTAGCAATCCAACGCAGGTTCCCCACTGCTTCCCCACATCACAGAATTCAACAAAAACATTATATGGAAGGTGTAATCCTATGGAAGGCATAATCCTATTCCAAATATCTTAAGCACCGAGATTGTCAGTGATAGACAAGAAACCACAAGACACCATATAAATGTCTGGAGGAGCTCCAGACTGGGTGCAGGAAAAGGCAGTGTCTAATATGGGCAGTTCTTCGGGAGGTTCCGGATCACATTGCTCTTCATCCCGATCTTGTTTCGCATCGTCTCCACCCCAGTCCTGTTCATTGCACGAAGAACTTTCAGCCTTACCATCTGCTCCTTGGACTGAACTGTCACTAAACCCATGCTCTTGTAGCTGCAGTAAAAAAAAAGTATCATAAATAATGGTGTCAAACAAAAAACTAGTGAAATAACACAGACAATGGAATAGGCAAGCACAAAGATTCGGACCTGGAAGCCAGTGAAAGTGCAAGTGCACGGTCTGTTGCAACAGAAGGCCGTGGTTTCTGGCGATAATAGCGGATAAATTCCCTAGAACCAAGGGTTCTGACCCGAGTGCCTTTCTCACTCTTGTTTGTTATTACGAGCTCGGACCCACCAGTTCCCAGCTCAATGTTGTTGTTTGAGTCATCAACAGCAATCAACTGCTTGCCTTCTCCATCAATATAACTGCAGCAAAAGTAATACTGTAAGATGGGTCCAAACTTCAATGACTTGCAAAAAACTAAGATTATCTAAAAAAATGACCATGGTATCACAACAAATTCACATCTATGTAAAAATCTCCAAGCATTTTACCTTACCTTTCTATTTGTTATGAAACATAACCCTAATATTGTCCCACCATAAATGACAGAATAACAGTTTGCATTGTCAACATTATTCTTTGCTTAAAAAAACATTATTCTTTTTCTTTGCCAATAAACAAATGATGCACCACAACTCAACAACACAACCGAAACAGTAAGAGCATAAGATGATCAGACAGTTAAGCATAACATGATATGGATTCCTGACATTCAAAAATACATCCAGCAACCCACCAACACTAATATGCCGAAGTATAGTTTATTATGACTACAATCCACAGTGCAATCGGACCTTCAAATGAATATGGTCTTAGTATGATCATTCCCTAGGTGCTGAGGGCTGGCCAGTTACTCGATTCCCAAATTAAAACCCTTTTATTTCAGAAACCTTTCCATGGTGCTTAGAAAAACAGGAATAAACATCCATTTAAAAATAACAAACTTAGTAACATAGAGTTGATCTTAACAAAACCTGCTGCTGTAATCATAGAAATCCTCGAGGTCAGCATCTTCATCATCTCCACCATCTCCATACCGCAACTTGCAATGCCCCTTAGCATCCATGTGCTTCCTAACAGCCTCTAGACTGAAGAAGGGCTGGCATCTGTCATTGCAGTAGAGGCAGATAAAATCACGCTTCACCTGCAGGTAGGATAACCAATTCAAAGTGAAGATTAAACTGCATGTTCACACACACACACACACACACACACACACACACACACACACACACACACACAACATTTGATGTTACACTGATGAAAATGTATACCTTCAGTCCAACATAAGTAAGAAGACCACTGGGGTCCTTCAGGTATTCACTGTCAGGTATGAAAAACCCATGCTTCTTATGCATATGGACCATGCAGTCTTCAATGGTGTTATGCTTGAGATCACACATGAAGCACGACGAGATATCCAACTCTTCAAGATCATCCATGTCATCATCAGATTTGGAGGACTGCTCATCTTCTTGCATGTTTGAAGTAGACTCATCAGCCAACTCCATCTCACTTGGGTCAACTTCAACCCACTCTTCCTCCTCCTCATCATCTTCATCCTCCTCTACTGCAGATGGAGCTCTGCGTGGGACTCGTTCAGGAAGTGGCTTGACTATTGTGATACCAGCAATAGAGGCATTGGGCTCCTGAGAGGCTTTCAAAAGATGTGATCGCGAGTTAAGATGCTGCTCATGAGCTTTCGAGCTCCTGTACTCCTTCCCACAAAGAGCACAGCTGTAAAGCATTGGGGTGCTTGCAGGCTTGCTCCCCTCCGCCAAAGCAGCTTGTCTAGCCAGAAACAGAGCCTCTGTGACACCAGGAACTCCAGCCACCTGAAGATCAAGACCACGCAAGACTGAAGTTCAACACACAAGGAAGCAACAACATAATCAAGCAGACAAAGAAGTTGAACAGTTCTCCACACATGATCTCCATCATAGCCAGGCCAGAAACCCACCGGACCATAAAAATACATAAAAAATATCCCGAATTTCTTAATTCTAATCAATTTTCATGACTGAAATGAAACTTTTCAGTATCAAGACGGACCCAATTTTAGAAACTTCCAATCCACAGTAGTATTTGTATCTCTGAACATTCACATAAAAGCATCCTTCACAAAACCATAAAAATCGACAAAACTCAGGCGCAGTCGTACAAAGCTTGGGAGTTTAGCAAACATTCCAAGGCCTTAGCTTTTAACAAACTCAAAATTCCGATAACGGAGAGCCTTCCTACGCTTAATTTTCAATTCCACTCATTCTAGTCCCCAAGGAGGCAGGCTGCACGAACCGATGAACCTATACCTAGGGTTCTAGCGACAGATGGTCGGCTGTGGCGGGGGCGACGTACCTTGCGCTTGAGGTTGTAGCGGTGCCATTCGGAGCGGTAGTGGAGCCGCTGCTGCTCCTCGTCGTCGAACCCCGCGTTGCACGCGTTGCAGGTAACCGTCGGCATCCTCTCTCAGTTCTCTCTCCTCTCCGCACGCTTCGGATTCGCCTTGCACCGGCGGGCACGGGCGGGGAAGACTCTCCCTACCCTCCTTCTCCTTCCGGTGCCGCTTCGCCTTGTACGCGGCGGCGCCTCGGCGGTGAAGAGTTGGGGAAGTGGCGGCGCGGCGGGGAAGGAGGGCGAGGACGAGGAGAAGTAGGAGAGGGCCAGGCGTCGCCGCGTTTGGTGCTGACGTTGGCGCTTCGGTCAGTCAGGTCAGACCTCAGGCCTGCACCGCCTTTCGTTGTTGGGCCTTTATTTGGGCCTCGCGGGGACGAGGATTTCGGCCGCCCCGAACTGGGCTAAGGGCCTACGTTCGCTGGGCCGAAATTGCCCTAGCTGACCATGAGCCCGCTCGCGGAAGCGCCACCGAAGCCAATATTTTTTACTTTTCCCGCTCAAACGACTGCCGCCCCCACGGCCCCACCTCCCGATCAAATCCCCCTCCTCGTCGTCACCGTCCCCACCGAAACCGCAGTACCGTACCCGCGCAGCCGCGAGCGAGATGGCCGCCGCGGCGTCCTCCTACTTCGCCGGCCCGGCAATCGTGCCGTCGCAGCGCGCCGCCGCGGCGCCGACAATTCCGTCGTCGCCACCCCTTCTCAGGCCAAGGTGTGTCCATAATCCTCCATTCCTCGTGACCGATTTCGTTTCCATTCCCCCTCCCGACGAACCCTAAGTCCCTAACCCCATTCGCCGCTCCGATCGCAGTCGCGTGACCCCCGCTTCTCCGGATGCGCCCCCACCACCGTGCGTCACATCGCCCGCTCCTTCGCCGCCGCCGATGCCGCTGGTGGCGGCGACCCTGTCATCTCCATCGACGGCGTCGACGCCACCAACGTAAGCATCCTCGAGCCTCGGAATTCACCCCCTGGAGTTGTATCCGCGCGGGTTCGCTTACCTCTGTGTTGCTCTGGAAAAAATTCCCCAACTCCTTTTTGAACTAGGTTTGGATTCTGGGGAGGGTGGTGAGCGTGGTGAACATGGAGGGTGGCGTGTCATTCACGCTCGACGACGGCACTGGGAAGATCAAGCTCGTGCGGTGGTGAGTCGCAAACTCGCGATTAGTGTTTCATTCATGTTTTCGCTAGATGCAGTGCTGAGGCTGTACAGTATGTGACGGTTTTTCATGGAATGTAGGATCACTGACGACATTGATGCTAAGGAAGCGTCTTTCGTCCAGTATGTATTTGATGTCGACAAGCTCTGAGATGCGTTTAGTTTAGTTTTTAGAAGTGATTAGAGATTCTGGCATTTTGCTTATAGCTATTGGGAAGCTGATATGACATATTGTTATTTACTTGTTTGCTGGTGTATATGAAGGAATGGTTTATACCTCAAGGTTCAAGTTACTCTCGTAGGGTTTCAAGCTAAGCAGCATGGTTTTGCTCGCTCTATTAGGTAAAGGATCTAAGCTTTTTCTTTGTTATTGATGCCTTTCTACCTCTATTTCAGTATGCATACTATTTTGGTTGGATTTTTAATTCAAGCGGGATGCTTGTCTTGTTTGCGAAATTTTATCAGTATAATTTGTTACCGTAAAATGGATCTTACATGTTAATAGAACATGTTCAGGTTCTTTACTCAAGATTTACTAATCCAATTTTTTTGTGCGTAAAGTTTGAGTGTTGCTTCTACAGTAAAATTTTAACAATGTTTTCAGTGAGATAAGGTTTATCATAAGAATGGAATGCTAGCCTTTTTATTAGGATATTCTTCTCAAAAGCTGATTGGAATTGAAAATGAATCATTTTCTTGAGGAAGATGCAAGGGCAAGTGGGCATACATTTGGTGTAGGCATTGCCTCCCTTATCTCTTATTGTGGTCCCCTGCCACACATTTTGGCAGTGGAACCATAGTGGTCTTGCTCATATACTAATTATTTCTGGGCTCTAACCAGTTATCTCACATATAGCTTCATTATTGTTAGGCGAAACTGACATTAAAACTTAGAAGGCCACATGCATCCTCATTGGAAAATAAGGCTGGTTTACTGTCTTTCCTTGTTATACTTGTTCCTATATATTTTCTCAGTTTGTCTAGGCAATACACTCTTTTTTGAGCTTGCATTTGGCTAGGATTAACTTAAAGCTTTGTTGGTTCTGAATGATAAGGACTGTTGATAATGGATCTCTATTCTGCACTAAAGAACTATATTTAATTATAGTCCTTGCACAACTTCTGCCTTTGGGTTGATCTTCTGAAGCCTAGCGCCAGCTGCAATACAGTATCATCCAGGCTAGAAATTGGATTAGTTAATATTCTCTATATATTTTGTTATGTTTGGAGTGAGGAACGAGATAAGTAACTATTCTGTAGAAAACTAGAAACCTAGCTTATTATTATAGTGTATGTTTATGAATATACTTGGTCGTTTCTTGCCTATTTCTATTTTGTGTACCAATACTTCTACCAAAAACTTTACCAGCTTCTTACAACTAGTACTTGGATCATTGTAATTTTGTTTACAGGCCTGTCATCAATTTCAATGAAGTGGTGCTGCATTTCATTGAGTGTATCTATGTGCATTTGGTAAATGTCCGGCCGAAGGTGATTAGAGCGAATGTCAAATTTTTGTTGTCAGTTCTATTATGATGATGTATGAAAGCATAAACTGTTTTTTCCCTTTCCGTTTTGAAGATGCAAGATCAATTCCCACGTGCTGTTCAAGCAAATGTGTCTACTAACGAGATGCAAGCTCAAGTTGCTCACACAGTTCAACCAAATGCACCTGCTTATATGCCCTTCTCTGGTGGAGTAAGAGACCACCAAGTTAATTTTGCTCCTGAAGTAAACCAAGGGAGATTCCCTTCATCAGTTCAAACAAACACATCTAAGCATGTACCCTTTTCTGGTGGAGTTAGAGAACAGCAAGTTCACTTTACTCCTCAACCAAACCAAGTAAGAAACCTCTTAATTTTCTCACTTTTGAGAGTTTCTTGCTAAAGAAAAGTAGGTGAATTTATGAGTTAGTCATGGCATTTGATATTTGAGATCTGAATCTGATTGTGTTGATCTTGATCCGTAAATTTTACACTTGAGCATTATGATATTCTGGATTGAGATGTTCATTGCCTGTGCTCGCACCTTTCTCTTGGGTGAGTATCTCTGCCTCTTGTAACTTATTGGTTGTGATAATTTTTGTTCAGTTTTCAGCTTACCCAGGTACTGGTGGACAACAGCATGATCTGCAGAGTATGGTTATGGAGGTTATGCAACAACCAGATATACTGTAAGATCGGCTTTGCTTTAAACTGTGATAAACGGTAGAAGATCTTAAGTAGTGCTAAAATTTGGCTGTAATGATTTACTTATTTGTGGTCACAAGCTTGAGAAGCCCTAATCCCAATCAGTGATTGCAAGTTAGTTCCAGCCTTACATACATCCTTGCTTTGGTATTTTGGTGCCCTGCATGTGGAGTCTTTCAATGTGTTCCAAAAGGAAAGTAGGAAATATACTTTCATTTTAAATATGCACAAGCTAATTTTATTTTCAAATAATAGGAAATAGAACGTAGATCAACATTGATTTGCAAGAAAGTGCAGTGGTATTCATTCAGTTACATCTATTAACATTTAAATGTTTATGATTTTTGTGGCCTCATATGGATATTATAAAAGTGATGGTGACCTATGCTGTAACTTCATGGTCTGGCAGAGAGAAAAAAATGACCCAGAAATAACACGGAAATATTTTAACCATAATGCACATAAAAAAGTGGTCTGCTACCAACATCCTGTGTGTCATTTTTTTTATGTAAATGGCAGGAGCACGTAAAGTAAGCTGTAACTATGTTATGGAGTTTCACAAAGAATCTAGTAATCGGATTCCTGCCTGATCCTTTTGTTTGGCGTCTTCTATATAAATAACTTAGGTGGCTGTATGAGCTTTGTCAAGTCATAAGTGTTAAAGCTATGGTGTGTTACTTGCTGGTGATCTTCTAATTTTTCAACGAATCAATATGCTTTGATTTGTTTGATTGTCTCCTAGTTCAGTCGAATCAAAATTCCCTGTTTGTCCAATTTTGCATTGGGAATCTTCTCAACTAAGATGCCTAGTATTTCAATACTCACATTGATTTCCATGTATGTATTCTTGTTTTGGAGTTCTGAATGGACCATTGCTTTCACTTTTACACAGTGCACTTGAAAATGGTGTACATGTTGATGAAGTGGCAAGGAGACTTGGAATGCCAAGAGCACAAATTATGTATATAACTCTCCCTTCATGTATTTCATCACAAGCATGTGCATTATGCTAAGTCTTATACACCTTTAAACATGCAGGGCCACCGCCCAGCATCTGGTCGATTTGGCTTGCCTCTATTCCACTATTGATGACTATCATTTCAAGTCTCTTTTAAACGGTTGATCAATGTTATCATTTTCAAGACTAGTATAATGGCATTTGAGATTACTGGCAGCTTTTAGGTACTGAATAGTATTCGTGTATATGCTTTAAGTATGCACATCTAGTACATGCATTTTTTCTTTGTACAGAGCACTGAGCACCCGTTTTTTAGTTGCCAAGCAAGTTACTCAGACTGTAAGACATGCAGATCAGTTAGACACCTAGAATGTCAGACCATTGGCATGCTGCAGTTGCTGGATGAATCTGCTTAGTACTGTTTACTTGTTTTCATTCTACTGGAATATATAGTGCAGTCTTCTCATTCATTTCTTTCCATGCTTCCTTCCAGCTGCCATGCTTGATCATCTTTTATGGGCCCCTTTTTATGCTTATGAGTTATGAACTTATGATGTTATCTTTGCCCATCTTTTTGTATGTTTACTCATAGATTTCACCTGCTCAACTGCTCATCATGGATTTCACCTGTCTTTCAAATATAGGTCTCTGTGAAGTTGATTTTGTGTTTCAACTGAGGGTGGGGGCCATGGGAATCGGATAAGAAACAGTGGGAATGAATGAAAGAATAGGGGTTGGTCTGAAAAATTCATTCAACTTGTCAGACCAACAACTTCATCGGTCTTACTACACATATGTTAAACATATTCTCTTCTAGTTTAGGTTATCTTCTTTAGTCTGCCTTGTCAAAATAAGTCTATCGGCTTGGAACAATAATTGTGTACAATAGCTTCCTGAATCATGAGTATGCTCACCTAAGTTTTTTTTTCTGTTTCGGAATCCATCTACTGATCAGAATTGTACACATGTTATCTTAAAAAGGTAGTACGTCAAAGATTATTAATTGCCCTACTCCCTCCGTCCCATGGAGTTTGTCGTTGGAAAACCGTGCCCCCCTCACAAATACGTTTCCCGGGCGACGTTCTCAATGGGACGGAGGGAGTATCTAACTAACACCAGTTTGCTACTACACTCATTAGAGTTATGTTGGAACCCTCTACAGGTTATCCTAGATCCTACCACATTATGTTACTCTTAGGATTGCATATAATAGCTCTTCATGAATTGAATATGAAGCATGTGTAGAAATAAGTCAAATTTCTTGTAGTGACGTCTTAAAACATGTCCTACATCAGGCATATACTGTACTACGTCTGTACCTGCCATTCTGGTGTGGTTTTGATGTTTGGGATATTTAATTCCATGTCCGATGTTTGTTCCTATATCTCACTCACATCAGTATTTAAACATTTACAAGTTTTTGAGAGCTGTACATGATATTATATTCCTGGATCAGGTCCATACTGTTCTGTTCTCCTGGTATTAGTTTTGTTTGTCTTTCTGATTATCCAATGTTACATAGCTGTATGATTATTAATATGTTTCCTTAGCTTAAATCATTATATAGGTGAAATATGACATTATCAATACAACAGGGTCTCCTGTTCCAACCTCCCTGCATATTTGATTTTCTTAAACCATGGCAGTTTGATTGCCTCATGATTACTGTTCGTACCAGTAAGGAAATTTGAACCAGTAGCAACCTATTTTATACGTTTCTGGAAGCTTTATGTTGATGCATGTTAATGCAATTAAACTCCTATAAGAAAAATGGAATTTAACTCAAACACGACATTCATCCATGTACCAGCAGTATCGCTCAATGTTCATTACAATAGAATTCTGGAATCCAGCATTTGAAACCTATCAGGAAATGAATGTCATAAATAAAGGGTTTGCTGAACATGGTCTTGTACTGTACTCCGTATTTGCTTCTTTCTCTTTTTTTTGGTTGGTTTATTGCGCCCTGGGACATTGATGTCGAAATGAGGCCAATCAAAACAATTCCTTTGTATTGCATAAGGCTGTAATCCAAACAATTAAGCTGCATTTAAGGGAAAAGCATGTTATTAGCCTTGTTGAACAACACCTTTCATTCGTTTGCTGTGGAACATTAGCTGCTGGTCCGGTGGACTGTCAACAGCAGTTAACCTATCAGGCAGCCCTTATCTAGCATTTAGTTGGTGCAGCTGGGCAAGCGATGACCCTGGGAATTGTTCGCCTTTATAAATTTTTAATGAGACAGAGATGCCTAGTTTGCTGACTCTTAGATGTAGTCACGCATAGGTTGTTCTTTAAAAATACGGGGATTGTTTTCATATAGGAACTGCTTGCTTTATGAACTGTGATTTCTGTATGCCACGTCAGTTCCAAACTTCCAATCTTCCATACCATACTGTTTAATCGTTGGGAAGAATCCTAGTTTGGTTTGAACTTTGCTAACCATGCAGTTGCGCATACTAAGGACAAGGTAGGTTTGACCTTGCTGCAGCACTCACTGAACCCGTCAACCTGTCGTCGTTAGTAAATAAAGAAGCAAAACAAACAGGCCTGAGCAGCTCGTGTCTTTCGCGATAGGTCAGATTAGGTCAGACTCACTCGGTACGCCTGGACCTGCACTGGCCATGTGTTACCTCTCGTTTGGGGTTTGGGTACCTAAACCGCCTACTAAAACCCATAGCAGTGGGAGATATGATATGATTGATTCCCTGCTGGACGCTAGCGACACGTAAAAAGGGGCACGAGCTCTCGCCCTCGCCCTCCTATATCGATCTGATCTGAGGCTATCCGTACTCTTCGTCCTTTAAAATCATCCTCTAAAAGGAATATTCCGTCCTGGTCAGCGAGATTCTCTCCTTTATACTACTTTCTCCCGCACCCATCCATACTCCATCTCATCCTCTATCCGTGGGTCCCACATGTCCTTTTTTCTTAAAAAACCCGTTCTCTCTCTCCCTCCCATTCTCTCTCTCATTCTCTCTCTCCCACCTCTCTTTTTTCTCTCTTCGGTCCGGCGGCGGGGCTCCTTCACTGACGCGCGGCGGGCTTCCTCGGCGGCGCGGCCTGGAGGCCTTCGCCCGCACCCGCGCGGCCCACGCGCAGGCTTTCGCGGCCACGCGCGGCGGCTCTTGCCGGCCCAGCGCCCCCAGCGGCGCTTCTCGCCGCCTTCCAGCGCCTACGCGCGGCCCCCCTTCCCTCCCTCCCAGGCCGGCGATGGGGGCAGCGGCGATGGTCTGCGCCGGGCCGGCGGGGGGCGCGCCTGCGCAGTGGCGCCGAGCGCAGAGGCCAATCCCGACCCGGTGGAGGACGCCCGGCCGAGCGCGCGCATCCCTTTGGCGTGGCGGCCGAGGGCGCAGCGCACCGACGAGCTCCCGGCTCCACGCTGCTTCAAGTCTCCGGCTCCCGGCGAGCGCGAGCTCCCTTCTCCACCGGCGCGCCGCCCTCCCTCCACTGTCTCCCCCATGCCCTCCGTCGGCGAGCCAGAGAACGGCGGCCATTGACAGCGACGGACGCGGCCGGGCGGGCGGGCACGGCGCGCTGGCAGCGAGCGCGCGGTGCGGCCCCTCCTTTCAGCGGCGCGCGGGCATCTTCTCCACCGGCCGGCGAGCACGGCTGGCCGGCGGGCGCGGCGGCCCGACGGCAAGCAGGCGCGGCGGCGCTGGCGGAGCGTGCGAGGCCCACTCGCGAAGCGAAGCCGGGCCCTTTTCTCTCCTCCGCCCGCCCGCTTCGCCCTCCACCTCTCTCCTCCGACGCTGGCCCGGCCACGCAGGCGCCTCCTCGACCCCGCTCTGACGCCAGGTTTGGCGGGCGGCGGGAGAGATTCCGGATGCCAGCTCACCTTCCTGGACGCGTTTTTCGTCCGAGAAAGGGCGCCCCGGATCCCTTCCTAGGGTCCAGTGCAGATAGCCTGATCACGTCCGGCCGGTTGTTGTAGCACACGATTCGTCGATTCTTTTCTTGTGTCACATCCTCCCAACTGAACTCCAGATTCTAGAAACCACTGGTCTTCAGGCAGAGGGCTACTGTGCTGCGGCAGACCAAATCATTTGGCAGAGCGTCGAAGCAATCAGGTCCCGTCCCCCCAAAAAGGGCGTCGAGATCGAGTGGCAGTGCCACTATTCATGTTACTGTACTCACACAACCTCTACTTGAAGATCACGCACCACAAAAGATATTCTAAAACCAATGCTACTACCATCGTTGGCCGGCTGTCATAGGCTGATAGGCAGCATGCAAACCGATGTGCTCGTTGAAGCCAGAGCTAGTACCTGACTCCCGCTTTGTTTAACGTTTTCTAATCAGAAAATCGCTCCTTGTTTGCCCTTATCCAAAGGAAAGCTGCTCGCCGAGCTCGAGACACGCCAACAACTTTCCATGGCGCCCTTCAGGCCTTGGAAAGAGCTACTCCCTCCGTCTGGTAAAAAACACCATCATAGGACTTTTAAAATCCGCGTTCGATCATTCATCTTATTCAAAAAGTTTACAGATATTATATAATAGATAAATCATTATTAAAGTATCTCAAATGATGAAATAAGTCATAACAAGATACATAACATTTATACAAAAAATTTGAATAAAACAAATAGTCAAACGTGGATTTTAAAAGTCCTACAATGGCGTGGTGTTTTCTACCGGACGAAGGGAGTAGTAGCTAATGGTACACGGCTACACCAGCGGGAGTCCTGCGGCCTGCAGTGGCCGCGCACGGGCACACGTCGCCCTGCTTTACCGGGCACGGCTCGACCTGTCGCAAACTGCCCCTGGCCACCGGCCACCGCCACTGTGGCAGAAGTCCAGAAGCCCAGAAGCGGATGCAGATGGAGAGCGAGCGAGAGAGGTCTCGAGACCACTTGGCAAGTGGCAGCTAACCACCTACCCGGCCGGACGGTCGCGCTCGCACAGCCCCAGCCTCCCAACTGCTTTGCTTTGCTCACTAAATTAGTGTCACGCTTGGTCACCTTCGTCCCAACTGTAGCCCAACTGTTGCTGGTGCTTGCAAGCAGCCAAGTCGCTTGCGGCTAGCCCAAAGTCCAAAGCTGTACTGTCGCTGGCCGATCGACGAAATCTCAGTTCGTCTCGATCTGGCTAAATAAAAACACGTCATTATCCTCTTCAAATCGCCGGTGTCAAGCGCAGGGCAAGTACACACTCTCTCTTGATGCGCACTAGTACGTACGTGTATGTACAGCGTGTATCATGTCATGTGTCATGGTTGATGGATAGAGACTGCTGGTATTATAGTACGTACGTACAGTATATACTTACATTTCATCGTCACACACACACACACTAAACATTTTCAAGAGATAACCTTTTGTATTTACAAGTGGGCCCGCCCCTCCCCCGAGGACAAACTATCAAAAATCCACATCACACAGTCACAGTCTCAAAGGTATCTAGATTTTTCTAAGAATGGATTTCTTTTAATTTGAGGCCGTGACGACGTAGGCTAATTGCTCGTGGTTGACGAGGACGAGCAGGGGGACGGGGTGCTGAACTCCTCCTCCTCCTCTTCATCGTCGTCGTCGTCGAGGTCATCGAACCACCATGGCTGCTCGTCCTCGTCGCCAGCCGCCGCCGCCTCGGGCATCGCCCACCGGTCTTGCCTGATCTCGCCGCCTTCCAGCAGCTCCAGCACCTGC
Source organism: Chrysopogon serrulatus (assembly GCA_015844335.1). Taxonomy (NCBI): domain Eukaryota; kingdom Viridiplantae; phylum Streptophyta; class Magnoliopsida; order Poales; family Poaceae; genus Chrysopogon; species Chrysopogon serrulatus. The sequence goes on from JADLZL010001845.1 coordinate 69,362, forward strand.
CATACCACCAGCACCAGTGTTAAACTGTTAACCATGGACCACCGCATTACATTATTACTAACAGAACACTAACTGTGACACGTAAACTAAGCAAACAGAGGAGTGGACTGTAGCGTAGGACTGTACGTAGGTCAGCCAGTAGATAGATATAGCTACACTACACGCATGGAGACATGTGCTTTCCGGTGTCCTGCCACGAACGCCGGCCCTAAACTACGATTAAACTCGCCCGCCCACAAACGCTAACAAAAAAAGAAAGAAAGAAAGAAAACACTGCAAGTTTTTTTAAAAAAACTTTAAACACTGCTAGTTGGCAGTAATGTGATTCGGAAGCAGACACGGGCGGTCGGTACGGTGACCTGCCACTCGAGGTTGACCTGCGAGTGATCGCCACCTGACGATAACGAACACGACACGAAGCGGCAGTGATCGATCTGACGACGCACCTCGGTCATGGACGGCCGCCACGCCGCCGTTGTCCGGACGCAGAGCGACGCGACGAACGCCACCCTTCGCGCCTGCTCGACGTCGTAGTCGCCGGCGAGCCTCGGGTCCACCAGCGCCTCCGTCTTGCCGCCGCCGCCGCCGCCGCCGCCGTCGCTCAGCAGCGGCCGCGCCCAGCTGAGGAGGCTCCGGTGGCTGCCGTCCACCGGCTTCCTCCCCGTGACGAGCTCCAGCAGGAAGACGCCGAACGCGAACACGTCCGTCTTCTCGTCCACGATGCCGTGCGTGTAGTACTCGGGCGCCAGGCACCCGAAGGTGCCTTCGATGGGCGCGATGGCGCGGTGCGTCCACTCCGACGGCAGCCACTTGGCGAGCCCGAAGTCGGAGATCTGCGGCTGCAGGTCGTCGGTGAGCAGCACGTTGGAGGCCTTGATGTCCCGGTGGATGATCCGCCGCCGGCACCCCTTGTGCAGGTACTCCAGCCCCGCGCCGTCCCCACCGCAATGCCGTGCCGCGCCGCCCACCCCATCGCCGGCGACGCCTCGTCTGCACGCACGCACGCCGATCATTCATTCATTCATTCATTCATGGAAGATAGAAATTAATGAAAACGCCACGCATTCATTCGCCTCGCCGCCAGTTACCGTGGCCGGGTTCGACGGCAACGGCGGCGGTGCGCGTCGATCGGTTCCTGTTCCCGCGCACCGACGTGCGCACGTACCGTGGAGGTTGGCGGCGACGGAGCCGCGGCGAGAGAAGTCGAAGACGAGGTAGAGGTCGCGGTCGACGCAGCAGCCGAGGAGGCCGCACACGTTGGGGTGTCGCGCGTGGCCCACCGTGCCGAGCTCCGCGAGGAAGTCCCGCTCCCGGCGCTCGCACGCCGACGAGCCCAGCAGGCGCTTCACGGCCACGGCGCGGCCGTCGGGGAGCTCGCCGCGGTACACCTCCGAGGACCCGCCCCGGCCCACCAGGTTGCGCTCGTGGAACCCGCCCGTGGCCCGGTGCACCTCGTCGTACGAGAAGCAGCGCCACGCCGGCCGGCTGCTGCTGCTGCGCTCCGGGGACGACGATCCCGTCTCCTCCGGGGATTCTTTGGTGGCGTCGGCGTCCGCTAGCTGTGGGGGCTTAGTGGCCGGCGACCGGTAGTGGCCGATGGAGAGGAGGAGGAGGCGCTTGAAGCTCCCCTGCTCCGCAGGTACAGAGGCTTCATTCTCGTCTCCCCGCTGGGCTCGGCGGCAATGCCGGAGACGCAGACGAGAGGCAGCCAGCTGCGACGTGGCGGTCGGAGCAGAGGAGGACGTGGACGAAGCGGAGCAGAAGGAGATGGAGAGGGAGGAGGCAGATGAACGAAGAGGGCATTGATGGTGGGGGAGCGTAACGGCGAGGCGAGGTGGGGTGGTGGCGAGTGTCGCGGGAGGCGCAAGCGAGTGAAAGAAGCCGACGGGCGTTTGTTTTTGTGGAGGGGAGGCCGCCGGCGGTCCCGGTCCCGGGTGGGCGCGGCGCCCCGTGGACTCGACCGGGCCGGAGCCGCACCCGAACCCAATCAACCACGGCGGCTGCACTCTTGCAGAGCTCAGGTACGAAATCCTTTTCGGTTTAACTGCCCGTGGAATTCTTGCATGAAAATGAAATTCATGCAGATTTTCCCGGCCACCGTCGCGTGCATTTGACACTGTTCCGGCGGCGACAGGGAGGGATGGATGGCTGGCGATTCGGAGTGAAGTGTCAACCGTTCGATGTAAACTCCAGCGGACGTGCGGTTGTACAACCATTGACAAACACATGCGTTTCCGTGCAAATCTTGTTCGTTTTCGATGGCGTTTCTTTCTTCTCGTAAACAAAAGTTTGTTTCGGGCGTCGTCGCGTCCGCCGGTGCGTGCGGCGCGGCCGTGGAACAGGTCCAGATGGGCGTGACGGCGACTGACTGTGGGTGAGACCGTCAGTCAGGGCAGAGTGGGATGGGACGGCGGGGGTTGCTTATAAACAGGGGAAGGAAGCGAAGCGAGCGTTTCCTGCAGAGTGCCTGCCGGAAGGGCCTTTTTCAGTTTCGGCCACCGGCTCCACTGTGCTGTGCAGCAAAAACAGCAAAAGGGGACGCTCCTCCCGTGCCGACTGCCGCCGATCGCCCTGCCCTGCCCCCTGCCCTGCTCACACCACCGACGACAGTGTAGCCAACTGTTGTTAACTTCTTGCCGTCGCTGTCACGTCTCCAAGACGGAAGATATCAGCGTCAGGACAGTACAGCACGTACAGCTTGCAACGTCAACCGTGTCCTTGCCGTCGCCCGTAGCCCCCCCGTACTGGCACTGCACAGCGGCGGCGACTAGCGAGAAGATGCGGCGGCGACGTCTCCAAGGCTCCAACTCCAGGCCGCGCAATACCATCCGCATCAAATCGGTGTGATGTTCTTTCTTGTGCTGGGCCTGTTTCGGGCCGCATTTGTTCATGGGCTATATCCTGGCGGGTGTGGTGACTGACGACGTTTCAAGCCCATGTAAAGATGCGCTATCTGGCCCGTCGCTTCCGGAAACGGAGGTAAAACCCTTTGTCATCATCACGGAAAAAAACGAAACGAGCGAGCAGAGCACGTGGTAACTGGTAAAAATTGATGAAGGATGATTGATTACCTGAAGTGCATTTGTTCCCAAGTCGAAAGACGTTTTTGCTGCTTGTGTTATGTTTAACCCCTTTGGAGTTCGAGTTCCTCTTTTTTTTTTTTTTTTTTTTGAACGAACGAACCAGCAATTTTCATTTAGTTACTACGAAGAATTGACAAACTTATAGCTGAACTTACTATTTAACGTGTGCTCCCTCTGTCCCAAAAAGAATGTCGAATATTATCGATTAGTATCATAATTAGTATTATCGGAAAGATCTTTAAATCTAGTTTTTTAACAAATTTATTTGGAGATATAAATATTGCATGTATTTTTTGCAAATCGAATCAAACTTGTGGCACGAATATTAACATGCACGAATTGTACTCTTATTATTGATTAATGGAGGCTCTGGTAGTACTAAAAAAATATTGACATGCACGTATAAGTTTGCTTGTCTAACTTATAGATGTAGGGTGTGATTGGTTCAGCGAGTTCCATTGCAACCTGGCTCATATGGTGTAGGTATTGGCTATTTGGATAGCTGGACTAGTCATCGGGCATAGCCCTAGCCATGCAAATGTTGATGCCCAGTCAGGCTCCGCGGGACCAAGAATACAATCCGTTTTCCGATGGGCCTGCCTGGCTTTGACACTTTCTACGTTCGGCTATCTCTGGGCGTATACACGAGGCAAGCGACAACCGGTCCAACCAATCAAGTTTCTATAGTCAACCAGGAGAAAAAACAACACGAGCCAAACAACTGAACCTACATGCGTGGAACCTAGTTCGTTGGCGCCTGACTGCTAAATGCACGTATGGATACCCACTTCTCTTAACCAATCAAGCCTTTAACTTTTATATGTATGTTATCTAACTTCGCGCGCGCTTTAGACCGCACGAGAACTGAAACAAAGGGCGTACACAGACTGGTCAACAAAGAAAACATGCGGGAATTATTTTTCCTAAAAAGGAAAGTCATTGAGATGTCGGATCATTCGCTATATTTGAATTAGGTGATCGTCCCGGAATAGTGTAGCCAATTAACAGTGTTTTTAGGTCATCTAACTAATTACAATCAAATGTTATCCTAGTTTATTTCCCTCCTCACTTAATGAATTATGTAAAAATGTAATTCTAGTTTATATGAGCAAGTTTTTGATCGATTCAATGACCCAAGTATCCCAACAGTTTAGCCTTGTCATTCAGTGGTGAACTACTCAAATGCCGCAAAGCTCAGGGGGTGCCGTAGCAAAATGCAAAGCCCTCACTCTGCCACTCAACTCGTCTTCTCGGTTCTCTGCTTCTTCTGCTCGTTGGCGGCCTGGGGTTTTGTTGCCCGCGGAACGGCGGAAGCGAAGCGGGTGAGGAAGCACAAATATGGAATTGAATTCGCTCCTCTACTCCATATGAGAGCAAGAGCAGAATCGCGAGATAACCTCTCCTCCTCCTCAATCTGGAGACCGCAATTTCCGAGCCATGGGCTCCTCGTCCCCTCCCTCCCGCGGTCAGAACCAACCTGCCTTTCTTTCTATCTTTTCTGTGCACTTTCTTGTGCTATATTCGTGGTATTTTCTCCGGTGACGCTCTGGTCGTATATGGGTTTCGATCTTCTGATGATCGTGGTACTAACCTACTAGGCGGACGGCTCCTGACGCAATCGAGATTGATCTTGCCTTTTAGGGGGATTTGTTCCCTAGGTTGGCTGCGCTCACCAAAATTTTGTTTCTTGTTACCTGCATTCGCTGGCTTCACTCGCCCCTGTTCAGTACATGAGTTTATGCTGTTGGTATTTTTGTTGGTGATGCGATGCTTGCTGCCTAGCAACCCGTCATGTCACCGTGGTTATTAAGCGAGAAAGAAAATACTAAAGAAAAAGGTTGCCTTTTTTTTGCAACGTGTAGATTTATATACGTATGGGGGATGGTCACTTGCATGGTTGCATTGTGTTTATTAAAATTTTTGAGCTTTGAGTTAGCCGATAGCGTGTTTTTATAGGTTGTTTAGCTTGCATGCATAGGCAGTTAATGAGTTTTGCTGTTTGTACTACCCTGCTTTTCACTCATTAGATGATGATTAGAAGCTACATGCATCTTATTGCTAGAATGGGTGGCGGACCTACCCAATACGATATTCATGTTCGCTGTGACTTCATTATGAGGTCAATCGTTGAATAATTTTTGCTGTAAATTATGTTATATCGGGTTTCTTGTCATCTTGTTTCTTCATGTTGATTCAAGTGTCTAATGAATTCTAGATGTGGTTCTGTATATATTACAGACACGACAAATTTACATGTGCAATAGCTCATTTTGTGCTAGTGCTTACCTTGAGCATGTTCCATTGATAATGTCATATAATGAAGAACTAATTATGTGCTAATTTTTCTGTTTGTTCTTCAGATGAGTTTTTTTTTATATATAATGGCAGTTCATCCTTGTTTCCTGTTACAGGAAGAACTCCAACATTAACTGGTGTAAGTGCAGTTAGAAACAATGCCGCCTTTGCCAAAATTCAGCTTGTAGGGCTACTATTAACCCAGGAGATGAATTTTGCAAACGTTGTTCATGCTGTATTTATTTCAAGTATGATGACAATAAGGATCCTACCCTCTGGCTCTTCTGCAACTCAGATCAACCATCACAGGAAGATTCATGTGGTTTTTCTTGTCACCTTGAATGTGCTCTTGAGGATAAAAGATCTGGCATTCAACAGTGTGGACAGTCCAAGAAACTTGATGGTGATTATTACTGCATTCAGTGTGGGAAACAAAATGATTTGCTCAGGTATTTTTCTTAAACGACGTTTGTTAGATACATCTGTGTTTGGCATTCCAGTCCTACTCATTAGCTGTCGTATTGGATCAGTTCTATATTATTAAGCCATCTCCACTATTCAGTAATTTAGCACAGTTAAATCTTGTAGCTTCTTTCTTTTTTCCCTTTTGGAGGGACACCTTCCATTCTTCCTACCCTCTGTAGAAGGTAAAATTTGTAAGATCACCCTTCCAACCTTCCAATAACTGTTCCTTCACTTCATCACTGCTTGTCATATTTGCTTAATGTGCAATTTGAGTTTAAGTCATCTTTGTATTGCGAAGATTGTTGTATTAAACATTAGAACTAGGACTATGATCAATCACTTGAGTTTGAATTGATTTGGACTAATCTTTTGCATGCATAAAATTAACTTAGTATCTGTAGATGTCTTTGATGCAGTTGAGTAACAATCAGAGTGCACCTGGGTAGCCTCGAACTAGAACACAGGAAATATTATTCTATGATAGAGGCTTCTTTTCTTAGTTCAGTTATGTTTACAATACACTTTTTACTTCTTTCCCTTCCTTGATCTGTACTTCTCTCTTTTTTCCCTTACTCTAGTTCTCTCAAGCTTGCCAGCGCTTCTCTCTCTCTCTCTTAAAAAAAGTAAATGAAGGCAGGTATTCTTCTCCTCCAATTTGCCTTAATAAAAAAATAAAAACCATAGCTCAGTATTATCATAAATATGCATAAATTAGGAAAGTTCTATTAAATGTGAGGCTTACTAGTGGGCCAAGGGACACATGCAGTGCTTGTTCAGTTGATATTTGCTATGCATTCTGAAACATAAATACATCCTGGTGCAATATCTGGTAAAATGTCCCTGTCAAAGAGGTCTTCTCCATATGTATGTATGTGTGTGTCATGTAATGTAACCTAATATAATGAACTTGCATGTGTTTTTCTCAGGTGCTGGGAGAAACAACTATCGGTAGCAAAAAATGCTCGGCGGTTGGATGTGTTGTGCCACCGGATTTTTCTGAGTCATAGGATGCTTATATCCACTAAAAAGTACTTGGTTCTTCATAATTATGTGGATATAGCAATGAAGAAGCTGGAGGCTGAGGTTGGTCCTATTACTACTAGCATTCGAGATATGGGCCATGGACTTGTTGGTCGTTTTGCTGTCGATACCGAAGTTCAGGAGCTTTGTACATGTGCTATAAAGGCTGTCCAATCGTTGTTCTCTGGTTCTTTAACTGCTGATTTGCAAACTGAGAGTAAGTTTCTATGCCTTTTACTTTATATCCTTACATCTGTGATTGAAATTAATGATTACGTTTCACCTGTAATTCAGGATCCTGTGCAACTCACTGTAGTGTACCTACCAGTAAAGCACAAACATCAATCATGGGTGATGTTAGGGAAGCTAAAGTTTATGGTGTGGAGAGATCTTCTGGGGTCTCTGCAGCAGCTTTTAGTGACGAACATGAAATAGCCAGGTCAGATACTCAGGCGGTGAAGAAGTCCTCAGGCTTAATGTTGTATAATCGAGAAACTTTGAAGCAAAACCTAGATATGATTTTTCCTAGGTTAGAGATCACAACACATGTCCACTCTAGAAATATGTTGGTTGGTCCATCCAAAAACTCTAGGTCAATACTGGACATCATACCTAAAGGAACCGAAAATCACAAGGGGGGTTCAAGGAAGAGCTTTGAGAAGGCAAAATCTGGCAATCAAGTTCCTCGGAATAGCTATCTAAAGGTTGCAACAGGCCTAGAGAAATTTGAGGACAATAGACATGAGAATGGACATGCAGATCCAAGTACAACTGTCCAAACATCTTTACTTAGGGAGTCCTCAAACTTGATGCTTAACAATAGTGAAACATTTCAGAAAACCGTGGATGCAGATCTTTGCTAGGTTGGACAATTCATCAAATGCACCTAATGAAAATGAGTTGGTTTGTCACCAAACCTGGGAAAGAGATCAAATCGACACCGGAAGCATTGCAACGCATAAATCTGAAACATGTAATCATGTTCTTTGAGACAGACCCTTCTCATGTTCGGAGGGAGGTAATCGCTCGCAACCAACCAGCCACCGGACAAGATCGGGCTACCTATCTTCCTCCTTTGATTCTTTGGAACAACAGATCTTTAGCATCGAGGTGGTAACCCGAGAGGCAAGCTGTGATAGGCGTCCCTTCTCACTCCGGGATGATCCTCTGTCCGAGTCGACCGACTTATGTAGTCCCTGTCATTGAAGTAAGTAGTCTGTTATAGTTCATCATTTGTAGATGTTAGATTTATAGCTTTCTAACTCTGCGTGTGATGACCAGGAATGTAAGAAACTGGAATTGCTTGCTTATGAGCTTGGTAAAAAAGAAGCTGAGGCCGGCTTGAAAGCAGAAGTAGCTAGCTTAACAGAGTAAGCAAAAAGCACTTGTGATTTTCTCCTTTTAATGTCCCTATTAAGGCATTTAACTTACTATTGTTATAACTTAGACAAATAGAAGCCCTTAGGTCAGATTTATCTCGAAAGTGTGAAGACCTTGCTTACGTAACAAGTTTACATGCTACTTGTGAGGTACAGATAAAAGGTGAACCTTCTCCGTTGCAACATCTGCTTTCAGATGATAAAACAAAAAAGAAAAAGTTGACTTATGTTTTACTTCCCTTTTTTATAGATCTACAGAAAGAAGTAGAGGAATTGAATAAGGAAAACAAGGAAGCTAATCAAACAATTGATCAAGTAACCAAGTCTTCGAGGGAGAGAACAAAGGTGAAGCTTCTCCCTTGCATATATTTGAGCTCATGTAAACAATCTCCTTCATGTTTTTTCTTATCGTCTTTGTAGCCCTAAAAGATCAAGTTGAGCAACTAAAAAAAGAAATCGAGCATGCAAGTAGAACACTCAAACAAGTGAAGAAGGCCTTTGAGGGAGAGAAGAAAGGTAACGCCTTTTCCCTTGCACACATAACTCTAGTAAAAAACTGATCTCCTTACTGAATGTTTTACCTGTCTTGTTTATAGCTTTAGAAGATCAAGTAAATCAACTGAAACAACGAATCGACAAATCATCTCAAGCATTTAAACTGGAAAAAACAATGGTTGAGAAGGTTACCCAAGAGAAGGACTTGCTTACGAGAAGAATTGAAGAAACTTTCAATGTTGGCACCTTATTTGATGCTATCAAATTTTACTCAGTTACAATCCTTGGCATGCCAAATGCAGGCTGAGGTGATTAGGATGGAAAAGGACAATCCTTCTTTTGAGGATTTATTGGGTAATATGGATGCTCAAATAAGAGTGCTGGAGGATCGGATCCTTAATATTGGGAATGATTTGGAGAATTCTGCTAGGCATGCGATTCAATGTTCTCTCAGAGATTTCCTTTTGAAGATTCGCATACTCTATCCTGACGTTGATGTATATAGTCTTGTTCCTCAGTTGGAAGATGGGAACTACAGAAAAATTAGTGATGAAGTCCAGCCTATAGCCATTGAACTTAGCAAGAAAGTGCGGTTATCTGTAAATTTTGAGGGGGGTCTAGAGAATAGCTTTGAAGAGGTGAAAGCCAGCGATGGCTGCTTGAATACTGAAACAGATCCAAGGAGTTCATCATGCAAAATAACTTGTGGAAGATTTGAGGATGGCAGACATGAGAATGGACCTGCAGATCCAAACACAAATGTCCAGACATCTTTATATGGCGAGTCTTCACAAAGTAGGGAACCATTTGAGCAAAACTTGAATGCAGATGCAGCTAGGTTGGAGAATGCATTAGATGTGCCAAGTGAATATCATTTTGATGGTCCATAGCCACACTGTGGCTCACCACTACCCAGTGAACTAGATGGCTGGAGTGCGAGGGATACATTGAGTCCAGTTTTAGGATGAAGTTCTTGACATGGTTCTGCTTACGAGCTACTCCACATGAAATGAGGGCATTTCGTATGTTTGTGGATACGCTCATCGACGATCCAGTAAGCCTTGCTGGTCAGTTGAATGCCGCCTTCTCAGATGCAGTCTTCAACAAAAGGCCACAACGGGCGCCACCTGGTTTTTGTTTTGAACTTTGACATTGAGGGTACTAGGAACCGTCATCGTTCTAGTAGCCCCGTACTTTTGGGATCTAACCTTTGCATTTTCTTTTTTCTTCAATGGAACCTTGTTAACTGTAATACTAACTCAATTAACCGCTTAATATTTTGCCCATGATCTAAGGTTAGTCATTACAGCAACTCATAGCATGATGTAATTTGAATTCTGTATGTGGCCAGGGGTGAACATCTCGAACCTTACAATTTTGTTAAGGATGGACACCGCCCTAATGTGCTGAGAATTCAGAGATGCATTTGAAATCTTACCTTTGAGTTCTGCTACTATTTTAGTTGTTTGTCAGGATTAAGTATTTTGGTGCCCAAGCTGAGAACTGACCAGAAGCACCACTTTTAGATGAAGCATCTTTTGTTTGGGATGTCTCTATACTCTAGTAGTATAAATTGCTGTACGCTTAAGCATGAAGAACAGTGCTCCAAATATCTGGTTCTCACTTTTCTGGGAAGAACCTTCTTTTGAAAAAGAACTTTTCTGGGAAGAGTAAACTTATTTTTTCCTGCTCTCACATGAACAAGCGGGTAAACAATTCGATTGAGCATGTTTAGGCGCGGGGTGAGATTTGCGGTTTACCACACGTGATCTATGCCACTCCATTTATGTGGAGTTACCAGTGCCAGCTCAGCTCTTTACCCTACGTGCATGGCCTCAGGGATTACGGATCGATCCTTTTGACTTCTCACTTTTTTTTGGACAACATTTCTGACTTTGTGAGCAAACCAAAAGTCTTGCTTCTTCCGGCAAGATGCCTTGAAAGTTCTTGCTTCGTGTGAGACCTTTTGATAGAGGGGACCCGCTTACCGGTGAATGTTGGAGAAGATCTTTTTGTCGCTGGCCGTTCGGTCCCCTCGCAAGAAAGGACACAAAGTCGTCCCACGATGGCTGGCATCCACCAGTTTTCTCCACCATTGGAGCAAGAGCAGAGCTGGTTGGATCTCCCGATCGAGTAGAGCGTCGCTCAGCAGCTGAGGTGAGATCTGTAAGCCGTAGCTTACTCTTCAGTTTTAAACATAAATGTTCGCATCACTTGCAATTTATTTTCATATTCGTATGCAGTAGACTATCTGAAATAGCAATTGTTTGGTTTTCTCAGCAATTAAAACTGCGGTGTAGTCGAGACTGACAATCAAAGTAACGGCGATTCATCTCCTTTGCTTTCTCCAGGTGTTTACGGAGAATTCCTTGTCAAGATTGTGATTCGTGGTCTTTTGCCTTCCTCGATCTCTGCTGTATCTAGAGAAACTGCGAGCACTGAAGAACATTTGGGTCTCATTCTTCAAGCCCAAGGAGAGATATATGGTATGCGTTTCCCTTCTACACGTGCAACTTGTTCGTTCTCTAAACCATGGACTGTCAAGTGCTATTGCTAATATTCGCCCCCAGAGCTCTTTTTGTTGGCTTGATTTGTCTTCTTAAACTGCTTCTGCACATTCAAATCTAGCTTCTTTGTAGCTATTTACACACTCCATATTCCATAAGCACCATTTCGCCACTTTCACCTTCCACTGTTAGCTATTCCGGAGTATGGAGCAATTCCACTGAACTTGACCAAAATTTACCCAATGTACAGAAAGTGCAATAAATTGTTTTGACAGTACCAATTCCCTTAAGATGAACAGTTGAGCATCAAATGCATCATCGCTTTGATGCCAATCATATGGCTATAATCCTATCTACTCATTGTCTCATTTACTGCATCAACTATTTGCAGCATACACAGGGACTCTATGGCGGAGGTGCATCTGTCAAGTTTAGCAGTATCAGTTCTTCGCAAGGCTGCATCCTTTGGCACTGATTGGACCATTAATAAGTTCAAGTCGGCATGGAATGTTAAGAAAGAAGTGGGGAAATTGGAAAGGTCGCTAAGATCTATTTGTGCTGTCCTTAGAGATGCTGAGAGCAAGCAGTCTACTTCTCATGCACTTCTTTTTTTTTTGATAAGTCGACGGAGGGGGAGAGGGTCCCCCACCTGAATTATATTAGATTGGTGGCTCCAAAAGCCTGAAAGTCAAGCATAGTACAAAGCAGGGGTGATAAAAGGTAGGAGACTGAAATTACATTGCGTTTACTAAGATCGAACACCAGATATCCGCCACTGTTCTGTCTTTCCGAGGCAGACGAGATTTCCAGAGGGCCGCTTCGGCCTTACAGGCAGTCAAAGTCACCGAGGTCGACGCCCGGTCGTCCTTGAACACTGCATGATTCCGCCGTTTCCAGATGTGCCAACAGCAGAGGAGCAGGAAGGTTGGGAAGTGTTTCCTGGGGATGTGCGGTGGTGGCTCAATGTCATGCGGTTTCGGATGGGCCGGTCGGTAGCGTGTTTCGATTTGCACCGCCGCCCGGAAGCTGCCGCGCCGCCGAGCATCCGAAGATCACATGCGATCTGGATTCGTCAGCCAAGGTGCAGATGTCGCAGGTTGCAGCATCAACGACTTTCTTCTTCAGGGAGCGTCGTCTTGCTTTGGATTCTTTCCTGAGAAAGCAGCCATGCAAAGAACTTGACACGCGGCGGCGCACAGTTGTTCCACACGAAGTTGGTCCAGCTGTTCGGCCCTGAAGCCGGGGCCTTGAGTGTCCGGTACAATAGAGAGGTGTTGAGGTCACCGTTGCTCTTGATCAAGGGGCTATGCCTGCGATCTCTGTTCTCCGATAGCTGGGTGCCCAGGAGGATTGAGGTAACCTGGGCCAGCTGAGTTGCCGCGGCGTGAGATCGCCTTGGCACCAGGACGTCCTGAAGGTGGCCATCGAGGGCAAGCCTGACAGTGATGTCCTTGTTTCTGCAGTGGCTGAGCAATTCGGGGAATCTATCTGCCATTGTGTCGTCCCCTTCCCACACATCATACCAGAAGGAGGTGCTGTTTCCATCACCCAGGGTGACCGTTGTGATCGCGCGGTATATGGGCAGTAGGGAGCGCAGCATGTCCCAGTGCTGGCCATGCAGATCACCGGTGAGGGAGGCGAGACATGCCCTGCTCTGAACCCAGCGAGCCCACGAGGAAGGTTGCTCAGAGTGCAGCTTGTGTATCAGCTTCAGGAGGAGGCACATGTTCTGCAGTCCGAGGTCCCTGAGGCCGAGGCCACCAGCATCCTTGGTGTCGCATACCCGTTCCCATGCCACCAAACAGCTCGCCCCGGAGGCCACATCTTTGCCGGACCACAGAAAGGCACGCCGGCGACGATCAATCTGCTCGATGACCCCCGACGGGATTGCAAGTGCACACATTGCATAGACTAGCTGACTGTCCATTACCGAGTTGATGAGCGTTGTTCTTCCCATCCGATTGAGCAAATTTGTTGCCCGGCCAGCGAGGTGCTTGTCTGTTTTGGCAATCTGAGGGGCGAATGCATTGAGTCGGAGCTTGTTCTTGGAGAGGGGGAGACCAAGATATGTCTGGGGGAAACCTTCTCGCCTGCATCCCAGCGCGGCGATGCAGTCAGCCACCACAAGTTCATCCATGTGAATCGGAACAGCCGTGCTTTTCATGTAGTTTATATGTAGTCCGGTTGCCGCTGCAAACTGATCGACCAAGGCTTTCAGAGACTGGACATCTGACAGCTCTCCTCGCACAAGGAGCAACGTGTCATCGGCATATTGCAGCACAGGGCAGCCCGAATCCTGGACAATTGGGTGTCTAATGCTCGTCTCCCTTCTGATGAGTACCTGTAGGACGTCCGCCAGCAGGATGAACAGATATGGCGAGATCGGGTCCCCTTGGCGTAGGCCTCTCTTGCAATTGATCCACGGGCCCGGGCAGCCATTAACCAATACCGCAGCCTTGGATGTCCGAAGCATGGCATTCATCCAATCCCGCCATTTCTGGTTGAAGCCCCTGGCCTGCAGCACCATATTCAGGGCCTCCCAGTTCACTGTATCGAACGCCTTGGCGAAGTCTAGCTTGATCACCAGGGTAGGCTTCCGGCGTTTGTGGCAGTGCTGAACCAATTCCATAGCATAGACAAAATTTTCAGTGATTGAGCGACCTCTGATGAATCCTGTCTGGTCCAAATCCACCAAATTGTTGATCTCGATCTGCAGCCTGGAGGTGAGGATTTTGGTCACTATTTTGATGCAGCAGTTTTGCAGACATATAGGCCTGAAAGCATGGACCTCAGTTGCTCCTGGCTTCTTCGGGATCAGCACCATGTGTGATGTGTTGATCCGCTCCAGTTCTGCCTGACCCAGCTCAAAGGCCCTAAGGAAGTCCAGCACGTCCGCGGCCACGACACTCCACGCGGCCTTGTAAAAGCTCGGACCAAAGCCGTCAGGGCCCGGAGCGCTGCAGCGGTTCATCGCCTTGACGGCGGCCACCGCTTCAGCCTCAGTGAACGGCTCCGTCAAAGCTTCGGTTGCCTTCTGCATGTCCTGGTAGAGTTCGGCGCAGTCGAAAGCCCAGACAGATTGACCGGGAACACCAATGATCATTTTGTGACAATCTAAGAGATGTAGTCTATGACATAGATGATGTTTTGGACGACATGGCCACTGAAGCATTGGAGCAAGAATCCACAAAGGTTGTTTTGCTCAAGCAAAACATCTGATTTCTTACCCATTTACATTGAGTCACAAAGTAAAAGAAGTGCGTGAAAAGTTAGACGAGATAGCAGCCAATAGAGCACAATTTGGATGAACTGAGAAGCCAGTTGATATCCAGGTATCCAGAAGCACCAACAGGGAAACACATTCATTTATTAGTGAGTCCAACATTGTTGGAAGAGATGAGGCTAAAAATGAGATAGTTGCAAAAGTTCTAAAGGCTGCAGATTCCGCAGATCCTTTGTCCGTGCTTCCAATTGTTGGTTTAGGAGGCATAGGGAAAACTGCACTGGCCAAATTGATTTACAATGATGTGCAGATTACTAACAAGTTTGAAATGAAACTATGGGCATGTGTCTCTGATGTATTTGATCTTAACAAGATCTTGGATGACATAATACAGTCATCCACTGGAGAAAGCCACAAACAACTAAACCTGGACGTGCTACAGAGAAAATTATGTGATATTTTGCGGGAAAGGAGATACTTTCTTGTATTAGATGATATGTGGAATGACAAGGCTAGTGACTGGGAAGACTTGCGAAGCATACTATCCAGCAGTGGAAGGGGAAGTGTGATTATAGTCACCACACGGCGTTCAGATGTTGCATCAGTAGTGAAGACCATGGAACCATATGATGTGGCAAAGTTACCACTGGATATGTGTATGCAAATATTTATTCGACATGCATTCAAAGGTAATGAGGACAAGGACCCCCCAATTATTAAAAATCGGGATTTCCATTGTTGAGAAATGTTGTGGTATTCCCTTGGCTGCAAAGACTTTGGGTTCCCTATTGTCTAGCAATCAAAATGTTGAAGAGTGGCAGAACATTGAGGATGACAAACTGTGGAATGTTAAACAAGACAAAGATGGTATTATGCCAGCACTAAAATTAAGTTATGATGCACTTCCATCTCATCTACAAGCATACTTTGCATCCTTATCCACTTTCCCAAAAGGCTATGTGCTCTTTACAGATTCTCTTATCATGTTTTGGATGGCACTGGGATTGTTGCCTAGAACTAGTGAAATTAAGGAAGCGATAACTCTCGGAACAAAATACTTGCATGAACTTCTTGGAAGATCTCTTTTTGAGGACCAGTATGTTGTTTATGATGGAACTATTCGGGCATGCAAAATGCATGATCTTATTCATGACCTTGCAATATTTGTGTCCCAAAAGGAGCACACAATTGTTAGCTGTGAAAAAGTAGAAGTCTCAGAGAGAACCAGGCATGTAGTGTGGGATTGTCAGAACTTTTCAAAGGAGATAAAATTTCCTAAGCAGCTGAAAAAGGCACAAAAGGCCAGGACATTTGCATGTAGATACAACTACGGTACTTTGAGTAAGGCCTTTCTTGAGGAGCCTTTCTCTACTTTGAAGCACCTACGTGTCTTGGTTTTTTCTGCAGTTGGATTTGAAGAGATACCAAGTTCAATTGGTAATTTGAAGCACCTAAGGTACCTGGACCTGCAATGGAATAAGAAACTCAAATCCCTGCCAGATACTTCATGTAAATTAGTAAATCTACAAACAGTTAATCTCAGTAGGTGCAACCAACTCTTGGAGATGCCAAGAGATGTGCAAGGACTTGTCAACCTTACCTGGTTTTCCCTGACCTCGAAACAGAAATATTTACTGAAAAATGGGTTTTGTGGTTGGTGTTCCTTGACATTTCTGTAGTTAAGCTATTGCCCTAATTTAACATCTTTAACAAATGGATTCGGCAGCCTCAGTGCCCTCCGAGAACTACGTATATCCAACTGCCCAGAGCTGGCTTCTCTTCCCTCTTCAACAAGGCGTCTGTCAAACCTCCAGAGTTTGTCGATTAACAATTGTGCAGTGTTGGATTTGATGGAACCAGGGGATGCCCTGAGTGGGCTGAGGAGTATTCGCTGGCTCAAACTTTCTGGCCTTCCGAAATTGATGGGTTTTCCTGAAAGCTTCAAAGCTGCTGCCTCCTCTCTTCAATATCTTGTGATTGTGAACTGTAACGCATTGGAGAAGCTACCAAGTTTCATCCCAGATTTCAGATCCCTTAGGAAGATTGTGCTTCATAGCTGCCCTGCCTTGAGCAGCAGATACACTGTGGGAATCGGTGAGGATTATCATCTCATCCGTCATGTCCCTTCCATAATATGTTGATGGGAGACTCTTGCAAACTAATCTTCAAAGGTAATGCTTGTCTGCTCTAGAATGTTTTTTACTGAAATGGGTTCATTGACAATTTGTTTTTCTACCAACAAAGAGTCTTAGCTGTACTAATTTGAAAATGTGTATTAGCCCATTTTATCTGCTTAATCAAATTGATTAGTCTAGGTTAGAATTTGAACGAGTTATGAATAAAATATCACATTTTTGCATTAGAAACTCTGGTAGCATAAGTATGAGCTTGTGGAATAAGTAGATGATATTTTTCTCCTTCATGTACACATTTCCATGTCAAATCAATGTTTTTGTAATTTTGGTTATGTATTGCACAAAAGTTGATGGCAGAACCCAAACCTGGGACTTACAAGCACTCGTGGTCATTCTTTGACAGAGTACTTATAAACACTTGTGGTATAAAGCACAACCACCTGTTATCATGCTTCAAGCGTTTCAGGCAAAAGAAATAGAGGCACAATGCCTGATCGAGAAAAAAAAGCGTTTCAGGCAAAACATGGGCAAAACAGTTGCTAATTAGGGGCAACCCACTTGTTTCAAAAACAGGTACTTAACTTGTTAAGGTGATCGTAAGTCTGGAGGGTGGTAGATTGAGGAGAGGCATAGGCTGTAGCTCTTGGCATGGTTTTACTTACAAGCTGATCTACTTGAAAGGCGAACAGTTGGTGCATTTGTGGACACTCTCATCGATGATCCTCTAAGCCACAGAAATCAAGTGCAAATTGTTTGCTTGGACACTCATCCAGAACAAAATTCTTACAGCTGATAATCTAGCTGTAACTGTAAGGGGCTGGTCACTCCAGGATAGCTGCAGTTTGTGCAAGGACCACTTGAGACTCGCCTTCACCTGTGCCTTTTGTGTCCTTTGGCAAAATTAGTCTGGAATCAAGTGCTGGCTTGGGAGCACTTCAATTTGGGCTTGATCCAGCACGTGGAGGAATCATCGACCACCACCTTGTGGTGGGAGGCAGCGGGACAAATGGTCAGGAAAGAGCAATAACGACAGTTTAATGGCTTGGCAATCTTGGTCATGTGGAACCTTTGGAAAGAAAGGAACTGAAAACCTCTTTCAAACAGCACAAGTTGCTCTGAGGGTAAAAAGAAGACATTGATCAATAGAAAAAAGGATTTTGATTCGTTGTAATTAGTTTCTCATTTGTTTCTTTGCTGATTGTACAGAGCCGAGTGGGCTTTGGCGCCCTGCCAGCACCATTTCGGGGCAGCATCTAGGAGTTATTGTGTTTGGGCCCCTCACTCTGTTTTTGAACTATTTTCCCCTCTTAATTGAAAGATAGAGCTCTTGCCACTTCAAAAAAAAAAAGGTTGATCCTCTAATCCTTGTCGGTCAGTTGGATCACACCTTATTGGATGCAATTTTATCTACCGCAGAAGGCTGCATCGGTCACTGTCAGGTTCCTACATGGAGTATCATTGTTTTGGTAGCTAACCTTGCATCCTCTTCTCCTTTGTCAAAAACCTGTTCATTTTCTCCTTACATTCAAAGTTGACATCCTAATCAACATAGGAGAGCATCAACAGTCTGCAACTCAGAGCAGGGTTTAGTCTGAAATCTGGATGTGTGAAGCTGTACAATTTGGAATTTCAATCTGAGCTCTGCTACAGTCAGCTGCTTATCAGGTTCACGTTTTGTTGGTCCACGATCTGAATATTGACCAAAAGCACCATCAAACATATTCTTATTTTGAGTGTTTCTAGATTTTAAATTCCTGTACTACCTAGTAATTCTCTAGGAAGATAATCAGTTCTCTTCCCTGCAGCACGCAGAACAGTGCTCCAAATGGTTAGGTCCTCAATGTTCTAGGAAGAGAGGAAACCTGGAATTTCAGAAAGTTTGGCAAACAGTTTGATTGTGCATCTTTTGTCTTCGTACAAGTTTTTTCACTCTCTCTCCATCACATCAATTTGTAGCCGCATATATGGAGCATTAAATATAAATAAAAAATAACTAATTGCACAGTTTGGTTGTAAATCACGAGACGAATCTTTTGAGCATAGTTGGGCGACGATTGGACAATATTTACCAAATAGAAACGAAATGCTACAGGACTTTTCACTCTCTCTCCATCACATCAATTTGTAGCCGCATGTATGGAGCATTAAATATAAATAAAAAATAACTAATTGTATAGTTTTGTTGTAAATCACGAGACGAATCTTTTGAGCCTAGTTGGGCTACGATTGGACAATATTTACCAAATACAAACGAAATGCTACAGGACTTTTCAATCTCTCTCCATACCCAATCTAAACAATAGCTTCGTTAGCTGACACCCATGCGTGATCCCAGCTCAGGCGTTTCATTTTTACACGTTACCAAATCTCAGTATTTAGCATCCTGCCTATCCCTGCATGTAATGATGCGCATGGCCACCTCCATGGCTTGATCTCAAATGCTTGATCTCACAACAAGAGCCGGGCCAGTAAAATGAAGTGGGCAAGCAGCAATCGCTCGGCCTGCGCTCTCCTACTCCCGTCCCCATCTCTCCACCGACCACCACCACTAGGCTTGCGCTGGCTGGCGGCCCCGGCGAGCTCGAGTCCGCGCGCCGCCGTCATCCCCCAGGCTCCTCGTCGCCCCGCCCCGCATCCGAGTTCGCGTCGCCCATCCCCACCCCGTCCGCCACCGGCGTCCCAGCGAGCTCGAGCCCGCGCGCCGTCGTCGTGCCCGGGAGCAATGGCTCAGCACCGGTTCCTCCACCACACGGGACACGGCCACGCCGGCCCGGGGCAAATCCGCCCAGGCGGTGCTGGGGCCCAGGAGAGCGGTCAGCACCCCCCACGTTTGGCCAGGGAAGGGAAGTGGCAAAACAGCTTTGTGCGCCAAAATCTCTCTACCTAACAGGCCCGCTTCAACTCATCAAGTGGAGGTAAACGCTCAGCAGGCCAATTTCAGAACCGGACTAACACCGTCTTTTTATGAAAATTGTCTATTTGCTCCAAAATTTGAATCTTTTCATTGCATTTGATTTGCTATTTTAGGTGTTTACCGGAGGGATTGAAGCCCTGCTCCACCGAATTTTGTTCCCATGGAAGCAACCGAGCAAAGCAGCAATGCCCTTCTGAAGTTTCGCGACGACTCACGCCAGTCCAACTAGGCAACTAGCCATGCGACAACTCACGCGTCCCCACACCCACTAACCAGTCATTGCTCCTTCTCGGTCGATTCCAACAACCATTTGATGCAGACTCTGGCTATATATTTCTTCCAAACTCTTGCAAATGCACCATACCGAGATCACATCAGCAATTCAGCATAAGCCTGTGCAACACACATATACATGTCTCCTGTAGTAAGTTCTGATTCCTCAGTGTTTCTTGGCACTGTCTTTTCCATCCTCTGCTTGAGCTGCTTCTTTCTCCTTGCATCTTCACTCGACACTACGCCACTCCAAAATGAACCTAACACAGACCTTCAAACGCTCCTGTGTCTGAAGCACCATCTCTCCAGCACTTCCGGGCTACTAGCCTCATGGAAGAATGATTCCCTCCAACATTGCAGCTGGGCTGGTGTCAGTTGCAGCAAGAGACATACGTCTCGTGTTGTTGCACTGAACCTCGAATCCTTCGAGCTCAATGGCCAAATACCTTCCTGCATCGCTAATCTTACATTCCTTGCAAGGCTGCACATGGCAAATAACCAACTGAGTGGTCAAATCCCAACTGAGCTTGGACAACTAATTAGGCTGCAGTACCTCAACCTCAGCTCGAATGGTCTTAGCGGTGTGATTCCAAGCACTATATCTTCATGTTCTCGACTTCACATCATCGATCTTGGAGGAAACGCTCTCCAAGGTGAGATTCCTTCAAACTTGAGCCAATGTTTAAATCTTGAGAAGCTCATATTGCAGCAAAATGGCCTTAGCGGTGTTATTCCAGAAAGTATGGGGATGCTCTGCAACCTTTTAGTTTTGGATCTTGCTCAAAATAGTCTAACGGGCAATATTCCGCTTTCACTCGGATGCAGACCTTCTCTTAGAGCTGTTGTTCTTGCAAACAATAGACTTACCGGACCAATCCCACCTTTCCTATCTAATAGTTCATCACTTCAATATCTGGACTTGACAGAGAACAGTCTTGGTGGAGTGATTCCTTATGCTCTGTTAAATAGCATGTCACTCAAAACACTTGCCCTTGGATTGAACAATTTTGTTGGGCCTATACCAGATTTGTTGCAACCCAACTCTCCTTTGCAATATCTCATTTTGCAATCAAACAATCTTACTGGACCTATACCTTCCTCCTTAGGGAATTTATCTTCTCTTATCTGGCTTTCTTTTGGAAACAATAGTTTTGAAGGTAGCATCCCGACGAGTATAAGTAGAATTCCAAACCTTCAATTGCTGGACCTGACTTACAATCTGTTGTCAGGAACTGTTCCAGCCTCTATTTACAATATGTCAGCGCTCACATACCTTGGCATAGGCAAGAACGGCCTTGTGGGGGAAATTCCACATAGCATTGGCTACACCCTCCCAAACATCCAAACCTTGATTTTGGAAGGAAACCAATTCCATGGCAAAATCCCAGCTTCACTTGCAAATGCAACAAACATTATGATGATAGATCTAGAGTACAATGCATTTTCTGGAACTATTCCTTCTTTGGGTTCACTACCCAACTTGGAAAAACTGGATCTTGGCATAAATCAGCTGGAAGCAGGTGATTGGTCTTTCCTTTCCTCACTAGCCAATTGCACACGGTTAGTCAGATTGTCTCTATCAAGAAACAAACTTCAAGGAAGATTGCCAAGTTCCATTGGTGCTCTTCCAAAAAGCTTAGAGGTTTTGCTGTTGAACGGAAATAGCATATCTGGGAGGATACCACTAGAGATAGGAGGCCTCACAAACCTTACAAGCCTCTACATGGAAAGGAATCTGTTTACTGGAAGCCTCCCAGACACAATCGGAAATCTTTCAAGGTTATCTGGACTAAGCGTATCACAGAACAAACTTTCTGGACAAATTCCGTCCTCAGTCCATAACCTAAGTCAACTGAGTGAGCTCAGTTTACAGGACAATGATTTTAGTGGGCCGATCCCAGAAGCTTTAGGATACTGCAAAAATTTAGAATTTTTGAACCTCTCTTGCAACTGCCTTAATGGTGGCATACCAAAGCAGCTTTTTGCTCTTTCCTCCCTTACTCAAGGTCTGGATTTGTCCCACAACCAACTCTCTGGACAAATACCATTTGAGATTGGCAGCTTGATCAATCTCGGCCTGCTCAATATTTCCCATAATCAGTTGTCTAGACAAATTCCATCCACTATAGGCCAGTGTGTCCACTTGGAGTTCCTCAACATGGAAGGCAACCTTCTTGAAGGAAAAATCCCAGAATCATTCGCGGAATTGAGAGGCATCATCGAGCTAGATCTGTCTCAAAATAATCTATCTGGAGAAATACCTGAATTGTTTGAGTCCTTCAGCTACTTGAACCTCCTCAATTTGTCCTTCAACAACCTTGAAGGTCCAGTGCCCACTGGTAGGATATTTCAAAACAAAAGTATGGTGTACATTCAAGGGAACAAGAACTTATGCGGGAGCACCCTCCTGCTCCAATTGCCACTTTGTGATGCGAAGGCCTCCAGACAAAACCATAGTTCCAAAATTCTGAAGGTACTAGGATTGAGTGCCCTTTCTCTGCTCCCATTATCATGTTTATTGGCAGCCATCGTTTTGAAGAAGAGGAACAAAGTCAAACGAGCAGGTCATCCATCCTACAAGGAACTGAAAACTTACTCATATGCTGATTTGGTCAGAGCAACAAATAATTTCTCCTCATACAACTTGGTCGGTTTAGGAAAATCTGGATCAGTTTACAAAGGTAGATTTGATCCTGAAGAACATGCAGTTGCTATTAAGGTTTTTAAACTTGATCAACTTGGCACACCAAAGAGCTTCCTTGCTGAATGCGAGGCACTGAGGAACACTCGTCATCGTAATCTTGTAAAGGTGATCACTGCATGCTCAACCTTTGACCCATTAGGACATCAGTTCAAAGCTCTTATCCTTGAATATATGCCTAATGGTAGCCTAGAGAGCTGGCTCTATCCAAATTTGAACAAGTATGAATTGCAAATACCATTAAGTTTTGCCTCCAGAATAACAATAGCAACAGACATAGCTTCTGCTTTGGATTATCTGCACAACTGTTGCATGCCTCCTGTAGTCCATTGTGATTTGAAGCCCAGCAATGTCCTTCTTGATGATGTCATGGGTGCACGTCTTGCTGACTTCGGATTAGCTAAATTTCTTCAAAGTTTTAGTCATTCATGCCATCATAGTTCTACAAGCATACTGGGACCAAGAGGAACAATCGGATACATTGCACCAGGTGAATATATCTCATTCAAAAATTGGACATTTTAAATATCGCATCCGCTTTTGTTATATATATTTTATGTTTTCAAATATTAACTTATATTGTTTGATCAATTCAAACATATTACAGAGTATGGATTGGGGAGCAAACCCTCAACGGAAGGCGATGTCTACAGCTACGGAGTTATTATCTTGGAAATGCTTACAGGAAAGCGTCCAACAGATGAGATGTTTACTAATGGTTTGAACCTTCACATATTTGTGAACAATGCATTTCCTCACAAAATTTGTGAGGTTGTAGACCCGTGTATCGTTCCAATTTCTGAATATGGCGCCGTGGACTACAATTTGGACCACGAAAATGATGCAACAGCTGGCGTAGAAAACTGCATCATGCATCTTATGAAACTCGGTCTCTCGTGCTCTATGGAGGCACCAAAAGATCGACCAGCAATGCAGGATATTTATGCTCAAGTCATCACAATCAAAGAAGCATTTGCAGCGCTGATAGAATAAAAAGGAATATACTGTTTCTGCTGTAGATCATGATGGCCTTTGCCTAATTTTCTTTTGTATGGCCTTTTGCTTTAAGAATCAACTACTTTTTTTTTTTTCCATTTGGCTACTTTTGATTTTGTTATTGGAACTAGTAAACATGTCATGAAATAAAGTTAGTTGCAGGAACCATTTAAGGTTTAGGCAAATGACAGTATATTTTAATAAAAAATAGCATGATATACGTGACAAAGTATGTGCGGCGGTGACCTTGTCAAATTATATTTTATATATATATATATATATATATAGAGAGAGAGAGAGAGAAATTATTTTCTACTCCTAGAGAGTAGTTACTCCCATGTGTATATCTCTATATTTAGAGCGTATATGACTGAACGAAGTGTATGTACACGAAGTATATGATCATACTAGACTATCTATGGTAGTATATATGTTAAGTATGCATGCATACATAGAGTATGTGGTTATAGTTATTTTATATACTACGGTCGGTGGCATTTTCATAATATATTAAAAAATATGGGTTCCTTTGAAATTTTTTGCATAGAAAGATTTGAAGTATCTTAAGTATGAGTATATAACATACTCAAAGTGATAAACAAGTATGAATATATACGCAATATAGTTTTTCAAAGATAGATGTAACTACTCTCGGAAGTAGAAAAATTCTATCCTACTCCTCCTAGGAAGTAGCTACTCCCACCCGGTAATAAACACACGACGTCCAGGCTCCACCGAGCTCCAGCGCGGCTTCTTCCCATCGGCGCAACAGATCCACCGCGGTAGCGACAACATCGAGCCCTCCCCACTCCAAGCAGCGCCGCCGGCAGCCCGTCCTGCACCCTCGGCGGCGGCGTCCCCTCCCATCTCCAGCAGCATCGATAGCGGCGGCGCGGCTCTCCGGCCTCCGGCCCCAACGGTGGCGTGGATTTCTTCCACCACCAGCAGCGGCGCGCGGGTCTCCAATTGGGGATGGCGGCCCCGTCCTCACTAGCACGACGGGCAGCGCCCACCGGCATGACGCGTCGATGGAATCCAGGTATGGTCACCTAATCTTTACTGTAGTGATGGATTAGTTTATTCCAATCTAATGTCACCTTGCAAATATGGAGGAATTCTCAAGTGGCTACAACGCTTCCATGAATCAAATAGGTTTCGTTTCGTGCTAATTTGCATGCTCCTAAATCGTAATATCTGCACAGATCGGTTCTTGTTTTTTACAAACTGATTTGGGGATTAAAACAAAAATTAGGGTAGAGCAATTGCAGATCTCTCGTCCTTCTGATCCAGTCCAACAAGGTGCTGGCACCACTATGGCCTCCGCCTGCGTTGTTACATGCGCATGTATAATCGGATGAGAGGTTATGGTGCTCCATTTACTCAGGAGTAAGGCAGTACGCTCTGATTTGCTGATTCTAAACCACATGATTTCTCATACTGCTTGCAGGTGTTACTGCTCCAAAAATCGTCTGGAACCGCAGGATGAATGTGCATGATGCTGCACTCTCGATACATCATACATCAATAGTATCACTTTGTACTTATAGACTAGACTAGAGTATCACTAGATACATGTTCTGTACAGTATACTTTAAATATTATATTCCAACTTAATAGTATAGACATATACTCCCTTGTATGTACGGACGTGTATGTATGTACTAATACTCCTTTTCTGGATGATATGTACATACTCATTTGAAAAAAAAAAAGAAAAAACAAGTACTAACATACCTTTTCTTGATAGTACAAGTATGCACATATACTACTAATATAATACTGCTTTGATGTATGTAGTCGTATAAAATATTCTACTTAAGTATGTGTTAAACTTAAACGTTTCTGTATATGAGCCACATAATAAGAAAATCAAGTATGCATATTTAAATTAGTATGGGCACATACTGCTTCCTCTATTCTAATTTAAATATAATAATGATTTAGTGTATCTGATCAAATTATCTTATAGGAATATCAATTGTCTAGACAAATTTAGCTGCTTGTCATAGATATACGCCTCCATGTTAAAAAGGTGTACACAAGCGTATCAATTTTTCTAAAAAAAAATAGATACTGTACAAGATAAACACTAAAATAATGTAAGTATATGGATATACTCAAGTGCGATATGCAAGTATGCAAGTATACTCACTTTTCTAATTAAAGTACATGAATATACACCCAAGCACAAGTATACAGATATGCTATTTTTTTTCATAATAAATGCAAAAGTGCATACGTCGGGAGAGCATTTAGTATCCACAGTATTTGAAATGGCCAGGGGTAACGTCCGCCTTCTTGCGTACGCGGATATAAAAAATATCCTGTATACAGGCATGCGACACGCATACTCGTCGTTCAATACGTCACGTACAATTGGATTTATCCAAACCCGTTCGCACCCTAGACGGGCCGCAGCCCCCGATGGCTCCGTTAGCTACGACGCCTCCCGTTACTTGCGACCGCCGCACTGGATGGAACGGACCTACGCGCGTACGTATACTTCTGTGCGGGAGTAATTACTACGGCGAGTAGAAAAACCTCTTCCTATATATATATATATATATATATATATATATATATATATATATATATATATAATGACTAAATATGTGCAATATTTATATTTTCAAATAATTTTGTTAAAAAACTAGATCCAAAGATCTTTTTCGATGATACTAATTATGATACTAATCGATGATATTTATTGTTTATTAAAATTACCGACAGTTATTTCTCAGGAAACATGGCGACACTCTTTTAGAGACGGAGGAAGTATATGTGATGACTAACACGCTACCAGGGACGGACTCTAGGGCGGACGGGACTCTAGGCCCCCTATAGCTGTTGGATCCATGGAGCCCCCTTAGCTCTCTTAGGAATTTTGCCATGGATGCACCTTGAGGAGAGATTGAAGCTATCTGCAGGTTAAAGAAACATCTCCTAGATATTTTTCTAGATCCGTCCATGCAGGATGATGAGATATCTTTTAGGTAGACTGGGTATCAAGGATTTGGATACTCAAAACATTTGCTTGCTGCTGAACCTCCTCCACCGTCTCCATTGAGAAGATGCTTCAACGTTTCAGGAGGATCTTGCAGGCAACCACTGTGAAATACTTTGGTTTATTCTCCCGCCTTAGAGTTTGTTTGGCTAAAACAAATAAAAATAAATTTCACTTCAATTCTTCCCAAACCACGTAGATTATGGTTTAGCCAAACAAGATCCAAAGAGACAGTTTTTGCTACCAATTTTTATCGAAAGTTATTACTATCTGGTTTTTGTCGGTTTCTTCCGACAGATACAAAGAGCAATAAATGAAGTCATATCTTAAAAAATAGGGATCTCAACACCCCCCACCAATTTTGTTAAGAATCTAGATTTTGAAAACTAGAGATAAAAACTGGTTTTTAAAAATCCAAAACTGATTCAAACAAGACCTAAAACAGTTAGCCTCGCCTCATACCCACCGGCTTCTCCTTTCCCAGTCTCCACACAAGCACATGGCGCACCCATTATTATCCGTCAATCCATGGATGGAAAGGCCCAAGAGCCAAGAGCACTCGTATGTTCAGTGACATTCGATACCCAACTACTACACGAAGGATGCTTTCCACGTTTCAACATACTCCTCCATCCCAAAATATCTATCATTTTTATTTTTCAATAAAAATTACAGATAATTTTTATAAATAACAAATATCATCAATTAGTATCATTAAAAATATTTTTGAATCTAATTTTTTTAATAAATTTATTTAAAAATATAAATCTTATATATATTTTGTATAAGTTAAATTTGTGATATGGAAACTACAAATGATAAATATTTTGAGACGAAGGAGTACATCCAACTGCTCCATTCATTGACTCGGCCGGCAGAGTCGATGATCACCCGGGCCGCCTACTACTCCAGATTCTTTTTTTTAAAAAAAAAAAGAAAAAGAAAAACGACCTTAGACTAGGCGAGTAGTCAAGTCATCATCAAGTCGGTCGCCTCTTGCTCGGCAGGGAGAAGGAAGGAGGCGTGCGTTTCCTTGGACTGGACCGCTCGGAAGAGTACTGCTACTTGCCCACTCAAGTCTCTGTCGCCAATAATAGGTACGGTGTGCGCTTGCAGTAGTCAAGAAGACACGATTCCGCAAAGCCTTTCTGCAGTCCACTGTATCTGAATGCACGTGTGACCTCTGCCTAATTGCCATAGAATCTCCAGAGGTTATTATCCATTAATAATTGTGCAGATTCTTTAGTAGGAGCTATACGCGTGACCTGCCTAACTGCCGTCGTAGTCCGCGCTGACCGGCCGGGCTCACGGTCTTGCAAAGTTGCAAGCGGCAGCTTCTTCCTCGCGAGTTCTCAGCTCCATTCCACCATGGATATACTATTTCTAGGAGGTGGAGCATCGCGACTCGAGAGAGCGTCTAGTCTACTAGAATGCCAAGCGTTCTCTCTCCGTTCTAACGCCCGAACCACGAATCGCAAAAAATGTCACCGAACACTGTCCATTTGCCGTTTCAGCTGCTGCTGCTGCTTGTCCTCTTCATTTCACTGCTGCTTGTGAGCGGAAGCCTTGGAGATGGCCCGGTAGTAGGTCATACATCATGCTGGCATAGTAAGTGCAGTACAAATTAGTTGCTTTCCTGACCCTTCTTCGTTTTAATATCTAGGCTCGGGTACGTATGGGATTACCTCACTTTTACGGCCAATCTATGGAGATTTTGGGGCTATATATATCGCATGTTCATTCGTTTTCCAATCCCATCCAACCAAACTCTATAGACAGGGATTACCTCCTCTAATCCATGCTAGCTATTGGTGTGAGATCGGTTCACTTATTTTTACTGCCAATTCCATCAATTGGTTCCCATCCAAAACCAGGTTCTAAAAGAAATTTCGACCTATTTTTTTTTGAATAATAAAATTTCGACCTATTGCCATTACCTCAATCACATCAACGTTACGTCTTCTCGGTTATATAAAATTTGCCATCTACTAGTAACTAGTATAGCCAAGTTACAACATGTGTAGTGTGTACTGGAACTCCTGCTTCATGTTTTTTGTACATGTTTCTCTAAATCAATGGCCTAACTTCTGGACCGCCATTATTGCAGATGATCCGAACAACCCGTGTCCAAATCTGTCCGGTCCCCATCCTCCTCCTTGGTGCTGTTAATAATGCATGGTAAGCATAATTTGAGAGGGAGTCTGTGTAATCTCCTACATGATGTACAGGAAGATCAGAGACGTGACAAGCTACATACTAGAATTGGAAAAGTTCGATACTGATCATTTAAATTCCTGATCACCAAAGGGCCGTACATATGCAACAAAGCGGTCCACTTCTGCAATGTATTAAAAAAGGAAGCAATAAAAGCTTGCTCTCTCTTTACACCCAATCTGCTTTGTTCTCTGTACATGTGATTGTGAATGTGTACACCAAAGAGATCAATCTTGGTTTGGTTAGCGATGAACACATTTTTTAGGAGAAAGGTTTCCCCTCATCCTGCTTGTATTTGAAAAAGCTTACAGCGTTTTGTGCACCCGCCAGTACCATGTTACGACCTTAAAATTACGACCTTAAAACCAAACCCCGGGCAGATTACAGAAAAGTATATAACAGTAGCAAAATTAAAAAAAAGGATAAGGTTTAATTGGATAGGCTTAATTGTTAGCTGGCTAATAACCTTTTTTAGTGGAAACTGGCTAGTAACTAGAGCTAAATTGTTAACTGAAAATCTCTCAAGCAGTTTAAGCCTAGTTAAGTTGGGCTGGGCTGATAGGTCAGCCCAGGGTAGCAATACTCTGCAGAATTTTGAAGTTCTTGTTAACAACTGGCATTGGCTAGAGCTCTCGAACGTGGGCCAGCTGTGTGCCAAGAAGCCCTCGGCCTGGATACATGCGCGCACGAAATCTCTTTGATCGATTTTGCACGAAATAACATTTTCTTTTCTAGTAACGAGTTAAACGCGTTGTGATATGATCAACCGAACTTTTGCCTACGCAGACGCGCCATAGTTGACCTTGGCCGAGGGCCTCTGAGTAACCCTCGCGTCGTCTCCCTCCCGTGGGGGGGCGACTTCGGGGCCCCATCACCCGCCCGCCGCCGCCCGACCCCCCCTCCTCCCTCGCCCGGCCCGGCCGCCGCGGCCGCTCCTCCTCGCCGGGCGGCGGCCAGCTGGGGGTGCTCAACAAGGGGCGCCTCCCCCCTCCCCTTCCCTCCCTTCCACGCCCCGCCCCCTCCCCTTCTTCTCCGGCGTCGGCGGCGGGCGCGGGCGGCGGGGAGGCTCCTCCACGGCCGGATCCCGGCCCTCCCTACGGGATTCGCCGTCGGCAAAGCCCGACTTGCCTGCTCCCCCGGCGCACCACTCTCCCCTCGACACCTCGGGGCGATGGCGGCCCGCCGGGCGGCACGCTGGCCGGATCGCCCCTCCTCGGCCGGATTCGGGCCCCCCGGCCGGATGCGTGGCGGGGTGGCCCGCAAGCCAGCGCGCTGGCGGTGGTCATGGTGGAGCACACGGCCGCCGCCCGGCGATCCGCCGGGGTGGGCGGCGGACGGGCGTCCGGCCCCCTCACCCACGGGCCGGCGGGCACCAAGGCCATGGCGTCAGTACCCGGCCGCCGGCGGGGGGTCGGCCGGGCGCCTCGGCTCCCATGGCGGCGGATCCACCGCGCCATGGTAGGCCTAGGGTTGAGGCGGCGGCGACTTGAGCGTGCCGGCCAGCCCCTCCCCTAGGCCCTCCCGCGCCGTGACGGCGGTAACAGGGAGCACCTCCTCCTTGGCGGGCTCGGCCTCGGTGGGCCTAGGGTTCAGGGCGGCGGCGACGGGGCGAGCCGGCCTGCCCCCCCCCTCGGCCCTCTGCGCCAGAGAGCACGGCGGTGCTCGCCGCCCCGCCGCTGCCCCAGCTCCCCCGTGTCGACTGTGGCGTCTCCTCATTGGGCGGCGGGGTCGTCGGGCGACGGCAAGGGTGAAAACCACCACTCCCTGGGCTTGCGCCCGGGAGCGGCGACGGTGGCGAATCGCGTCATCACCTTCCTGAAGGCGTCGTCGTCTTTCCGTTCGTCTGCGGCGACTCACGGGGCTCGGGAACGAGAGTTCCGGCGGGTTGTCTCAACACAGTTGGCGTCCGCGGACGTCATCTCCTTCGTGAAGGCTCTGTTGAGGCCGCCGCGAGCTCACAAATCGCCATCCGCCCTGGACTTCCATGTTTTCTATGGCGCCGTCAACACGTTCTTGGAACTGGGGTAGTGCCCTCGTTGTTGCGTGAGCTTCGCTCCGCCTTCGCTCTGGCTCGAGCTCGGATGCTGACGCCCTGTGCTTGCGCCGTCATTGTGGTCTTCGCTCCGTCCACCAATGTCGCGCTTGGCGGCTCCTGAGTCTCAGCCATTGAGTTCGTGTTGTTTGGGTTGGCGGGGATGGCCTCTATTTCGTGCTTTTGTAATCGTTTTCTTTGTTGTCTGTGTCGTGTCGTGTGGCCACTCTCTCTGTGGTCGTGTTGCTTTGTATTCGCCGGTCTCGGCTCTTTCTTCTTAATATAAAAGACACGTGAAGTCGTGTTCGAGAAAAAAAAATCTTGATTAAAAACGTTGCTTCAGGCCTGGATTTGGCATCAGTTCAATTTCCTTCCATGTCAGGCACTTGACACCAAAAACAAGGAGCATCCATGAATATTATGCGCATGGACTCGTCATCTCCAGGTGCAAAGTTATGCTTGAGCCGTGAACCCTGCAAGTTGCTCTCCTAACTGAAAGGAGACCAAGACACTTCTTCATGCTCTTGCACTGTATTCTTCTTCAGTAAATCAAGGTACTCAGGTTCTCGGCGCCATTGCGGCTGAAGGCGCTGACTGGTCATCGGCTGGTTATGCGCCGTTGGGAGCCCTCGAAGCATTCTGGTCGCAAATTTTATTGTAACGCAATGTAATTCTGTCGTCTGTATCCAGTAGATAGGCTGCTTGTCTGGGTGCGCAGCGAGGCCCCTCGCCTCTTCTGCCACGTCTGTTGTTACTTGACTTTGCTTATCCTCTTAATGAAAAACGGGTGAAAACCCGGTCGCGAAAAAAACTAGCATTTGAAAAATTTCCATACGTACTCTGTAGTCTGTTCTCAGCAACTATCGAAACATGAAGCCTTGTTTTGCATTTACGATTTCCGAACAATGCTTTGAGAATAGAGAACAAATTCAAATTACTGTAAGGGTAACAACCTCATGGATGTTTTTTTTTAGCTTTGCAGTTCTTATATCGCCATACACTCATTATGGCTGAGGTAATTTTATCACACTTGGCAACCTTGGTTCTCCAAAAGGTCACATCCTTTGGCACAGAGTGGGCTGTTAATGAGATCAAGTCAGCCTGGAACGTAAAGAAAGAAATAGAGAAGTTGGAAAGGTCACTGAGATCAATTTGTGCTGTTCTTCAAGATGCTGAGAGCAAGCAGTCTAGTTCACATGCCCTCCTGGAATGGTTGGATAACTTGAAGGACGCAGTATACAACATAGATGATGTGTTGGAAGATGTGGCTACCAGAGCTCTAGAACAAGATGTACATAAAGGTTTCCGTGCTCAACTTCGACATCTACTAGTTTCTCCCTTCAAATTGAGTCACAAATTAAAAGAAGTTCGTGAGAACCTTGATGAGATAGCAGCCAACAAATCACATTTTGGATTAACTAAAAAGCTATTTGATATCCCAGCAACTAAAAATATTAGCAGGGAAACACACTCCATCATTGAACCAAACATTATCGGGAGAGATGGAGCTAAAGGTGAAATAGTTGCAAGGATTATAGCCGCCGCAGACTCCATGAGTCCTTTGTCTGTACTTCCCATTGTTGGTTTAGCAGGCATTGGGAAGACTGCCTTAGCCAAACTAATTTACAATGACGAGCAAATTGCCAACAAGTTTGACATGAAGCTATGGACATGTGTCTCTGATGTATATGATCGTAAGAAGATCTTAGATGACATAATACAATCATCTACTGGTGAAAGCCACCAGCAACTAAATCTTGAAGCACTACAGAGTAAGTTGCGTGAGCTTTTACATGAAAAGAAATATTTTCTTGTGCTAGATGACATGTGGAATGAAGAAGCCAGCGAATGGGAAGGTTTGAGAACCCTTCTAAGTAACGGTGATAATGGAAGTGTAATTATAGTTACCACACGTGGTTCAAATGTTGCATCAGTGGTGAAGACCTTGGAGCCATATGAAGTTGAAAAGCTACCACAAAAAGAGTGCATGGAAGTATTTATTCGTTATGCATTCAAAGGTGAGGAAAAAAGGGACATCGAGTTGTTAAAAATTGGTCAGTCAATTGTGGAGAAATGCTATGGTGTCCCTTTGGTTGCAAAAACATTGGGGTCTAGGTTGTCATGTAGCCGAGATGTTAGAGAGTGGTATCACATCAGTGAAGAGAAATTATGGAATCTAAAAGAAGACAAAGTTGGAATTTTGGCAGCGCTACAACTAAGTTATGATGCACTACCACCCCATCTGCAAGCATGTTTTGCTTTCTTATCCACTTTTCCAAAAGACTACAAACTTTTCTGGGATCCAGTTGTTATGTCTTGGATGGCATTAGGGTTGCTAGATAGAGGAAATGGAAGCAAGGACCTAAAGACTATGGGACAAGACCCTTCATGAACTTTTAAAAAGATCACTTTTACAAGATCATTATATTGTTTATGACAATACTATTAGATATTATAAAATGCATGATCTTATTCATGATCTTTCAATAAAAGTGTCCAAAAAGGAACATACAGTTGTTAGTTGTGAAAAACTTGATGTCTGTGAAAGGATTAGATACCTAGTGTGGGACCACCAAGACTTCTCAACAAAGATGAAATTCCCTAAGCAGCTTAAAAGGGCATGTAGGGCAAGGGCATTTATAAGCAGAAATAACTATGGAACCGTGAGTAAAGCCTTTCTTGAAGACCTTTTCTCAACTCTTAAGCACCTTCGTGTCCTAGTTTTTTCTGAAGCTGGATTTGAAGAGCTGCCATGTTCGATTGGAAATTTAAGGCACCTAAGGTACCTAGATCTACAATGGAATAGGAAAATTGAATACCTACCAAATTCTTTATGCAAGCTAGTGAATCTACAAATGCTCAAACTTACTCATTGTAACCAACTAGTTGAACTACCAAGAGATGTCCATGGACTTGTCAACCTGACGTGCCTCTACCTGACATCAAAGCAGAAATATTTGTTGCAACATGGGTTTTGTGGTTGGCCTTCCCTGGCAATTCTGAAATTGTACCACTGCCTTGAGCTAACATCTTTGACAGAGGGACTTGGCAGGTTGGCTGCCTTCAAAGAGCTATGGATCGTCAACTGTCCAAAGTTGGCTTCTCTTCCCTCTGCCATGGGGCAACTCTCCAAACTCCAAAAGTTGGTTATTCATAATTGTGCAAAGCTTGATCTGATGGAACCAGATGAAGCCATGAGCGGGTTGAGCTCCCTTCGTTCACTCAATCTTGTTGCTCTTCCAAAGTTGGTGGGATTTCCGGAGAGCTTCAAATCTGCTGCATCCTCTCTTGAATACGTTTGCATTGAAGATTGCAAAGGGTTGAAGAGGCTGCCAAGTGTAGTCAAAGACTTCACTTCTCTTAAGAAAATCATCATCCGTGACTCCCCTACGTTGAGTATGAGATGCACGGTGAGTTCTGGGGAGGATTTTCATCTCATCAGCCACGCCCTTGAGTTTTGGATTGATGGCATGGGGTTTAAAAGGTATAATTATCAGCTGTGGATTGCTTTTTGGTTAATAGAAATTCATGTTATTTTTTTTTTGCTTGGACCAACTAAAAAAGTACTAGTTTATCTTAATCTGTCTCTGTCTACTGTTGTGCAGAGGAAGAGTTGAGAATCTGGCAAGGTCTTGTTGATCCCCAATCATGGCAGGACGCCGCATGCCACCGTACCGATGCAGTGAGCGCTCAGCTAAGCCTAACCGCGCCCGCAACACGCTTCCTGTTGTCGCTATTGTGTTTTTTACCTGCATGGTTTGGTTGCTAGCTATTTCCGGACACCGCACCACGCATATATAAGTTTGTGGTCTTCCTGGTTTATGGTCGTGACAATATAATGTCTAGTCTAAAGAATAAGCTGGACTACGTATACAGGTGGGTTGAAGTGTAATGAAATTTGTACATTAGTTGTTCCGGGTTGAACTACTGCAAATGTACTATTAATATGTGTTATAGCAAACGTGGTGAGCTTACGCATGTTAGTACGTTTTGCTTGGTTATATATGTGGAAGTTACAATTATATGGAGTAGCAGGTCCATGTATATAAGGAGGAAACTAAGCCTGCCGGCTCCTCCTTCCTCTGTTTCTCCTGTGTCCCTGCCCATCCCATGGGGCCGCTCGCTCGTGGTTATGGATGGACACGCTCCTGTTTTGATGGTGGAGAGCAGCCTACACAGCTCCAGCAAGGGCTACCAAGGTGAGATGGTTTGGGTTCGACGCAGTAGCTGTGGAACGGTGTGGGGGCCCACATGGCATGCACATAGACGAATGATATTGTTCATTTCGATGATACAAAAGTGTGCTGACCACTGCTAGCTAATACATGCAGATTGATGATTGCTCGAGAGGCTCTTCTAGCTAGGACGAAGATGAATGTACGAAAGCCACTGCGCGCTCAGGATCATATATATTCAGTTGCAGGGTTCCATCAACTGCCAACTACTCCAACAATGGCACGCGCGGGCAGGCCGTCCAACATCTCGATCAGGCACGTCGGAGGCTCGCACGGGCACGGCGGTGGCTGTTGGTCGACGAGCAATTAATCGATCGATCTCATCATGTGGCGCGACTTTTTCATCACTTCTCTCGGCGTCTTCGGCCAGCACGTCCGTCCGCGAGCACCGACCGAGCACGTTCACCGCGGCGTCCTTGGCTGTCGCACAGGGGCATTGCTGGCCACTGGCTACGAGATTGAGATGTATTAAGCCGACGACGTGTATATATTTAACCGGTTTGTTTCACATAACTAGCTTCAAGTCTTCAACAGGTCATGCATGCATATTTTGCTGAGCAATCAGTAGTACCCAATTTTTTTTTCATTTTTCTAAGAAAATATATATCTCTGCCTACTATCATGCACAGGGAGAGATGAGAACCCGGCAAGCTTGCTAATCCTGAATCAATCTCAAGATGTGGCGCGACTTTCTCATCACTTCTCTTGGCGTCGTCGGCCAGCTCGTCCGTCGTCCTTGGCGTGGCACTGGCCTGGCCACTGGCGGTGAGCAATCAGTCTGGCCACTGGCTACGAGATGAATTAAGCCGACGTGTATATATAACCGGTTTCACACATATGCATGCGTGTTTTGTTGGCCATTCAAGTGTTCAACACGCTTCTCACCACACGCGTTGATCAAGGACTTTAACCGTAGGCTTGGTACGCGTCATTCGGCCAGCATAGCGTTGATTGCTGGGTGAAACGCGCGTGCCGCGTGGTGCCCGAGTGCCGGAGGAGCCTGCTAGTACCTGTGGATGTTCTTCGCCGCCGGCAGGCAGCTAGCCAGGCGCGCGGTTGCCGTTGTCTTCAATGTGCAGCGGACAGCGGTGACGGCGGCGTGACGGACACTCGACGACTTCTCTGCACTGCACTGCACGGCCACTGCTCATCAGTTTTCGTTTCAGGAGAAGGGTGCCATATCACCGATATTTCAGCATCCAATATCAGATATTTAATTAGGCTGCTGCGAAGAGCTAGGCTTTGATTATTTGTTCTTTCAAGTTGGATGGATGGTCCGTAGGAACGTAATAACAGAACCTTGAGCCGTAAGGTTTGCACACCGCGCCAGCTACTGCACAAAATCATGGTGGAAGCTAGCATTTGGGATCGAGTGTGGGTTACAAATACCTTCGGTCGTTGACTGAGCCCGGGTATTCAGTCGTGCGTGGATGTACCATCCACTCAAGAAACAAAAAAGTCGTGCATGTACCAATCTTTGTAACTTTTTTGCTTCGTTTTAATAAAAAATGTCTCAGACTTGATGGCGAAAAAAAAAAAAAGAGAAGCAATGGCGTTCATCCCTTCTTATTGTGTATATTCTACATCGTGGCACAAACCACACTCACACTTACCCCCGAATCCAGCTATTTACAATTCTACAGATCATTAAAACCGTTAAAAACGACCACACATGCGGGTATAAACTAAGGTGAGCAGACAGCAGAGTGATACTGATCCGGAAACGTCTCCTATCTCCCACCGGCACGTAAAGATGAGGTGGTTCCATGTCAGCACAAACACCTATCATCACCATGTACACCAGCCCGAGCTCGAGCACGGTCCACAGGCCGCACGAGCTGTCCAACGGGCTCGCCATGGCCGCGGCGGCCCGGCAGCACGGCCTCTCCTGTCTGGACCTGGTCGCCACTGCTGCCTGTGCCATTATACGGGCCAGGAGAGTATGGTCAAAATGGGCCGGCCTGTTAAGCATTACCAGGCTTAAATTGTTGGCATCTATTATGCCCGACATCAAACAGGCCTCTCTCCCCTTAGAAAAAAAACAACAGGCCTCTCAAGAGTTACACGATCTGAAACCCCATCATCCACCTAGCATTTTTGTCATGATTTTACGAGTCCACGAAGCTCACAGGTCCGATGTTCTTCTTCCTCGGCGCTGAGGCGGCTCGAGGCGATTCCCTGGCGACTAGGGTTCCTTCCCCACCAAAAAAGCTCGTCGGCCGGCCGTCGGCGCAACCACGCTGAGCCGCCCCGCCGCCCATCCGCCCGGCGACCCACTGCGCATCCGTGGGGCGACTCGAGAGGTTGGGCGCCGTCATCTGGCGAGTTCGCCCCGTCTCCGTCGACCTCACCCCATTTGCGACGAGCTCGCCCTAGTCCCGTCCCTGCGGCGCCGCCCCAAGCTCCGGACCACCCGGACCCGTCGGCCGGCTCCCGCTCCGCCGCCCGCCTCGGGCGCTGGAGGCAGCGCTTCTCTCTGCGCACTCCCGTGCAGGCGTCCCGGCGCCCGCGTTCAGCGTCTTCAGCGCCACAGGGGACCTCGGCGCCCGGCGGGGCGTCGAGTCGCCAGCGCCCGCATACAACCGCCCATAGCGGCCCCTGCCCCGTCCGAGAGCTCCCACTCGTGCGGCCAGCGCCGAGCTTCGCTAGCGGCGACCACCCCGCCCGAGCAGTCGCCGCGCGCTGGTCTTCGATTGCCGTCGGTGAGTCTCCTACGCCCAAGCTTCTCCTTTCTCCACCAATCTCGTTGCTCCCGTCTGCA
Organism: Chrysopogon serrulatus; assembly: GCA_015844335.1. Classification (NCBI taxonomy): domain Eukaryota; kingdom Viridiplantae; phylum Streptophyta; class Magnoliopsida; order Poales; family Poaceae; genus Chrysopogon; species Chrysopogon serrulatus. The sequence continues at coordinate 107,094 of JADLZL010001845.1, forward strand.
CTGCCGTCGAGCGGCACCTGCGTTCCCTCGGAGAGATCACCGGAGATTGCCGGAGTTATGCCGTCAGAGCTGCCCAACAGCTCGCCAGTGACGTCGAGAAGGGCCTAGAGCGGGTGGATTCAGGGAGATTCCAGGGAATTCCTCCCGTCTGGTGGTTACAGCTGTATCCAGCTGATACTGTGTAGAGGAGGCCAAACCATATTTGATTTCGGAGACTCTGTTGCTAGCTGTTCTTGCTGTGCACAGGCCCGGCATCAGCTTTTCTAGATTGAAAAGAATATACGAAATGCAACTTGAAACAAGTGTTCAGTACTACTAATCGATGATATTTATTATTTATTAAAATTGCCGGCATTTATATTTCAGGAAGCGAAGGGACAAGTATTTAGGGACGGAGGGAGTAGTCAGCAAGCAGATCTACCACGTACTGCACAGGCACATCAGATATGTTTATTTCAAGTTTGCATTGTCTGGACTTCTGCAAATGCCTCCATGTCCTTGTACTGCATGACTTGTTTTTTCATGAGGCTGGATTAAATCAAGGCAAAAATGATAATCTGGACGACACGTCTGTCAGTCCGTTGAAGCCTGAGAGCACCAAGAAGAACCCCGAGAATGACTCGAAGGTGACAAAGAAGCTGTCCCTTGAACAGCCCCAAAGTGCAGATGCTGGTGGTATGATCCCCCCTCCACCACCAGTCTACGTCTCACCGAGGGACAAGAAGAAGTACAAGAAAACTGAGGAAGGAAAAATAAAAGATGTGGCGGGCTCCGGCACGGAGTGCCGCCAGGAACAATGAGTTGCATCAGCTGGAACTGTCGTGGCTTGGGCAATGCTGCGACAGTGAAGGAACTTCGCGAGATCATGAAGAATTTTGCCCCGACAGTGCTATGTGTATTAGAAACTCAGATCCACAGAGCACGTGTTGAGTCATTGAAAAGTACTCTAGGTTTTGACAATTCTTTTGCTGTCAGTAGTTCAGGCCGTAGGGGTGGCCTTGGAATTTACTGGAATAATAAATCTAGAGTGGAATTGTTACCTTACTCCCAGTACCATATTGATGCTGTTATCACTGAGCATGGAAGTGAACCATGGAGATTGACATGTGTTTATGGGGAAGCTCAGACTTCAGAGCGCCATAAAACATGGGATATGTTGAAGTTTATCAAGGCATCCTCACACCTTCCCTGGGTTTGTCTTGGCGACTTTAATGAAGTATTACACAGGCATGAACATGTTGGTGTGCAAGAGCCTTGATCAGGCTCAAATTGCAGGCTTCCGCGACATGATTGATGTGTGTGGGTTTGGTGACCTCGGATATGAGGGTAGAAGCTGGACGTTCGAGAAGAGGGTTATGGACGGCTCTTACTGCCATGTGCGGCTTGATCGAGCACTTGCTACAGCTGAGTGGTGTTCGCGCTTTCCTCTGGCGCATGTTCACCACCTTACTGCTGCAGCGTCTGACCATGATCCCATCATGCTTCGTTGGGTCCAGGAGACGGAGCGTGGTAGGAGGAAGAGGAGACAAAAAACTTTCAGGTACGAAACAATGTGGGAATCTCATGAGAATTTCTCTACAATGCTTGCTAACTCTTGGACAGAGGCGGGTGAAGCGCATACTTTACATGAGCTGCAACTCAAGATTAACTCAGTATCATCCGAGTTGAGTGCATGGGACAGGAACACTTTTGGCAACGTTCGTCAGGGGCTGAAGCGTTTAAACCTGGAGCTAGATCGCCTCAAATCGGACCCGGGGCGGGGTATTGGACCATCACACGCCGAGGTTAAGGTGGTGGAGAAAATTATGGAGCTTAACCATAGAGAGGAGATTATGTGGCGGCAGCGCTCCAGGATTACATGGTTGGCGGCCGGTGATAAAAATACAAAATTCTTTCATATGAGAGCTAGCCAAAGAAGGAAAAAGAATCTCATCTCCAAGCTGAAAAAACCAGATGGACAGTTTACTGAAGATGAGGGCGAGATGGGGGTTCTGACGTCAAATTTCTATAAGGAGTTGTACCAATCAGAAGGAACTTTAGAGATGGAACGAGTCCTGAATACCGTTCCAGTCAAGGTCACAACGGCTATGAATGAGAAGCTTATGATGCCGTTTGTGCAAGAAGAAGTTAAGACTGTGCTGTTCCAAATGTTTCCGACAAAAGCGCCGGGGCCAGATGGATTGCCGGCACATTTTTTTCAGCGTCATTGGGAGCTTTGTGGGAAAGAAGTAACTACAGTTGTGCTACGGATGCTGAGAGGAGAAGATGACCCAACAGCTATTAACAACACCTGTGTTGTGCTAATTCCCAAAGTGGAAAGCCCAGAGGAGCTGGGTCAGTTCAGGCCGATTAGTCTTTGTAATGTTATTTACAAGATTGCGTCAAAAGTCATGGCAAACAGAATGAAGCTAGTGCTTCCAGAAATTATCTCGGAAGAACAATCTGCGTTTGTTCCAAGACGATTGATCACTGATAATATAATTATAGCCTATGAGTGCATGCATTATATGAAGAAGAAGAGAGCTCGAGATAGGAGATACTGTGCTCTAAAGCTGGATATGAGGAAGGCCTATGATAGAGTAGAATGGGATTATCTTAAAGCTATCATGATCAAACTTGGCTTCCATAGATGTGGGTTCACATGATTATGAGATTGGTTACCACAGTATCGTTCTCAGTCTTGCTTAATGGTCAACGACTTGAGAATTTTCGTCCATCGAGAGGGATCCGCCAGGGGGATCCAATCTCACCCTATTTGTTTTTATTAGCAGCAGAGGGCCTTTCGAGCCTCTTGAAATCACGAATTCAGTCGGCCGAACCTCGGTGGAATATTAGTGGGCTGCATCGGCTCCGATGGTTAGTCACTTACTTTTTGTAGATGACGACTGTTGTTTTTCAAGGCGAATAGGGAGAGTGCGGATGAGGTGATGGATGTGTTGCACATCTCTTCGCCAAGCCTCAGGACAACGGATAAATATGGACAAATCATCAATACACTTTGCTAAAGGTGTCAATGGGAACATCCGCGGAGAGATTATGGATTGTCTAGATGTCCATAATGAAGCTCTCAGCGAGAAGTATTTGGGTATGCCTACGTATGTTGGTTCAGTAACCAATGAGGCTTTCAAATACCTAAAGGACAAGATGTGGAAGAAAGTGCAGGGCTGGCTAGAGCAGATGCTATCAGCTAGCGGCAAGGAAGTTTTAATCAAGGCAGTAGCGCAAGCTGTGCTAACTTTCTCCATGTCGTGTTTTAGATTACCATGGGGCTTATGTCAACATTTAGATAGCCTACTACGAAGCTTCTGGTGGGGAAGAAAGGAGGGCAAGAGGAAGACATGCTGGGTGGCATGGGAGGAGATGACCAAGCCCAAACATATGGGAGGAATGGGCTTCCGAGACATTGAGATCTTCAATCTTGCCTTGTTAGCTTGGCAAGCATGGCGTATCTTACAGGAACCATCCTCACTCAGTGCGAGAATACTAAAGGCGGTCTATTTTCCTGAGGAAGATTTCTTGGAGGCAGAATTGGGGCCCTCGCCGTCAAGAGTCTGGCGGGCCATTGTCGATGGTAAGGAGGTGCTCAAGCAAGGACTGATCCGAAGAATTGGCACTGGGGAAGATACTCATATATGGAACATGAACTGGTTGCCAAGGGACGGCCTGCTGCGGCCGGTTAGATGTGCAAGCAATGAGCTGCCAGTAAGAGTTTGAACTCATTGAACCCACATCTGCATCGTGGGACATACAATCGCTACAAAGCCATTTTATTCCTATGGATCGGGAATTGATCCTCAATATACCCCTGACGACTCGGAGGCAAAGGGACTTTTGGGCCTGGCACTATGAAAAATCAGGTTCCTTTACCGTCCGATCGGCTTCTGGGATCCGATCAATAAGCGAGAATGAAGGACGGATTTGGATAGAACATAATGCGGGGAAAATCGGATTTTGCGGCAAACCCGGCCAGGCCCGGGCAAACCTATGGAAGATCAAGGTTCCGTCTAAAGTCCGGAACTTCCTCTGGAGGCTAGCCAAGCAATCTATTCCAACGGGTGATATCAGATATCAAAGAAACATGGCTCAGGATTCCAGATGTTCGATTTGTGGTACTCAGGATTCATGGAGGCATGCTCTGTTGGAATGCAACATGGCACAGTGTGTTTGGGCACTACAACTGGCAGAACCTTCTAAATTATATGGCCCACAAGCACCTGACATTGTCCCTAAGACCTCTGTCAGCCGTACTTATGTACCACATAACCTAGAATGTTCCGTCGGGTGGATCCCCGATAAACCACGATTCCTCCAGGATCGATACTTACAGAGATATCACAGTATTACAACAGTTTTCATACACAAATACCAGAGTAGCGGAAGACTTACAATAACTTAATTTACAAACCTTTTTCAAAACTTATACAAACCAGAGTAGTGTCATTACAAAACAGCGGAAGTATCATTATATAACTTTATTACAATCACACAACGAAAGCGCCCTGCCCACGGCCCACACAATCTATTCCTGGGCAGACTCTTCCTCGATCACCGTCATGCAACAAGGGCCGTAGCACACTTGTTCACACGGTTCACCTGCAACAGGGGTTAAACAAATCCTGAGTACAAAAAGTACTCCGCAAGACTTACCCGACCAAAAATTGGGGAGAAGACTCAGGAATGCTGGCTAATAGGAATCAAGGTAAGGCTTTAGCAAGACCAAATGACACCTTTGCAAAAAGAGACTAGGCCAGTCCTTATTTTACTACATCAATCACTTGTCAACCATGTATCGGATTCAAAACTTTCCATCATCAACTTCCATTATTACTACGATGCTGGTGCTTGGATCAAGTCTCCCATATTGTGGAGCAACGACGATTCGAATCGCTTTATATACCCAGCTGGGGCATCCTAGCCACACGATGTATGCAGGACCAGACATCTTATATACATCAACTCACGCTTGCATTTCTCCAGGCCAGAACGGGTCCTAGCCACGAGGTGCAGTACACCATCTCCCTACGCCGCGGTCCCCTTCCACGGTGGCCCCGTAGGATGGGTACACGCTACGCTCGTCCCGGTTGTCCGTTCTCGTCGAAGATAGTACAAGGGAGCTTACCGCCATTAGCATGCGACTAGTACTATCCAATAACCTCATGATCCCAGGGCCAAGGCAACGAACGGTGCTTAACCGACTCACAAGTGGACGACACTACACCGGGGCACTAGCCCCTCCCCGGTGCAAGTCACTCCACCGGTCTCAATTTACTCATCATCATGCTCTTGTTGCGTACCCTTGACCCGATCAAAGTGAAGGGATACCAACAAGTAACATCGAGTTTTCGTAATTGCCCTCAACGGGGATATTGTTATCACATTTTTGGAAAACGTTTCATTTGTAAAGCCTAGGCTATCAGCAAGACTAAGCATACACTAGCATTTGCGAAATCAAAAACAGGTATTCGTGGTGTATAGCAAGGTACGGTAAATGCACCAAAGTAGGATATCACACAACTCCTATTACCTAATGCATCATATCGGGAACATACAATATAAAAGATTTTCGAAATACAAGGAAGGGTTTGAATGCATCAAGGGGCTTGCCTTGGGGCTCGACGGTTAGTAGCAGCGATGGCATTGCCGAGATCGGGACCAACCTTCTCACACCGATAACCTTCCTCCGAGGCGGGAGTCGGATCGACTACACGATTGAGATGCATGATTACAACGCTAAAGTAATAAAAGGAGCATGCGATAATGATGCAACGAGCGTTAACCTATCTTGAGTACAACTTTCCTTCACGGTAAGGTTGTACTACTGAAGGTATGACTAGCGTCGACGACAACGGACTAACGATTCGCAATCAACAGGAAATGCCGAAGGTCATTAGGTTCTTGACCTAGGGTCATCACGCCAATCCAAAAAATCAAGCAACGCTAACAGTGATTAAGGGTGATTACTAATTTATTAACCATTTTTACAGTTGTTGAAAGCCGCTAATTAACTTGCTAATAGGAGATTAATTAAACCCTAATTAATCAAAGAATTAACTAATTTAAACATTAATTATTAAGGGTATTAATTAAGCATAATACAAAAATTACTAAAAACATGATCAAACTTTATAATTAAGATCATTATCATCTAAATAGCATGCAAAACAAATTTCATGATTTTTGGACTTATATTTTAATTACTAAAAATCATGAAAGTTGCATTTCTTAATTTAAAGAGCAAATTATAGCACAATTAAAATTTATTGAAAAAGCAAAGTTAGTATTTTTCCTAGGTAGAGCATCACTCAAGGAGCACATACATATTTTTGTTCAAATTTTATCTGCCCAAATAAATTTATAGCAAAAGATGAAAAACAGGAAAAGAAATTGTTTTAGAAAAAGAAAAACACTTCTTCATATCTCACAGGCCACCATGGCGCCCGAGCGGCCCAATCCGCCCAGCTCAGCGCCAAGACGCGCTTGCTGCCTGCCGCCTCCCCCTTCCTCCTTCCTTCGACCGGACAGAGGCGGCGGGGGCTGCCCGGCGTTTTTCTCGCCGGCAGTGATCCCTCCGACGAAGCCAACCGCAAAAACGGACTCCTCTCCTCAACACGCACTCAACAAGCTATCGGACGACTACTGCGCCGCGCTACTAGAGCATGCGCGGCGGCTTCTAAGACGACGACGAGTGGCGGCGCGGCGGTGTTCAACAAAACCATCGCGAACTAGACGCAACCATTACCTTAGATCGATTTAGTAGCTCACCACTGCTTCAAAACAGGGACGTCGCGAGCTTGAAAGTAGGCGAAAGATGATTGATGGCGGTGGCTACGGCTGCGGTGGTGTGAACTGAGAGGTTCAGTGATGTTCTAGCTCATCGGAGCTTTGCCTGAGGAACGGGAAAAGCTGAGCATGGTCAGGAGTTCAAGGTGATTCTGAGACAAGATAAAGGAGAGCGCGAGCGGCTCTGGGCTACCCTATCCAAGACGAGGTGCCCACGGCGGCGATCCGGCCGGAAAGAAAGACGACGGCATCGCCCGTGCTACTCCGGCGATGCTATGAGACAAGAAGTGGCTCGATCAGTGCGCAAGGGAAAGGCGGAGCTGTGTGCAGGATGAATTGGACGATGATCAAGCACGAAGTGTGAATTGCACAGAGGAACGACGGTGGCCGGCGGTGAGCAGTGAGAGAAAAGAGAGACGACGACGGCCGGCTCGGGGGTTTTTATAGGCCAAGGATACGTCGTCGAGGTGGCCAGAGGCTTCACGACGGGGTTGAGGTGGGCGGTGGCGCGTGAAACCCGGGAAAGCGCCGGAATTGCCACGGCGGCGGCGGCGGCGGCCGTCCGGCATGGGTCAAGTGCAAGGTGTCCACCCCCCTGTTACTGTAGCACAGTGCCAGCTCATCTTCTCCTCTTTTCAAATTACTCCCAAAATTTGAATAAAAGTTGAAAAATTCCCAAAATACAGATTGCACAAAAATTCATGCTCTACAACTTTCATTTAAGAAGTTTTGTCAGAATCCAAATAATTTTTTAATTTCATTTCAAATTTGAAAATGAGCTCAAATTTCAATTTTTGGGATTTCAAAATGACTTTGAAATTTTGAATAGAAGATCAAAATCTCCAAAAAATAAAAGTTGTTCTATTTTTCAAGATCTACAACTTTCATTTAAGAAGTTTTTTTATGAAACTGAATAATTTTTGAAATTGAGTTTAAAAATCAAAAAGGAGACAATTTCTAATTCAAAAAATTTTGAATTTATTTAAAATTTTATTCAAAAACTTAAAAAAAACTTTATATACCAAAGTTGTAGAGCTCAAAGAGATGCACAAACTATATTTTTGAAGTTTTCCCAAATTTTGAATATTTTGAGGTGAAATTGAGAAAGGGGCAAAAAACTTGAAATTTAGGGTTTTTGAAAAAGATTTTCAAATTGAAACTTTGGGCAATTAATTAATGATGTTGTGGTACTTTTCAAACCCAACCAATGGCACACTTTCAAAGTACAGACTTCATACTTTAAAATGGTACCAAAGTTTGGCAACTTTTATTTATAAAATTAATTATGGTTAGCTCACCAAAATTGAAAATGAAATTCGAATTCCAACACTTAACCAACTAGGGTTAGGGTTTTGGGATTCAGATTCCGATTTCAATTTTGGTTCTCGCTTTTACATCATTTGACTTGTAAAACTTGGTTAGGGTGTAAGTCAAGGTTAGCCAAACACTATACACACCAAGGTTGCTTTTAGTTGATCACTTTTATAAATAAAAGTAAAATTGTGAGTGAAGTTTGATGACATGCATATACACATACGATATAAAAGAGCACAACCAAACCCTAACATTAAATAAACTTGTTTTAGTTACTCTCATTAGGGTTTTCTAATCATATTTGCTCATGCAATGATGAGGATGACATGGCAGGTTTAGTCTAACGTAACACCGGGGTGTTACAACAACGGGACGAGATTTTGGAGTTCATCAGCCGAGCTCAACATGGAGATGCTCGGGATTGGCTTCATCAAGCTATAGCAGCGCTTCAGCATGACGATCTAATTCGATTGGTTGTCACGATGTGGTCGATCTGGTATGCGAGGAGGAAGGTTGTGCTTGAAAATATATTTCAGAGTCCCCTATCGACTCACAGCTTCATAGAAAGCTTCATTGCAGACTTGGAGTCTGCTGTGCCACCGGTGAAAGAAAAATTGGGAGAGTCGGACAGGGGAACACGAGCTCCTGTTCGCCCCTGGATACCACAACCGGCTGGAATGCTCAAGATAAATGTGGATGCGGCATTATCGAAGAACTCGTCGATCAAAAGCAATGGCGGCGATGGCGAGGGACGACTTAGGCAGGTTTCAAGGGGCGTCGGTGATAGTGATGGAAGGGGTTATCGACCCTGAAACCTGCCGAGGTGTTGGCATGCCAAGAAGGTGTGGCATTAGCGGGCGACCTCGCCAATCGCCAGGTCCGCATTGCCACGCATCGCATGAATGTCGTGAGAAATATGATGGGTTCTGGCATGGGTATATATGGCCACATAATCAAAGAGATCAAAGTTGAAATGTCTCGCTTCGGGAAGACAGAAGTTGTTCATGAAAAAAGGGCCTCGAATGTTGACGCTCATTGCCTAGCAAAAAGTTCGATTTATGAAGCACTAGGTAGACATGTGTGGTTTTTATCTCCTCCAGATGGAGTTTGTACCAATTATTGTAACATTTGAGTAATTTTGGTACCCCAAAAAAAAAAAAAACTAGCATTTTTGTCACGTCAAGAAACCTGTGGCAAATGAATATATATACGTTCACATTACATGCCCACCACATGCATTGGCATATCCAAAAGCTATGATGCTAAATCCAAGTAAAATGGCCCGTGTTTGTTTTTTAGCATTTACGTGAAACATTATAGGATTTTTAAAGGTCCCTAGATTTATTGTTTTGGATCGACAAGAATAAAATTTGGGGAAAAATGTTGAGCGGACAGGGGATGTTTCACACCGGTAAGTCCGTCCGTTATCGCAGCAACCAATATGGGGGTAACTTCTTTATTGGTCATGCTAAGGCAACATAGTGTAACGTGTAGAGTATATGTATCATATCATGTCAAATAAATGGACTATATCAGGGCATGTTTGGAACAAGGAGCTAATAAATAGTGCATGTTTTTTATACCAATGAGAGAGCCTAAACATGGGCTAAATCTAAGCTAATAAGAGCTAACAAGGTCTAATTGGGGGTAACAGTCCATTAGATCATAATTAGTTTATATTTAAATTAGATAATAATTAGTTTATATTTAATTAATCTTCATAAGGTGGACTAATTATCGCACCTAGTTTCGCATAGCAAAACCAAGCACTCATATACATGCGCCCAGAATGTCCAAATACACGTACAATCTCAAAATACATCATATCCAAGTAAAGTACTTCATTATATCGAATATTCATAACATTATTGTTACACAGTCTTGCTCAACAGCAACATAAAACAAATGCGATAACTAGCCCGTATTACCACATGGACTCCAACTGGTGAAGATCAACTAGTACTCTCGACATCTTTAGGAAACTCCTCATAATCAGCATCCGTTACCCATTCAGAATTTTTCAAAGTAACATAAAACAAGCGTAGATTGGTACATCCACGGAACCCAAGTACGTGACAATACAACAACGTAGATCCTTCAAGGGCTTATGTCTGGGTTGCCACAAGACTGGAAAGATGTGAGGATGTATCTATACTTTAATTTCAAAGCGGTTACTCCCTCCATCTTAGAAAGAACATATTTTAAATTTTAAGTTTGACCAATTTTATATAGATAAAAGTAATAATTTTGAGTCATGAAATATTTTTTTATAAAATTGATTTGGAGTTGTAAGTGTGAATACAATTCATTAGAAACTTGATTAAACGTGAACCATGGTAGAGTGGTCATAAATTTGTTTCACTTTCATGAACATATACAAATTCTAAGGCTCATTTTGAAAGTGATTGATTTTTGAAGTTTAAATTGTTATATGCTGATCAATGTTAGTAAAAGGGTTGAGCATTTATGAGCCAAGCTAGTATTTACCTTATACTATGGCCCCTGTTTGGATCCCATGAACTAGTAAATAGTTGACTCACAATTAGTCCATAAGGATCCAAACAGGTGAACTAGTAGGTGAACTAGTGGGTGAACTAATGTTTAATTTAAGACTCAACTAGTACTAGTTCACTAGTCCACAAAACCTAACTAGTTGAACTAGTTGTTAGTTTATTGAATTCAAACAGGCCCTATTACTAATTATTAGAGACCCCCCAAAGAAGACTCCTTGCTAGTGTTCATGAAAACTTGCTAGGAAAAAAAGATCGATTCTAAAAATCCTTACAATAATAAAACATGTAGTTTTAAAATTGGCAGATCCTAACATCATCGTCTATAATAGCCATCGACTCTATTGCATTTTTATTTATAAAAAAGTGTCCAGCTCCACCATTATAAAAAATGTAGCGTAAACTCCTAAATCTATATCAAAATTATCCACACCTGCTACTAAGAAAATAATAAAAGATAGCTATGTAAATTTATGTCTAAATTGCATACTTCTGCCATGATGAAAGATAATTTAAAATACTCAAAGTTTGGATACTTCTGCGCCGTCCGGCAGTGACGGCATCTCACCGAAGCGAATACAGTAATCAACATTTGGAAGCCGTTGATATATATGATGGTGAATTTTAATGTTGTAACAGCTGGAGCGCCAGCAGTCAGCTCAGCTGGTGGTCCTACCAGCAAGCTTGTTCGCCGTGGGGTGGACACCTGGACGAGGAGAGCGGATGCGCCTGCCTGCCTGCGCTGCCTGCCTTCCGTGGCCGAAAAGGCAAAAGATTTGGCGATGATGAATGATGCCATGGATCGATGATGCGCTCGTTGCAAGCGCGCGAATTTGTTAAGGCCTCCGTGTCGCGTTTTCCCGGGACCGTCGCGCTCAGAAAAGGCCAGAGAGATCCCTGAGAATCGTCGCGCCAGCGGCTGTCGCCGAGCTACGCGTTCCGTCTCGTCGCCCACACAGACACAGTCACATCTGGTGGGAATCTCCTCGTCGTCGCCGCCGGAGCAGACCCCGGACGTGCGATGCGGAACAGCTCGGACGGCGCGGGTGGAGTGTGGGCTAGCGGCTGGAGCGCAGTTCCTGTGCAAATTGAGGGCATCCTCAACAGTCAAAACAAAATCGCTAGCGAGATGGAAGACAAAGGGAGTTAAAAAAGAAGAAAAATACAAGCTGCTATTCTCTCTCGTCCATGAGGGCATAGTGTCAGAGACAGTAAAGTCCTTGAAGTCTGTGCGAGTATGCTGCTTCAACAGTCGCTAGCAAGATTAAATTTACCTTCTCTCTCTGTCCGCGTGGTATAAAATAGATTATCTGCTGGCGACGTAGCCCACCGTTGGGGACGCCCTGAAGGAATTCGGCTCGTGCAATCGGGTCGGGCGGCAGATGTTGTGAGCTTCTTCCACGTGGAGGGGAGGGGAACTCTGCAGAAATATCTGGCTCCGTCGTGGATCCCAGAAAGCTCAAATAGAGTAGCCATCCGGATGTAAAATAATAATAATAATAATATCTAAAATCACCCAGCCAATAAAATACTGTACTATCCATTCCCGTGCGGCCGTGCCCCGTCTCCTGCATCGTTTCCTGACGCTGCTCACCGCGGCCGCGCGGCGTCTGCAGCGTCGCCCGAGCCGACTCACGACCGCCGTCGCGTCAACGTCACGGGGGCACGTTTGTCGGCGTCCTGGACCTCAACAACTTCACATGATGCTAGCGTCTGCTGACGGAGCTTGCAGGGCGGTTTGTCGCTGTGACGCGCTGCTCCGCGTTCCGAACGGCAACCTTTGTGCAGTAGCCGTCGGCGTGCGCAGCCGCGTCTGGTGCCAACCTCGTCGACGGTCCCGCTGCCACGTCCTCCTCGAGTACCTCGTCCCCACTGTCCTCCGTCAACATCACCCGCGTCCTCGCCAACGCGCATCAACGTGGCGGTGTCCATGCTCAGGCTTTGAGCGTTGCGCACCGCGGCGAGTTCGTTGCGCGTGCGCGAGCGGGGTGACACTGACAAGAAACTGGTCCAGATTCCAAGCATGCAGCGAGGTGTGTTTTTGGAGAAAAACACAAAGGAGGAGTAGGCCGGGGAGATACTGTACTAGATTCGCTGAAACGTAACGCTGGCCAATCTGGCATGGCTACTTTGAATAAATAAATGAAATTAATTAAAGCATGCGTATTAATTAGTCTTCCAGAAACCCCGTGATCGCCGGACCAGCTGTTCCGATGATAAGCGGACTTTTTTTTTGCGCGCGAAAGGCAGATATTCGGGAGCAGCCAGCCAGCCGCTAGCCCAGCTGGTGCGCAACGGAGCAAGCAAAGGCGACGGCAACGTCAGAGCTGGCGTGACGCGGGGGCCGTGTGCACGGGACCCCAAGGCAGCCAGATTCCCCGATGCGTTTCTGCGTTCCGTTCCGTTCCGTTCCAGCAGCCCGTTTTGCGGCCCAGGGCCAGCAGAAGCACAACTTGGCCACGATCTGTTTCTTTGCCACCAGATATCATCGGCATTACGGGCGTGCTTTCCCCTTGCTGACTTGCTCCTCGCCGTGCGCCCGTGTCCGTGTGCGGGCGCGTCCACAAAGTGCTTCCCCCCCGCTCCCTGCCGGCCCATGTGCGCGAGACTGCGAGAGCACTGGCGGAGTAGCAGCTCATCACACAACCTGAAGCACTGAACTGAAAAGGAGAATCCATGGCTTCCTCACCGAAATGCACGGCGCGTACACCTAAAACGTTTCTCATCTCTTTTGATTGTTCAAGAGTTGGTACGACGGCGAGGAGACGAAAGCGACTGCCGGGTCTGCATCCAATACGTGTGTGTTTGGACCCGTTCGCCGTGCTAGTGTCGTTACTTACTCGATGATACTCCACGGGAAAACGGCACGTCCCGCTAGTCATAGCATCCCTGGACTGGACATGACATAGACCCCTTTTTTTTGTTTTATTTACAGCTTTCACGTCTTCAACGAAGCCGGGCCGTGACAGGCGCACTGACGTTGCACTCGCGACTACAGTATATATTCCGTTCCGATTCGACTTCCGAACGCAAAGGAAAGGATACCTGGGAGCACCGAGAGGTCCACTCCACCTGATCCCTATGCCGTGGACGGGCAGTAGAAATGTGGCCCCGGCCGGTAAAAAGTGATTGGTGATTGCGTTGCGTCTACTTGATGCGGACATCACCATTCACCAGTCAGCGGGCGTTGGAACTGCATCTGCTACTACTACGCCAATAAATGAAGGCTTTGTTTGGATCTCATCAACTACTAACTAGTTTAGATCTTATCAACTACTAACTATTAGTTCACTAACGATTTACTACTCCATACTCATATGAGTTGACGTTTTTGGACAAGGTTTGAGTCAAACATTGGAAACATAAACTAACAATAACTTTTAAAATATTTAGTTTGAAAAGATGAAACTTTTTATGTATAGATTCACCTTGAAGCCTATTTTTATAAAAGTAATTTTATTTTTATTTTTTCTTATATATTTTAATAAAAAATGATGGATAAAGTTAGATTTTGGAGACCGTGTCCTTATCCAAAACGTCAACTAATATGAGTATGGAGGGAGTAGTCTATAAAAATTCAAACAGGTGAATTAGTAGGTAAATTAGTGAGTGAACTTATGACTAATTCAAGGCTCGACTAGTACTACTTCACTGGTCCATGCTCCCTCCACACCCTTTTTTTAGGCGCAGCAAGCAAAAATTCAGATACTCCCTCCGTCCCTGAATACTGCAACTCCTAGAATTCGTGCCAGTTAAACTTTTTTAACTTTGACCAACTTTATAGAAAAAATCATCAATATCTATGAAATAAAATATATATCTTATGAAAATACATTGTATGATAAATTTAATGGTACTAATTTGGTACCATATATGTTAGTATTTTTTTCTAAAAATTTGGTCAAAGTTTAAAAAGTTTGACTTAAGACAACTTCAGAAGTTGCAATATTCGCGGGACAGAGGGAGTACCAAGACTTTTGTCGATCACTGTGCTGGTAGATACTACAAGTATTAACTCATGCTGGTCATGCATGCGTATGTGACCAATGGATGCCACCACCGTCGCTAGTGATTGGGCCAGCGAAAAGAGAAGCCGGAAGGATCAGGCGTTCATCCCGCAAACACAGCCATTTAACTGCCATGCAAATTTAAGTGCTGCCTCGATATCTCTCCAGGCTAGTTAATACTACGTCATACGCCTTATATTACGATCTTTTTCAAAAACGCAGCGACGCCTAATAAAACGGTCCGGAGGAAGTAAAACTTAACTATTTAAACTAATTGTTAGTTTATTAGATCCAAACATGCCTAAAGAATGTACTGCTCTTCTTAGTTGTTAAGGAACCAGATTTCCATTTAAAAAAAAACAAAAAACAAACAAGCAAAAGAACCAGATTTCCATGTATACGCTCAGTCTGAAACGATCCAGCTTGGCGCACTCAATAAACTGGCAGTGAGAAGGACGAATTAGTGCTGGATTTCACTAAATATTGATTGGAACCTACTATTTTTTCAAAAAAAAAAATTGTTCGGAACCTTTTTTTTTTGTGACTCAAATTGTTCGGAACCTACCAATACTTTTTAGGACATGGTCATTGTCTCATGGAAGCCAGAGATGCCTTTGGTAGTGGAATCTTTTTGCATGTGTTATTGCATACAGGTTGGCTGCAGTGGGGTAGATGGTCTTCGGATGCATCGTTGTCAATGGAGGGTGAGATGTATTTGTAGACGAATCTGTTTGTGCAGTCTTGCTGCATTAGTTGTGGTTCCTTTGGTATTTGTAAGACAAGGAAGTAGAATTTATGTTAGCAAGGAGTAGCAGATTCTTTTTTTTTTTTGAACCGTAGAAATAGCAGATTCTTGATAGTAGCACCTGCGTCGTGTAGAGTTGTAGCCATAGAAGTAATATGGATGTAGGGTGTTATTTGAATGAGGCGCGAGCTTAAAATCTTTCAAGAAATATCCACGATTACGCAAGAATCAGGTAAGCAAGGGGCTAATATCACAGGGTATGAAATAATCTGGTGCCCTAAGATTGAGAGAGATGCCGAAAGAACACAAAGTGAAAAATATTGTACTACTAACAATCATTTTCATCAGACTGTAGGAAGAGTACAGACTCACATGTGAGTGCTATAGGTGGGGATCGAGTTGATTGGGTGGAGGCGGCAAGGACACGTTGCACAACAAGTTGCACAACACGTTGATCGGGTGGTGGGGATCCAGTAGGGCTACCGAAGAAGACCAGGTCCACGAGCAACTCCACCGACATGTGGGGAGTACCCGTAGCTAAGCCACCAAGGCCCGGTGCACGCGTTCCGGCTGGCCATGCCGGACGGAGGGAAAGAAGACGTGTCGTCTATGATACAGTATGCTTCCAATCCACATGATGGGGATTCGATGCGGATCTCATCCCAATCCCACCCCACCAACCGCCGCCTATGGTGCCTTCCCCCCTCCCGGTCTTTAAGTAGCTTTGGCCTATTCGGCTCCCCTACCCCTAGCCCAGGGAATTGGAACGGAAGGAAGCGCACCAGCACCACCCACGCACCCACCCGTACCCCCGCCCTTCCCTCTTCTTTAGACCGCACCGCCCGCCCCCCCACTCGCTCGCCGTTCCTCTTCCCCCCCGTTGTCCGACCCGCCGCTGCTTTGCTCCCCGCCCGCCCGCCGTGGTTGCCAGCAAGTTACTTCTTCGTTTTTAGGGTAGACAGGGCGAAAGCCCCGCCGTGAGGAATAGTTCCGGTTCGAGAATGGGTTTCCTCGTCTTAAGGGCGGGCGAGGAGGACGCCGTCAGCCCCTCGCCCGCCCTCTATCTGCTCACTCCCAAGCCCTCACCCTCACCCCTACTCTACCCATCTCGGAGAGCCAGACATCAAGGCGGATGTTCTTCAGTGCAGTAGCCTTCGGCGGGGGGCTCATCGGCGGCTATGTTGCTGGCTGCCTTTCCGGTTACCTGGTTACCAGGTAACCGTTTCTTGTAAATAAGAGTATGCGATCATGGGTGTGGGTATGGCGGACGCGGATGAAGCGGCGACCATGGCGTGTGCAGGCGCTACCGCGGCCGCGGGCGGCGAGTGCCCTGAGAAGTTTACTCTCTATCCACCCCACTGATCCATTTTCTTTTTCATCTGTAAGTTTGCTTTCCTGAGTAAACAGAAATCCTGGTTTCTAAAACTCCTCACTGGTGGCTACGGAGGAAGCGCCGAGGACCTCAACGGCGTGACCCAGGTGGCGCTTATGGTGAGGGGCGCAAGGATGCCATTCACGCGGACCAGCTGAGGACTGCATACGAGACGCAGTAGCAGGTGGCTGTGGCGAGCCAGGCGCTGCTCAACGCAGCTCTTGCCGCCGGCCCCCCGCCCAACGCTGGCCAGGGGGGATCCAAGACATGGAAGCGCACAGTGGCGGATCCATGATGGGACTTAGGGGGGGCTAAGCAATAAAAATTTTGGTTGACAATGAAGATCAAGCAACTATTTGAGACTAATTATAGCTAATTAAACCTAATTTATAGCTGCAATGCATGATGGCATGCAAATTTACACATAGCAAGGGGCTAACTATGGCTAATTAAAGCTAATACTACACTAATCCTATGCATATTTGAGGCTGGCGGGGGGGGGGCAACCCCCCCCCCCAGCTGCCCCGTGCACCGGCTGCACGGGGAAGAGGCTCCTGGCTCGCCTGCTGGCTTGGGTATGCCACTTGCTTTCGCCAACCCACATTTTGTTCTTCTTCTTCCTTCACACATTTCCCCCTTAATTTTTTTTTTCTTTCCTTTCCTTATGGCGGCCTAGTAGTCATGATATGAGGGCACTGACCGGTCGGGGGGCCTGCTGCTGACTACTACTACTAGTCACATGCCACTTCAGTCAGAGTTGTGTAGATAGAATAAAAAAATGCATGTACTCCGTATTTTCATGATTGTCGTCGAGCCCATCCGTCTCAGCATGCTTCAAAGTTTCCATGATTGGTCGCATCCTGGGGTTTCCTCTCCCTATTATTCTCTAGCCTGGTTATGATGTATGTGGATTTTCATGATTTATTTATGGAGGCTGCAAGAGCTTTGCTTGGATTTGATTCTCAGAGCTCTTACCTTCTTATCTTGGCTTCGCATTACCATCGTCTTGTACCAGGACTCGTTTGCGCCGGTTGAGACTCTACAAGGCTGAACGCATCGAGTAATCATGAGAACAGCTGGAAAAGGGATACAGAGGAAGAGGCGGAAAAGGAATATAGAGAGCACAGACGAGTAGACGTCAAAATACAGTTTGGATAGAATTTGGAGGATGGTAGAAATTTTGCTTTTTAGGTAGAGACTAGCAAAAATACCCTTGTGATGCAACGGAAAACAGAGAAAATCTTATATTTAGGGCTCATGCCAATAACGAGCAATAACTACCTTTTTGGATTTATTAATTGCGCTTTGTCCACTTTTAAAGCAACTAAACTTGAGGCTATTTGGATTGAACCCTCCATGGTAGACTCACGCCCAGGCAACAATCTGAATCCCAGCTGAGCAGAATCGGACGCCTAGGGTTGCACGGCGCAATAAGCAAGTTTTCTTAGAGTTAAACCAAATAGACCCTTATAATCCCATAATAAATCATAAATTGGTAATAAAATAGTAAATGATATTAATAAAAAATTGAATAATTAACTCATTTTACATAGAATAGTTGTTGTGTATACTTACAGTTTATGAACATGTCTCGGGCGTGGAGCAGCTCGAGGGACCAGGCGCCGACGTCCTCGTCCGGCAGACCCTTGGCGCACTGGACGTGGAGCAGCAGCCTCCGCGCGTTGGCTAGCGCCATGAACTCGTCGGCGTGCCGGCACTCCATGGGCACGTCCTTTCGGAAGACCAGTCGGAGCGTTTCGACGGCGTCGGCGTCGGCGTCCCCGTCGTCGCGGCGGCGACACCGCCTTCGGAGCGTGCGCGCCATGTTCTGCACGCGCGGCTCGCTGGGCTGGCCCCTCGACGTCTTATACCCGACCGCCGACATGGAGAAGGCCACGTTCGGGAGGCGGGCGACGAGACGCTCCCATCTCTTCGAAACTGACGCGGTCTGCACGGCTTCCCTGTATTGCAGGGAGGAGAGGATCCCGATGAGGATGTCGTCCGGCAGCTTGCTCGTATGGTCTGCTCCTTCCTCCTCCGCTGTCTTCTTCTTGCTCGTCGTCACCTCTGTTTGGCGCTGCGATGTCGTTTCTGTTCCCAAGGCAGATTTCTTCTCGTGCTTTCTTCGCCGAGCCATAACGACAGCACACAGATTAGTCCCAGATCGACTAGACTTAGCCCTGCGAGCGAACGAGCAATGTGTGCCAAGAAATCGAACAGGGTAGCATGCATATAACCTGAACATGAACTGCAGTATTATTTATGGGGACTGGACTGAACTCGTGTCGGGATCGAATTCCCTTTTCTGGTCGGGCCCGGTCCCACGTCGGATGGAAAATCCTCGGTTCCACCGCAACCAGACTACCAGAGCTGCTAGGGGAGCGGGATTCGGTAAATCATCAGAAATAATGATCTATAGATCAGATTAGGTGGACTAATAACAAGATATCAGGGTAACAAAGCACGTAGACTCAGTGTGTCAGATTGCCCAAATAACCATCCCCAGCTGCTGCTCATCACGCACGAGAAACAACGAAGAAGGAAAAAAAAAACAGCTATTTGGGCTGGCAACCAGCGGATCGGTATTTGGGCTTAAATGTCGGCCGGGCCCTTAACATTTAGGGTTTTTTGGATTGAAGCCATTACAATTTTGCGAACTTGGAGATATACCATTACAATTCAGGTATTCTAAAACATGCCATTACAATTGTGGGGTTTGCTGGTGGATGCCATTTTCTACGCTTGGGACCGTATCCGAGCGTGTGGGGCCCACTGTCAGGCCGGTAGAGGCATACACTTCTTGCGTATGGACACCGATGCCCCTGGCCGCTCGCTGATACCTGCCCCCTTCTCCCTCCTCCTCCCTCCCGCTCTCTTCTCATTCTCTCCTCCATTCCCCATCTCCGGGAACCCTTTACCCTAGAATGGCGCATCCACCGGCGCCGGAGCTAGGCGTTGAGTGGGGGGGCGGGCGGCGGTGGAGGCTGGCGGCGAAGGCGGTTAGTTGGCAAGGCCCGTCACGGCGGCATCCAGTGGCGTGACCTTCAACGGCGAACTTGCGGGCCGAGGCGGTGACCTGCGGGGGTGCCACGGTTGCAGCTGCCAGTGCCTCGTCGTCCTCACTCGTGGACATGGCCACCACATCCTCTGGCAGTTCAAAGCCTGGGAGGTGTCTCCCTATCGTCGATTGCCCCATTTGCAAAGTCCCAGTTCTGAAGTACACAAGCGAGAACAAGAATGTGTACTACAAATGCCGAAACAGGAGCGTGGTGAGTGTTATCTATGAATCGAATTGTACATTTGATTTTCATGGCTCGATTTTTTGGATTTGCAGTATTGACGTTTTCAGTTTGATTCTGCAGTGTGGCTAGTTTTGGTTTGAGGATGCTTATGAGCTGTATTTGCGTGATAATCATGCTCATCCGTTGGAAGGTTTGGTTCCTCGGCAGTTTAGAGGCATCGATGTGCAAGTGGTCCAGAGGCTCATGGGTTGTTGCCGTTCAAGGTGTCCAGCAGGCAAGTGCTGACATGAAGATGATGGCAATTGATGTCAAGATGCAGCTTGCTGACATTAAACTTGACATTGGCCAACTAAGGGCTGAAATCAAAGACCTGAAAGATGAACTGAAGAAGGGGAAAAGTCCAATTGTCATTGAAAATGCAAGAGTTGTTGGCTTGTTTGTGGTACTTTGTGTTGCTTGTCCCGCCGGCAAGTGTGTGGAAGAAATGATGCATGTAATGTAGTAGACAAATCCAGCTTACTTGGATTGTAGTAGCCTAGTTGTTGGTATTAGCCGCCTTAGTTACTAGATTACATGTAGTAGCGGCAAGTTGTGTAATATGAACAAGGTTCTTGATTGAACGAAGTGTCCTTGCAATGTGAACTGTTTCAGTTGTCATTTTGAGAGATCAATGCCAAATTTCAGTTTGCACAATTATGTATGAAAGTTACAACAGATAATTGCAATTGATAAATCAAGGTTACCGAAAATTGCAACTTGATAATTCCAACTTGATAATAGGTCATCACAGAATTTTGAAACTAGGGTCCATGATAGGCGGGGCAGATATCATTAACAGCTTGTTAAATTTCGCAAGTTCATTACAAGCAACAAGTGCATCGGAGGCAACTAGGCCAACATTGGGCACTCAAATACTACTTGTCCAAATTGCATTACAAGCAACTAGGCCATCACGGGCACTAAAATACTACTTGTCCAAAGGCATTATAAGCAACTAGGCCATCACAGTGCACCGAAATACTACTTGTCCAGTGCATTACATGTAATCCAAAAAAAGCCATCGCGATCACAAAAGCCAACACAAGTCACTACTAGTTCATTATAACACTTCCAGTTCTCACAAAAGCCATCACAGTCAACACTTGTAGTTCACAAAAGCCATAAGCTCCCATCATAGATCCACAAAACCCATCAATGCCCATGTATCATGTCAACCAGGCTCCTAACAACCTCGCGGTCTTTGTAGGAGCTGCAAAGCATTTCTCGCCAGTTTCTTCTTCACTGGTGTCTTCTTCTTCTTAGTTGTCTTCGTATTACTTGCCTTCTTCTTTTTCACTTGAGAAGGTCCAGCTGCATCTTCTGGGGCCCTCTTTCTGCAATATCAAGTCCATCATGTTTTATTAGGCATGTACACATGTAGTTAATATGTTAAAAAACAACTATTTTCATACCTTTTATTAGGTGCAAAGAAATTTGTCTCACCACCACGCCCCCGCCTACGGTTCCTTGCATGTCTTGGCAAAGTGCCCGAAACCTCCACACCTGTGACATTTCACCTTCTTCTTTTGCTGCTTTTTTTTCTCCATGCAACCTCTCGATCCTCACAACTTTAGGCCCCGCTCGGCCTTCTTCCAAATCTTGGTGGGTAAACTTTGAATCCCAACTCAAAATGAGGCCACCGGGATGCACATGCAGTATAGGCTCCACTCTCCCTTCATATGCAGCTCTAAACTTTGCAAAGAATAATACTCATGGACATAGTCGAGATTTGTAGTCCTCTGTTAGAACAAATCCATGCCGGGGGGCATGCTTGCAAGGCTTACCGGTGATTTGTCATTCCCTGCAGGAGCACTTGTGGTTTTCAAGATCAACTGTGTGTGCCTCCTCCTCGGGTTGTTCAGATCATCCAATATTGTCACCCTGCAATGCCATCATCACAGGTTGCAACCTTGACCACTTTCAAATTTTTACTAATGGTATTGAGTTCTTTCATTACACCGGGAAGGATGCCATCACCCCACTCCCTTGCAATCTTCTTTCCTAATGTACCTCTTCTCCATTATTAGTTCCCTCAATCTGTCTACCAACTCATGGAGGTGAAGTCCCTTAAGTTTTTGATCGTGCATTGATACTCTCAGAGACATTGTTAGTCAAGTAATCACATTTGCTAAGCTCTGAGAATGCACATCTATACCAAATCCTGCTATGATACTGCTGAAGGTATTCAATTGCACCAGGAGCAAACTCATAAATCTTCTTCATGTGCCACCTGAACAAGCCTTCTGTGTAGCTTCTAGCAGCAGGATATAAATGATCAGTGAACACTTCACCTGAATAGTGCTTCAAAAAGTTTTGGTACAAGTGCCTCATGCACTCTCTGTTCTCAGCCTGTGGGAAGACAGTTCCCACAGCATTTTCTAGTCCTTTACAAGCATCCGAACATATAACTAAACCCGGAGGGTCCCCTACATATCTGTGCAAATTTTGTATGAACCACTCCCCGTTATCTTTCTGTCTCGTGTCAAAGATCCCATAAGCAATATGGTACAACCAACTATGTCCATCCACCCCGTGGCTGAAACCAACCGGCCCAAGGTACTTCCCATGCAAACTAGAAACATCCAAACCAATGAATGGTCTGCAACCAGCTAGGAACCCATCTATACATGGCTTCAAAGCAACAAACATCCTCTTGAACCTATCCTGTCCATCTACCTTTTCTAATTCTATCTCTACAATCTTCGCCGAGGGAGCTTTTTTTCAATTTGTGCAGCTCAATTGAATAAAAGCTGAAAACTTTCCTCATATGATCCATGGATCTGGTTTAGAGCAACCTGTAGACCTGACCAAGCCTTGGAGTACTTCAACTTGATTCCATAGTCATCCTCCAATTTGTCCTTTGCATCTCCTAGCCCCTTGCTTGGATTCTTTTTCACCCAATCAGTAAGTCTGTCTACACACCAGCCCTGACTTGCCATTTTTCCTACTCTAAGTTTGGTGGTTTTACAATTGTGTTCTGGAATGAGGACTTTTATCTGAAAAAACATTCAGAACAGGTTAAACATATGGCAAATAGGACAAACAGAGGTGAAACACAAGTCAAAACCACAAAGTTCAACAAATTACCTTTATTGTCTTCTTATCATAAATTGTGGATGCATGTAAGCGCCAAAAACAACCTTCTTCAGCACAATGTGCTAGCCACCTAGTCTTGTCTATTTTGAGTCCAGCAAACTCAAAACCAGTCTTCACAGCATGGTGCCTGATAGCTTTCCTAAATGAAATGATATCAGGAAAGAGTGCTCCCTCCTCTATCTTTGGATTCTCAGGATCATGGACTACATGCACCTCAAGAGGGTCTGCATCATCAACTTGATCATCAACAGGAAAAGCATTCTGATCAGATGGGTCAGCATCAGCATTATCAGATGGCTGTGCATTATCATGTGGGTGTGCATTAGCTGCTGGTTGTGCATTATCAGATGGCTGTGCATTAGCTGCTGGTTGTGCATTATCAAATGGCTGTGCATTAGCAGTTGGAATGGAAATATATATTTGTTCATCATCAACCCCAACATATTCTTCAGCATTATCAAACAAATCAGGTTCCCTGTCAGGCTCTACATCAATAGGTGGCTCTGGATTTTCAGGAGCAGTAGCTGAGTCTGGATTGTTGGCATCACCATTACTGGGTTCCCTACCTGAACAGATGGTTCTGGATTTTGAGGAGCAGCACTAGTTGGATGACTGAGAATGGACAAATCAACCACAGGAGGTAGCACACATAAAGGATGTAGGTCATCAAAATCAAGAACATCACAAACTGTCTTATCAAATACTCCCACTAGAAGCTAACAGCCCATCTCTTCCTTGTACTGTTCAAAGACATCAACCATCTGAGATTCACTAACTAATCTGACATCCTCATGCACTCTTTTGTCAAAGAACCACAAAGTGGGTAACTGGTTAGTGGTCACATTCAACTCATTTGCAATGCTGGACATCAACAGTTCAAGTGTTAAACACCCAAACTCCACATCCCACTTAATCGCAGTTCCTTTGGTGTAAGATTTTCTACCAGCCAAGTCTTTAGTAGCGAATCCTTCGACCTTAACCTCTACCGCAAACATACCGTTCCTAACAACAATCAAATCGAGCCGCAGATCGAAAAATGTAGGTAAGGTACGCAAGAACAAGTCAAGAACACTACATGCTGAAGACCAACAGGGGGAGGGGATGCGCAGAAATTACCTGCTCTCGTGGTCCTCCATCTCCGCCGCACCACTGCGGTGCAGATGCAGCAAGGGCTCGCCCTTCGTCTTCACGGATCCTGCATGTACGCCACTGGATGCCGCCGTGACGGGCCTTGCCAATCGCTTCATTGCTGCCAGGCCTCCTGCCGCCGCTCAGCCCCCTCACTCACGCCCCTAGCCGGGCGCTAGTGGATGCGCTAGATTCTAGGGTTAGGGTTCCTGGAGATGGGGAATGGAGGAGAGAATGAGAAGAGAGCGGGCGGGAGGAGGAGGGAGAAGGGGGGCAGGTATCAGCGAGCGGCCAGGGGCATCGGTGTCCATACGCAAGAAGCGTATGCCTCTACCGGCCCGACAAGTGGCCCCACACGCGCCGGATACGGTCCCAAGCGTAGAAAATGGCATCCACCAAAGAAACCCCACAATTGTAATGGCATGTTTCAGAATACCTGAATTGTAATGGCATATCTCTAAGTTCGCAAAATTGTAATGGCTTCAATCCAAAAAACCCTAACATTAGTAGTTTACCCACTCTACCCCTGCCTGAAATGCCTCAACGTGACGCTACGCACGGGCGGGGGCGAGATCGGCCGATCGTCCGCCGTGTCGATATGTCGATACTATGCCGTCGTGGCGCAGCACTGCCTGCTTGCGGTGTTCCGTGAACCGGCTGTGAGACGGTGACAGGACTTGCATGGCATACACTCCACACACAGCATACACAGCACGGCGACAGGCAGTAGCGGACCCAGCGGCTGATCGGAGCCCGGGCAAATCCCATTACACTGATCGAGTCCTGTATTTTGAAGCCTAATCACAACATGATGTGACGAAGATCCAGTGGTGTATTGCGCAGGGGAGCCTGGGCAGGCGCCCAGGGTCGCCAGACCCTAGGTCCGCCACTGGCGACAGGGTCCAAAACTCGGTCGCCGATCGAGTAGCCGAGTAGTGAGCACGATCAGGCATAAGAGGATTCATAACTTTTTGTAAGTTCATTTATTCAATATAATTTTTTATTTTTTATTTGTTCAATAATTTAGGTACCACCGTAATAAGATTAAATATGGATAGGAAACAAATGAGAAGGCAATGGCAAAGTGAGAGGTATAATATTACATTGTGTTCCAGCTCTAAAGCTGTATAACGTATGTTTTGCCCCCAGGGGCTATTGCTGCAGTGTTCGTGCTTTTGTTGCTTCATAGGTATCTTGCTGCTTGGTACACATGCTTCCGCCTCATATGTTTTCTTATTTATTTAAGTCCTTCCATCCTCTAGTAAATCAATTCCTATAATCCATGCAAAGGATAATAAATATTAGCTTATTAGAAATGTAAATGGTGTAAAAAATTCTAAGCTATTTTTTTAGAAGTTCATTATAGAAATAAGTTAGAATTTTAGTCATTTGAAAGTAAGTCCGATGAAAATCTACTAATATCATTCTTGAGCAAAAGTTATAGTGATTATAATAATTGTAGATTCATCAAAAAAATTATAATTATTGTATTAGTGATTTCCAAGCAAAGCTTTGAACGTTGGACTGCAAGCATAAAAATGGCATATATTATATTTGGAGATGGAGCAGAAATGAGAACAATTTAATAGAAGTAAAAACAGTTATTTTTTTTATTTTTTCATGTAACCATAACTGGGCTAGACAATGGAAAAGGTTAATGAGCTGAAAGATATTGATCTAATTTTTTAAGAAGTGACATAATGAGATTAGTATACAGCATTCTTAGTATCAATCGTAAAGAACAAATGCTACCTGTGCATGCAGTAATTAAAATCCCTATCATTGTACATACCATTTACTGAGTGGCTGTCGTATTTCCTTGAGCTCGGGACAATAGCTTATCTCCACTTTCTTAATTTTGGTCACAGCTGTTGGACTACCAATGGATCTGAGAACTGGACACGACGAAATGGTCAGTTTCTCCAGTGAAGAACTTCCCAACTGGCTATTGCTGATGTCGATGGATTCTATCCTTCCACATGTCAACAAAACAAGCTCCTTAAGACTGGATGGAAATGTCATCACGCTCTGTGGGTTCAATTTGGGGCAATTTACAATTGAAAGCTTCTGCAGTCCGTCAAGCCTATCAACAGATAGGGATATCAACTCTTCACAATGCTCAACAACAATGGTCTTCACCACTGGTAGATAATCTGGTATCAGAAATTCTTCAAGACTCAATAATGTATCGCACGACATAATATGTATCCTAGAAAGGGATAAGAACCCTCTAAAACCATTGCTGCTGCTATTTGCCCTAGGCACGCCAATTGATGTAAGACGGGGGCAAAAACTAATTTGCAGTTCCTCCAGGGATGGAAGATTGCTACTCCACACATCCAGGGGTATAGCTGTTAACGATTCGCAATCATCGATTTGCAAATCAGTGAGTGAGGTGAGGTCACGGAAGCTGCTCACAAGGTGATCCATGGAATAGCCCGCCTTAGAAAGAATTACCTTTCTAAGAGAAGTAGGTAGCACCACTGAGCCTTGCCAATTGATTTGTTCACAAGATCGGATAATTAACTCTTCAGTGCTATTATGGTTGTCTGATCCTGCAGTGTTATCAAAGAATGGTATGCTCTTGATTTTGCTACAGGAATAGAACTCTAGTGAACGTAACCTTGCAATGTATGGTCCAAGCCAGCTAGGAAAAGATTCACCTCTGTAACACCGCACATTCAAATGTTGGAGGTTCCAGTGAGGTAATGCTTCCATCTGGTTAAACATTGACTCTGCTTCCTCACGAGTAGTTCCCTCACCAGACCATTCCAGGAGGAGTTTGTCATATTGATCCCTGTAATAAGTAAAATTCCTTGATTTAATTTTCTGCAAGCTGATGGCATCACTGAAGCCAGGAGGAAACCTTTCAATCACATAATCACCACAGTCTATAATCTTGACATGATGCAGACGACAAATCGATGAAGGAAATGTGAAATTAGAAATGCTGAGTAAAACGCGCTTGTGTAAACCAAAGTAACGCAGATGCTTTGAGTTGCCCATGCTCTCGGGTAACTGGCTTACTTCACAATAAAGGATCAGAACACGGAGTCTCAATAGTTCCTTCAACCAACAGTCAATCACAGGAGCATAATCTTGTGCCCAGCTATAACAGGATCCTTGAAATACCAGGGATCTCAACTTTTTTTTTGCTGCATATGCTCTTCAATTCAGGAAACTCAACCTTTCCGTTTGCGCATATTGACAGATGACGCACATTTGAAGGGACCTTATCTAGGTCACTTGCATGCTTTATGATGAAGCACTCGTCCTTTGATACTAGTTGTGTCATATCATGCATCAGATCATGAATTACATAATAAGAATGATCTGGACATTGCTTTTGAAGGAATGAGCGATTTGCAAGTGCCTCAAAGCACACTGATGCTTCTTGAGGATCCATCACATATCCTTGCGCAATCCAAATTGCAGCTAGAATATCCTTGTCAAATTTGTGATCTTTGGGATACATTCCACAGATTGAGAAGCACCTCTTCAATATCTGCGGTAGATACATATAGCTCAATCGAAGGGCTGGCAAAATGTCAGTATTTTCATTTTGTTCTAATCGCCATAGTTCGCTTTCCGCTATATTGTTCCAGTGCGTTGTAGTTAGGTTCATTCTCAACAAGCGTCCAATAGTCTTGGCAGCCAATGGGGAACCCTTCAACTTTGGAAGTATAAGTTTACCAGTGCATTCCAACGATTCTTGGTTGTTGCAAGAACTTGTGGGTCCAAATGCACATAGTTTGAAGAGATCCCAGAAAACCCCATCTTTTAAGCCATCCAATTCATAATGATCCATAGTACCAACTAGATTAGCCACCTCGGAAGATCTAGTTGTGACCAAAATCCTACTTCCTTCGGCACCATTGTCCAAACGTTTAAAAAACATCCTCCATCCTGCCCCATCTTGTTTTAAGATATCATCCCACATGTCATCAAGGACAACTAGGAACCTTTTGAACTTGACAAAGTCTTCTAGTTGCTTCAGAAGAATATTCAAACTATTAGATGATGTACCTTCTCCCGAATGTTGTAGAATCTCTCCCGAATGTTGTAGAATCTCTTTAGTTAACCTTTTTATGTCAAAATCATCAGAAACACATGTCCAAAATATATTTTCGCCAAAGTGCTGCTTCACATTTGCATCATTGCAGATTTGTTGGGCTATTGTTGTCTTTCCAACACCTCCCATTCCAACTATTGGCAACACATGCAACTTTACCGTTGTTGATTTACTATCAACCCTGCCTCTCTTGCGTGTTGGAACTAGTGTTTTCACCAATTGCTTTAGTTCTTCTTCACGACCAAATATTTTTGGTTCATCAATGAAAGAACATGTTTCTGGCCTGACTGCTTTGTCAAACTTCTGTGGTTCTTGATCCAAATGCATATCCATCGATTGGCGATGGACATGATCTAGCTTTGCTTGAATTCTGTTAACTTTTCTGACGTAACCATCGGACCTGAAACTGTTGAAGAACTCCAGAAAGGTATCACCCAAGTTATATTGCCCAGAATTTTTGCCCGACTCAATCTTCAACTTGAGTTCATAGTAATCAAACTCATCCAGCAGGTCCTCTGCATCATACACTGCATCCTTAATATCAGGGAGGAGATCAACAACGTGTTTCTTATGGCAATGCCATTCAGCCCTATCAATGAGATCAAGCATCTTGGGCATAGTTGTCTTCAGCTTCCAAAGATCATCCATCAGCTGCTCAATTTCATCTTTAATCTGGTAGTCTGCTGTTGTGTTTGCTTCATCTGCTGGCAACTGTGGGATGTTTTGTCGATGATATTGGATGGCCTTTATGATGCCTGATGTTGTCCAGCTGAAGAATTCGCGACATACATTGATGCTGGAAAGTACCTCAGCATACCCCATAAATTTTGACAATGCCATGGCACAAAATGGCGAGCCCTGTTGTGATCATAAGAAAAACAATTTACAAAAATAGTCAACTTAGAATGGGAGACTCCTGGAAGATGCAGTCTTACCTGGGTACCTTCTTTTCTTTGTTGTTTTGACAGCCTGTTGGTGGAGAGATGCCTTGTTCAAAGTGGTTGTTCAGACGCCCAAGGGAGTCACTCTAGTGGAAACATAGTTAATTGGAATACCAGCAACGCTGATCTCAAATGTCCACAGCATTTACCTGCTCGTTAGGGCCAAACTTATCATGTCTGAAATTATACTAAACCATCTAGTTGAATTTTTGTTCCAACATTCTTTATAGAAAGGTAGAAGAACATGAGAGATCAAGTTGATAAGAACCTTGATCTCATAATTATGATGAGCGATTGACTAGATAATTTGAAGCTTTTCTGATTGCACTCATAATTATTACTCCCTCCGTTCCAGAATATCTGTCGCTTCGCTTCCTAAGAAGTAAATACCGGCAATTTTTATAAATATTAAATATCATCGATTAGTATCATAATTAGTATCATCGAAAAGATCTTTGGGCCTAGTTTTTTAAAAAAATTATTTAAAGATATAAATATTACACGTATTTTCTATAAATTAAGTCAAACATGTGGCACGCATCCCACGGCGACACTTATTTTGAAACGGAGGGAGTATGTGCTTGATCAATTGACTCTAGGCATGGGTATCCTCAAATTTGTAATTTTTTGGCTTTTTTTTCTCTCTTATGCTGTCCCTTAGTCTCACTTCTCTCTGCTTGGATTTGGTCCCTTGTAAAGACGTGTTATTTTAATGCATTATTTTAATGCATTCCAGTAGGAGCCCCTGGCTCCTCCTGTCCTTTCAAAAAAAATATATTATGTGCTTGATTATGTTAATGGCTAACCAGAGGTGTTGCATTATTTGTGAAACATGTTGTGTTGTGTCTTGTCTCTTGGCTTGTGATGTGTAAGTGGTGGATCCGACATGGTGGTTGGCAGCAAAAAGGATAAATGTCAAACAAGGTTTGCACCCATGAAACAAGAGTAGTGATGGGTGAGTAGAGAAAGCTTGGTACCAATGGTCAGAGTAAACCTAGACGAGGCTATGGCCCATGGGAGATACATACTGCACATGTGAAGAGCAAGAGTACACGGAATGAAGGGTTGATGAAGTTGGAATAGGACAAGTCGAGGATAATGGAGAACATGAATGGTACACTATGAAGTGGGGTTAAAGAAAGGGACAAATAATTGGGAGCCAAGGAACCGAAGGGCCTTAGTTGTGATTGCGTAGGACAGGTGGGAAGCATGAGGAAGACCGAAGACATCTGAATTTGTCATGACATTAATAAGAACTATGTAGTCTCATTTTTTAAGTAGAACATAGCCTTTTCTTAAGATTTACTGTATCTATACTTTCGTTTTTCAGTTGCATCGCCAGGGTACCTTTACTAGTAAGCCAAGGAAGTTCAAAGTTTTCCATTTCTTTTCTTTTATGGCAAACAATTAAAAATAAAGTCTGGATAGATCAACAAGATATCATCACTCCATATGAACATATATACCACCTATCGGGCACTTGACTGTTTCAGAGCATCCTAAATACGATTAAGCAGCCCGCGGTTCTTCCTAAAAGGTATCGAATCGAATCTAATTAAGGCCGAAGCTCAAGCATGTCACTAATCACTACCGTACGTTAGCTCGCAAATTACTTTAAAAAATGGCCATCAGAAGAGAAACAATTATGAGCAGAATCGGTTCTCAAATCTAAGCATCCAGCAGGTCATGGGAGAAGATCATTCAAAGAGTTTCTCTAACGCAGGTCGCGCGGGCTAGTAGAAAAAAAGAAAGGGCAATTACCTGTGGAAACACCGAACCGGTCCTGTGGTTGTGGAGAAGAGGAGCTTCAGATCGATGTTGCCTCGCTAGCGAGTTGCTGCCCGCCTAATCAAAGAGAGGAGACGATCGATGCGTGGATTGGTAACAAGTTAATTCCTGGCGAAAAAGAAAATAATATGTTGACAAATCGGTAGATATATACGTCAGCCACTTTTCTTAGTGCGCTTGACTTGACGCGCGGAACAAGGCGGCTTCTCCCTGGCTGGCTTTTTCCGGACTTTTCTTCCCTGGCTGGTTCAGGCCCGGCCCCAGCTTTTGCCCGCCTTCCGTCCATGAAGGCGGCGGCGGCCGGCGGCGGAGCGGAGGCGACGAAGACACGAAGTGAAGGAGGGCCTCGTCATGGGTGGTGGGGTCTGGGGTGTGTGACAAGTGTGAGCAGTTGGTGTCGCCACTCGCCAGTTGGTTCACGCATCTTCTCCTTTCGTGTGAGCGGCTCGAATGCTGGGCTCTTTAATATTTGGGCCAAATGGGATGGGCCTCCATATAAGCTGCTTAATAATTCCTCTGTTCCTCTGTTGCCTGCTCTGAGGAGTGTGCGACGATGCCTGTTGGCTCTGTCTTCTTCCTCTGTTCTTCCTTCCTATGTCGCTGCTCCGAGGACGAGGAGTGACCGCTCATGGAGCCGCTCGTTCATCATCTGGCAGTTGGGTTTGTGCTGCTCGTTGTTGGGTTTGAGCCGCTCGTTTGAGGAGTGACGAACAACTCACTGGCGGAGTGGCGGTGACACCGTGACAGCCCAGGTGTGCTCCATGACAGAGCTTGTGGCAGCACCACGCTAGTTGAAGGGCTGGCTACTGGTTCTGTGTTCTCCGTGTGCTCAAGGGTGACACAACCGGGTTGCAGCATACTTGCGTTGCATTGCATCTGTGTGGCTACCTGTCCAATTCCTGTAGCTTGCAGTAGAATCAAAAGTGTTGCCATTTTTTTTTTTCTATTAAAACAATGGCTATCTAGAAACAAATCCGACGACCAAAATGTCCGACTGAAAAACCAAACGGCGGTCTGGTATGAAGAGCCCAACCAAAAGACCGAGCAATCGCACTCACACCACGAACGCTCCAACCGCGGAGATGGAGTGGGAAGCGCACAATCCATCAGCAGGCGAAACATTTGACCAATTGTTTCGCACGACGTCGTCGTCGAGCGCGTTGGTTTCGTCGGTCTGCACATGGACACTGCCTCAATGCCTCGGTTAGGCACGAGTTTCATCAACTTCGATGATCCGATTGTCAACGTACGCTACGAGTAGTACTAGTTGACTTTGATTTGTTACTACTCCTATTGTCCTATTGCATTGTATCATGACGGGATCAACGATTGCCATCCTGGGTGTTGATGGATTTTAAGCCAAACTAATGCCATCCTTTCCTCCATGTTCCAGGTGCCACATGCTGCTCTCAGTTTTTAATTATGCAAACATAAACTACTCCGTAATTCATGGGCCGATAGTTAGGTTCCTCTCACTGGCCGTTTCTAGAGCATGTATTCCCACACCCTAGTTGATCGCGTTAGGCAAACCAGCAAGGGTGTGGAGCAGGCTGCAGCACTTCCACTGCTGAAATCTGAAGATTGTTCAGGTATTGTCCCTTCTCCGATCCCCAATTAAAATCTCTCATTTCCTCGGCAGATGTGTGGTTTCTTGGCGATTAATCGGCCTTGTTACTTCATTTTCTATCTGTGAAGCAGAACTTGGAATCTTGCAGCTCTAAGTGGAATATTTCTTTGGCCCTTGTTCTTCAAGCTCAAGCCAGATCCATGGTACGCACGCACTTCCCATGGTCTTAAACCTAGATCAGTGTTACATACTTACTAGCAGTTGATTCTCATCATCTACGTTCTGCAAAACTACAATTAGTAGCGCTAGCTGGACATGGTTTAGATGGAGCTATCCATACAGCAGAACGCACTAGTCATCCTATCTCTGATGGGGCGCAGAAGCAGCAAAACTTTTCTTTAGACCTTGGGGAAGAGTACACTTCCTCATTTCCTATCTGGATCTTGAATTCGTTCCTGCATGTTTTTAGATCTTGTGTGGTAACCATGTATTCTCAAGACAGTTCTTCCATCCGAGTGAGGTATCGCGATACGCGAAGAGCAAATGCTTTCGCTCACAAAAACAGAAGCAGGGTCTTATCAGCAAAAAAGCTTAAGTTTCAAGCAGGACAATCAGTCCCACGGAGAGAGAAAAAAAACTTATTTGTCATATTGGTGGTGTGCAGTAAACTGGCGTCCATATGAGCATTTCATGCTGTCACTTAGATTTAATTGGTACACAGTAGCATCGAATGAAGAACAAGAATCAACAATCCATATTTTTTTAAGTTACTAGTTAGATTTATAGGCACATAATGCAATAATGACTGGACTAACAGTCATGATTGGTGGACTAACAGATAAAAAGCTAAATGACTGTCTTTTATTACTGAATATAGTACCTGATAAAACCAACAGAAGTGCTCTGCAGCTCTGGTGTACTCTTACCTGAAATATACAAAGCTTAAAGCAACATAATTAGTTTAACTAGTCATTAACCGGATGCACAAATATTAGAAGTTTGTGGATAAATTTAGTACATTTTAATAACTAATCAAAATTTTTGCTTGTGTGATCTCTCTATTTATATTTTATAATACACTAATCATATAGATAATCTGCCATGTCTAGTTTTACCAATTACTCTATATGTTTTTATCCATATTCATAGTTTTCCTCTCTTTACATCACACTTCAACATGTCTTTAGTATATATATCTAGTTCAAACCTTAGCATGATTAAGTCAGCTCTTGTTTTACCTCATCCATTGCAAACCTAGATTTTTCTTTCAAACTTTGATTATTTTGTTGAAGTTTTTTTATCCATGATTTTAGGCGAAACTCTAGTTCTCATTACACATTTTATTCAAAGCTCTCCTTTTGTACTTTATTAAAAGAATAGTTTCTAGGACTTATAACAACCTCTAGTTTAATGCAATGATATTAGTAAGCATTTCGACACTCCAGATCCTAAATTTCCTCTAGGAATTATATGTGTACTGCTATTTTAGCAAAAAAAATTATAGGACATGTAAAATGATGTCGAGCTGTCCGAGAGAGTAATGGAGTTCTTTGTTGATTTTCACCTGGGTTCAATTTTCATCCCCTTCTTTCGCCACCCGACCCACCTGACGGGGCGGTCAGAATGTAGTGGCCATGCCTCGGTGCTCCTCTAGAGGGCCGTCGTGGTGTTTAGGCCTTTGCCACCAGTGCTTGTTGTCTTCTTGTTTGCGAACAGGCCTCATTGGCCAGTTTCACTAAGAGGAGATTAGAGTTTGTTACAGAATGCATACCGTTCGGATACCTATGAGAACAACAATTGTTGCCCATAGTAAAGTCGCTGGTGCCCGTTGTCGAATGGTCCTGATCTAGGAGCTCCTAGAATGGCTCCTCGTGAAGCCTGCAATAGCCGAGAGACGATGGAGGCAGAGGCAGGCTAGGGCCGTACTCCTACTAATCCATATATGTTGAAGTACCTTGGGCCTTCAGCGCGGCGCATAGGGTATCGTCCATTATCATGGGTCAGTACTAATTAAGTGCTAAAAGCAAATGAGGTGTTCATGTGATTAGGCTAATGAGATCCTGATTAAGTCTAACAAGCATTACACATTTTACCAGAGTATGTCTAATCTCCTCTATACATGGGCTACACAATAATTAGATCTAGTGAAGTAGCCCATGTATAGATAAGTTCTTACATTTATGGCATTTAATATGTATATTATGAAAATATATTTTATGATAAATCTAATGGTACTAATTTTTTATCATATATATATTGATCGTTCTTTAAGTTTGTCTAAACTTATGATAGTTTGACTTAGAACAAATCTAAAATGAAAAAAAAAAAAATTGGATGGAGGGATATTCAGGGGTACATAGGCCCAATGCTCTTCTTCACTAAGAAGAAAGTCATAATACATAACTACAGAAATATAATCTTTGATACTCTTTTTTGTGGGGACTGCCCAATAAATCTTTGTTTCCCTTTTATGATTTCCATCCACAATTATTGAATGCAAAATATGTGTGTACCCACCTCATGGGTATTGTTTGTTTACTTTGCAGTAACCGTGTGTTGCCAGATATACACCAATTCTCTATGGCAGAGGTGATACTGTCAAGCTTCGTTATCTCAGTTCTCCGGAAGGCTTCATCCTTCGGTACTAGCTGGGCTGTTAATGAGATTAAGTCAGCCTGGAATGTCCGAAAAGAAATAGTGAAGTTGGAAAGGTCATTAAGATCCATTTGTGCTGTTCTTCAAGATGCTGAGGGCAAACAGTCTAGCTCTCATGCCCTCCAAGAGTGGTTGGATAATTTGAAGGATGTTGTATATGACATAGATGATGTTTTAGATTATGTGGCCACTAGAGCTCTAGAACAAGAAGTACATAAAGGTCTCCTTGCTCGGGTACAACATCTACTAGTTTATCCCTTGGAGATGAGTCATAGAATAAAAGAAGTTCGTGATAAACTCGACGAGATAGCAGCCAACAAAGCACAATTTGGATTAACTGAGCAACCAATTCATATGCCAACAGCGAGAAGTAGTAGAAGGGAAACACACTCCTTCATAGATGAACAAGACATTATAGGGAGAGATGAAGCTAAAAGAGATATTATTGAAAGGGTTCTAACTGCCACATACTCCAGAAGTCCTTTGTCTGTGCTTCCAATTGTAGGTTTAGGAGGCATTGGAAAGACTGCGCTGAAATTAATTTACAATGATATGCAAATTACAAAAAACTTTGAAATGAAGTTATGGGCATTTGTCTCTGATGTCAGTGATCTTAAGACCATCTTGGAGAGCATTACAGAATCAGCTACTGGTGAGAGCAACAAACATCTAAAACTCGAGACACTACAGAAGAAGCTATTTGGGCTTTTACATGGAAAGAAATATTTTCTTGTTCTAGATGATATGTGGAATGATAAACCAAGTGAATGGGAAGAATTAAGAATGTTGCTATCTAGTGGTGAAAGTGGAAGCGTGATTATAGTCACCACTCGCAGTTTGAGTGTTGCATCAGTGGTGAATACATTAGAACCATATATTGTGACAAAACTAACACATGATGAGTGCATGCAAGTATTTGTTCGGCATGCATTCAGAGATAAGCAAGTTATAGACTTTGAGTTGCAAGAAGTTGGAGAATCTATTGTTAAAAAATGTTGTGGTATTCCATTGGCAGCAAAAGCAGTGGGCTCTCTTTTGTTTAACTGTCGAGATGTCAAAGAATGGAGACAAATTGAGGAAGATAATTTGTGGAATGTTAAACAAGAAAAAGATGGTATATTACCAGCATTGAAGTTAAGTTATGATGCACTTCCGCCCCATCTACAAGAATGTTTTTGTTCGCTATCCACGTTCCCCAAGGACTACAGTATTTTTAGAGATGTTCTTATTATGCTTTGGATGGCATTAGGGTTGCTGCATAGAGGAAGTGAAAGTGAGGATATGATGTCTACTGGACAAAGGTACTTTCATGAACTTCTAGGAAGATCACTTTTCCAAGATCAGATTCTTACTTTTGATAAAACTATTGAGATTTGCAAAATGCATGATCTAATTCATGATCTTTCAATAAAAGTGTCCCAAAAGGAGCATGCAATTGTTAGCTGTAGAAAAGCTGATGTTCATGAGAGGATTAGACATTTAGTGTGGGACCACCAAGATTTCTCAGTGGAGATGAAATTTCCTAAGCAACTAAAAAAGGCTAATAGGGCAAGGACATTTGCAAGCAGATACAATTATGGCACTGTGAGTAAAGTTTTTCTTGTAGAGCTTTTCTCAACTTTGAAACACCTTCGCGTCCTAGTTTTTTCTGAGGTTGAATTTGAAGAGCTACCAAGTTCGATTGGAAATTTAAGGCACCTAAGGTACCTAGACCTACAATGGAATAGCAAAATCAGATACCTACCAAATTCTTTATGCAAGTTGGTGAATCTACAAACTCTACGCCTTCGTCGATGTCAGCAACTAGTGGGGCTACCAAGGGATGTGCATGGACTTGTTAACCTGATGTGGCTATCCCTAACAACAAAGCAAAAATATTTATTCAAAAATGGGTTTGTTGGTTGGTCTTCTCTGGTATTTCTTCAGTTGGGTCACTGCCCTGAGTTAACATCATTGACAGAGGGAATTGGCAACCTTGTTGCCCTTAGAGAGTTTCGTATCTTCAACTGTCCAAAGTTGGCTTCTTTCCCCTCGGCCTTAAGACTGCTCTCGGCACTCCAGAAGTTGATCATTAATGATTGTGTTGAGCTTGATCTGATGGAACCAGAGGAAGCCTTGAGTGGACTGAGCTCCCTTGGTTCACTCAATCTCGTTACTCTTCCAAAATTGATGGGGTTCCCACAGACTTTCCAGTCTGCTGCTCGCTCTCTTCAGTATATTTGTATTGACAATTGCAAAGGATTGGAGAAGCTTCCAAACTTCATTCAAGATTTTACTTCTATTAACAAAATTGTAATTCGTAACTGTCCTTCGTTGAGCAACAGATGCGCCATGGGTTCTGGGGAGGATTTTCATCTCATTCGCCATGTTCCCGCGATAAGAATTGATGGTCGTATATATTCTCATCAATAAAGGTATATTGTGATCTTCTCTTTTTGCGTCCGCTCTATTGCATTGGACTCTGCTGTTATTTTGTTCCTATTTATCAACAAGGACCCCGCTATAACTTCTACATCACTGAACTCTCTTAACTTGTTGCATGTGCAGCACCAGTTTATACAGTGGTCCTGATCCGTGTCTAAGAAAGTGCAATTGTGCAACACAACCACAAGGCACTGATGATGTGAGCTCTCAGCAGCTACCCACTTCCTGTCGTCCTATATATATATATAGCTGCAATGCAACAGACCAAAACTCCAAAAGCATGGTACAGCATTGACACTGCTGTTGTGTTCTTCCCCCGGCTGGCTCTTTCAGGGCGGCACATTCAGGGTCTTTTTGTCTAAGGAACAAGCTAGAGACAGCGGATTGTAGCGTAATGTGCCTCTTTTTTTTTTTTTTTTTTTTTGCAAACAGTAATGTGCCACATTTACTTGCTCATGGACTCGTGGTTGAATTTCTATGTCTTTTAAGCTATTGCAAATGTATACAACTAATAATGAATTAGCAAACATGCTGACTGATGAGCCTACCAAGTACCAACCTTGTTTCGCTTGATTACATGTCTTACATGTAGAATGATGTGTTATGGCGTCATGTTACTCGGCGCATCCTTGCCGTTAGGATTTCAAATTGTTCTTGCCTTTATGGCATCATTTCACTGGGCTGCTGGGCTTGTTTACACTTGGTCCAAATGGGCCTTCACTGCAAAGCAAGTAGAAAGTGTGATGGGCTATTCCTAGGCCTGTAAAGCAGACAAACTTCTCTGATTGCTCTGCTGACTTGTGGCTGCCTTAACTTAGAAGCCGTCGTCGCCATTGACACCATCACCACGAGACAAAGGAGACGTCAAGTCGTTTGCCCGGCATTCTGTATCCTCTCAAGTCTCATCTCCTCGCCTCATCTCATTCCCTGGTGCCGTGGTAGGAAGAAGAAGAAGAGGCAATATAACTTCTATTCAGGCATTTCTTGGGTAGAGCGCTGGCTCTCAGTTCGTTGCCAAGGAGAGATCCATGGTAAGTAGGCTCTAGCTTAATTGTTTGTTGCCATCTAGTATATTTAAGTTTCCCAATCTTGAAACAAGTGGCATGACGAACACCTTTTCTCTATTCATCTTAGTTTGACCTTTGTTTAACTACACCCGTATATTAACTTAATTCACATGTGTTGAGGTGGATTATCGATTTTCACCCTATTTCACTCTAACATATATAGTTTAAGATGAATATAAGTAAAACCTACCATCAACTTCTCTGATTTCTCTGATTCCTATTAAAACATAGATGTACTACTCACAAGCATAAAGTTGATGGTAGATTACCACTGATGTAAATTTATGGTTCATCAGTAGTATAATATATAGCAGGTGTAATAATGTTACAGAACTGCCAGGCGTACAACTTCACGAACAAAATCAGGGATGAATGAAGAAAATTGCTAAAAATTGCAAACATTAATTAATAGACCTATTATTTCCATGCACAGAAAAAAGCTAATTAAGCCCTTGTTTTCTTTCCCTCTAAATTCTAGATATTTTCACCCTCTCTTCATCACATCAATTTTTAGACGCATGTATGGAGCATTAAATGTAAGTAAAAATAACTAATTGCATAATTTAGTTGTAAATCATGAGATAAATCTTTTAAGTCTAGTT
This sequence comes from Chrysopogon serrulatus, assembly GCA_015844335.1. NCBI lineage: Eukaryota > Viridiplantae > Streptophyta > Magnoliopsida > Poales > Poaceae > Chrysopogon > Chrysopogon serrulatus. The sequence goes on from JADLZL010001845.1 coordinate 146,443, forward strand.
AGTCTACGATTGGACAATATATGCTAAATACAAACAAAATGCTATAATATTAAATTTTTTTAACTTCTTGAATCTGAATAAGGGCCAAGTCAAAGTTATGAGAAGTAAAGCCGAATCATGAATTCATGATCGTATACTCACATGCTGCCGCGCACACGACTTTTCAGTACACACGTCTTCTGTGTATTATAGTAGTACAATCTGACTTGACATCATTTTCTTTCCGAATAGTATTCTAGTCTGCTGTCTGCTTGTTCATTTGTTAAATATATAGGTATATGTGTAGTTAGTTTAATATAGGTACATATGTAGTTACATTTACTCTAATATACTCCCTTCGCCCCCTAAAAGAAAGTCATTTTTACTTTCCAATGAATAATCACTAGTAATTTTAATAAATAATAAGTATCACCAATTAGTATCAAATTAGTATCATCGAAAAGATCTTTTAATCTAGTTTTTAACAAATTTATTTAGATATATAAAAATTACACCCATTTTCTATAAAATTAAATTAAATTTATGGCGCGAACATCCAAAACATCTTTCTTAGAGACGGTTTCTATAAAATTAAATTAAATTTATGGCGTGAACATCCAAACATCTTTCTTAGAGACGGAGGGAGTATACCAACAACCCACCATGGCACCAATTAGTATTTGTGACATGACCATTCTTCAAAATCCCTGTACACTGATACTGCACCTACATTAAAATTATATTTTATATTTTTAAACATAAATAACTCAACATATCAAAGAAAAAGACATAGTACTATAAGAGAATTATCAATTTGGCATTGAAAAAAAAATCAATTTTCCTTCTAGGCACTCCCAAAATCAAAGTTCCTTATTATCTAGCACCGAGTTCTATTTCCCTTATTAATGGTATTAAGTGGCTACCAAAATAACCCATATGCCTCTATATATCAGTACTTTTCTATTAAGGTGCGAGAGACTTTTGTAACCACTAGACTACATGTCTTTTCACGTCTAGACAATTACTACTGTGTGTCTAATTAAATAAATTATATTTGCTAACTACCTTTCATAGATGAACGATACACAACCAAAAGTAACTAACAGTATCATCTTAGCTAATAAGATATACTCTCGTCGTCTTAGAAAACATGTGTAAGGATTGCAATTTGTATATCTCCATGCATTTCGTTTATTCATCGGCTTATTCCTTGATTAACATGGATCACCTTCAATAAATAGAGTATATATATGGATAATTTCTTTTTTTTATATATAATTACACAGTTCAACGCAGAGGCGCTTTATAACACGCACACACAGTCATCCATATTAACACACGTACACAAACCCTACTCAACACGCACGCACACTCATCCCTATGAACATACACGTACGCAAACCCTACCCCGGGCTTATGAGCACCTCCGAAGGACTGAGTCGACAGATCTAGAGATTCCTGAAGTCATCACTGGCATCTCGTCGTCGACGGGAACGTCACTTACCACTTAATGCATAACGCCGATAAATCTTAGAAAAATCCTAGAAAAAGATGCGAGCGTTGTAACGCCGATAATCCTGAAAAAATCCCAGAAAAAGATACGAACACCAAGATTTTATTCCTGTGGGTAGCGTCCCCATTTGGGACAGTTTTACCACTGGACCATAGGCCCATTCGCATATGGATAATTTCTAATTAGCAATAATGAGTCCTTATAAAATTTTGAAACATCAAGTATTTTGGAACGGATCTATGGGGTTAAAACTCAATCATAGGAGAAGACTCCCGTAGATTTAAACAGACTAGTATAATGCACGCGCTTCGCTGCGTGTGAAGGGCCGCTCGCACCACGAACTATTGAACTGCTGTAAACTTGCAGATAAAGTTTGATTGAGAAACCCTGTCTAATCTCATTCAACACTAATTTATTCTAAAAGTTTGAGATAAGTAAATGATAAATGTTTCGCCACCAATGGCGAAACGGCTGATCGAAGAAAATGTAAGAGAGAGGCGAGAAGGATTTTATGGCCCCACACTGTAGACGCAAACACCTGAATGGCAAGAGGAGGCGAGCACAGCACACGGCGCACGGATGGAGCGCCTCGCCTTGCGGCCTTGGCGTAAGAAGGACGCGATCCGCCGATGTGCGCCAGCACAACAGCGACGTCACGTGGCGAACGAGGAGCAACTTAAGTTGCCGATGCGCTGAGAACACAGGAATCCTCCTGCAGTAATAGATCTTTGTTTAGTTCGTGCGCAAGTTGTAAGTTTTTTCACTCTCTCCATTATATTAATTTCTACCCGTATGTATGAAGCATTAAATGTTAGTGAAAAAATAACTAATTATACAGTTTTGTTGTAAATCACGAGACGAATCTTTTGAGCCTAGTTGGGCCACGATTAGACAATATTTGTCAAATACAAACGAAAGTGCTACAATTGCTCAGATTGCAGAAACTTTCAATCGAACAAGGCCTAGTGCACGAAGTTGGTGCTTTCCTGAATCTTTTGCAACATCCATGATTTAATAGTTACATAAGTTATACAAAAGATAATTTTCCTTTTGTGTGTGCCGTTTCAAACCTTCCTTAGCATGACCTGTAAGTCAGGTCCACGTGAGAGTAACAACGTCAAAGTCAAAGTCAAGTCCATGCAAGAGTAACATCAAGCAGGAATGACTTGACTCCGAACTACAGTCCAGCAGGAGTGACTTGACTCCAAACTCCAGTCGAGCAGGAATGACTTGACTCCGTGCAGCTTGGGCTGCCGGTTGGGCTGCCATCCATTATTCTTCTATGGGGGTGTTTGGATGGTGTGGAAAAAGTTTTGCCTGTGTCACATCGGAATGTCGGAGGGATGTCGGAAGGGGGTTTTAAATACTAATAAAAAAACAAATTACAGAACTCGTCGGGAAACGATGAGACAAATTTTTTAAGTATAATTAATCCGTCATTAGCGAATGTTTACTGTAGCACCACATTGTCAAATCATGGACTAATTAGGCTTAAAAGATTCGTCTCACAAAGTTATCGCAATCTGTGTAATTAATTATTTTTTTAGACTACATTTATTACTTCACATATATGTGACTAGATTCGATGGGACGGGGAAAAAAATTGCCGGGGAATCAAACACCCCCTATATATCACCGGCGTGGAGCTGCTAAGAGATCTAGCTCTCAAAGCGACACAGTTGCAGTTGCACCCCCTCAATTGCCAAGGTGAGATCTAGTTATATGGTTTTCTGGCTTAAAATCTTTGTGCTGGTATGATTTAATATATATGCTTTCATAGTAGAGCTAGATTCGTTGGAAAAATAGTAGAGCTAGATAGACCAGGGTCTCGAATTCACTGATTATTTATTACTTAATTGTATTTATCCATTTTAAATTATGAGTAGCATGTATTATAACATTCAAACTTTATTATGAACATTTTATAGTACAATAGTGATAACATTATATTTATTTTTCAAAATAAAGTTTGAATGTTATAATACAGACAAAGTATGTTATTATAAAGTGTGTTCAAAATATAAGCATAAGAAATACTAACTGTTAAAGTGTGTTATTGAAGATCGCACTAAATCAAATCATATCTTCTATTCTGAGAGAGAGGGAGTAGCCTTTACTATGCATAAGCATTGCATATATCTAGTTACACAGCAAAAGATACGCATTTAGAAAGGTCAAAACGATAACGACTTGTAACGGTATGAGTACGAAACTGTAGGAATTAGGAGAATGCTCAACTTTGTAGTAGTTTTGCCTTTACTCGTTTTGTTAGTTGCACACCTTCTAGCTATTTTCCAGATCCTTTTTTACTGTCCTCTAGAGGCACGACCAAATTGCAGCTAGGAAGGTACTCCTTCCATTCCAAATATAAGACATTTTGGCTTCTCTATGTATTTTTATTATGTATGTAGATATAGAGTATATCTAAGTGCGTAATAAAAGCTATAAATTTTAAAAAAGTCAAAACATCTTAATAATTTGGAATGGGGGGAGGAGTACCAAGCACTAAGTTTCAGTATCTAGGTACATGGAAAGGACTGGAATTCACAAACCAGATACCTAGGTACTTGGAAAGGACCGGAATTCACAAACCAGATAGCTTGCTCTCTTTTGTATAGAATTAAGCATGCACTCGGTACTTCTAATTAAGTTTGGTGTCTATATTCATAAAAAAAGTCCATGGGGACCTTCAAAAAAAAGTCCATGGGGGTTGAAGTTACTTAGAAAAGTTAGATACTTTGTAACAAAAATATAATATTCCGGTTTCACATCCATGTCAAGACGATGTCAAACGCTAGTAATTTATTTTAAGGTAAATATTTTAATTAACAAGGTAGTGTCCTTCAATAAATGACCACAAATGTTTGATGTATGAGAGAGAATCTGGGGCTTACCGCTATCTTTTAGGAAGTACAACAGCAAACGTGAGACAAATTAGCAAACATTGAACATCTTTCTTGTTTTGCAGTACTTAAAAGGACTCTATGGAGGAAGTGAAGGTATCAGATTTTGCATTTTTAGTCCTCCAGAAGACTTCATCCTTTGGGATTGATTGGGCAGTTGATGAAATCAAATCAGCCTGGAATGTCAAGAAAGAACTCGGGAATTTGGAAAGGTCATTGAGATCTATTTGTGCTGTTCTTCAAGATGCTGAGGGAAAGCAGTTCACTTCTCGTGCCCTTCAACGGTGGCTAGACAATTTGAAAGATGTTATCTATGATGTAGATGATATTTTGGATGACGTCGCCACCAGAGCTTTGGAGAAACAAGTTTATCATGGTTTATTCAATCAAATGAGCTATCTGCTTACTTATCCATTCAAATTAAGTCACAAGATAAGGGAAGTGCGTCAAAAAATCAATAATATAGATGCTGAAAGAGCGCAGTTTGTATTAACTGAGCAACCAATTGACACCCAGTTAGCCAGAGACAACAATAGGGAGACCCATTCCTTCATTGACCAACCGGATATTGTTGGAAGGGATGCAGCTAAACACAATATTGTTACAACAATTCTAACAGTGGCAGACTCCTCAAATCCATTATCTGTGCTTCCTATTGTTGGTTTAGGTGGCATAGGAAAAACTTCATTAGCAAAGTTGATTTACAATGATGTGCGTATTATTGATAAGTTTGAACAAAGGTTCTGGGCATATGTTTCTGATATATTTGACCTCAAGAAGATAGTAGACAACATTATTCAATCATCTAGTGGTGAAAGTCACAAACAATTAAGCTTGGAGATGCTACAGAGAAAGTTGTGTGGGACCCTACAGAAAAAGAGATATTTACTTATACTTGATGATATGTGGAATGATAAGGCTAGCGAGTGGGATGAGTTGAGAAGTCTTTTGTCCAGAGGTGGGACTGGAAGTGTGATTATAGTCACCACACGTAGTTCACATGTTGCTGCAGTGGTGAAGACCTTGGAACCATATCACATGGAAAAATTAACGCAAGATGAGTGCATGCAAGTATTTATTCGTCATGCATTTAGAGGCGATGAAGTCAAGGACCCTCAATTGTTAAAAGTTGGGAAGTCTATACTACAAAAATGCTGTGGTATTCCGTTGGCAGCGAAAACAATGGGTTCTATGTTGTTTAATACTCGGGACATTGAAGAGTGGCGACACATTGAGAAAGACAAACTATGGAATATTAAGCAAGACAAAGATGATATCTTGCCAGCATTAAAATTAAGTTTTGATGGACTTCCATCTCATCTACAAGCATGCTTTGCTTCTATATCTACTTTCCCAAAAGACTTCGAGCTTTTTACAGATTGTCTCATTATGTTTTGGATGGCATTGGGATTGTTGCCTAGAAATGTAGAAACTAGAGAGGCAATAAATATCGGGACAAAATACTTACATGAACTTTTTGGTAGATCTCTTTTTCAAGACCAATTTGTTCTTTATGATGGCACCATTCAAACCTGTAAAGTGCACGATCTTATTCATGATCTTGCAGTATTGATGTCCCAAAAGGAGCATGTAGTTGTTAACAGTGAAATGATTGATTTCTCTGAGAGGATCAGGCAAGTGGTATGGGACCACCAGGATTTCTCAGCGGAGCTAAATTCCTTTTCTGAAGAATCAAAGATAAATTTTCATGGGAAACTAAGAAGGGCATGCAAGGCTAGGACATTTGCAGGCCGATACAATTGTGGCACCATGAGTAAAGAATTTCTACAGGACATTTTCTTAACATTTCCATTGTTGCGGGTCTTGATTCTTTCAGAACTCGAGTTTGATGAACTACCAGATCTGATTGGAGACTTGAGACACCTGAGGTACTTGGATCTACGTTGGAACAGAAAGATAAATTTTCTTCCAAATTCTTTATGTAAGCTGATCAATCTACAAACACTTCATCTTAGCGGTTGTGACCAACTAATGGAACTACCTAGAGATGCACACAGACTTATCAATCTTACAAGGTTGGTCCTAACATCAAAGCAAAAATATTTACTGAAAGATGGGTTTTGTGGTTGGTCTTCCCTGCTATATCTACAACTGATTGATTGCCTTGAGTTAACATCATTGACAGAGGGGTTTGGAAACCTTGTTGCACTCCGAGAGTTACTCATCTTCCATTGTCCGAAGCTAACTTATCTCCCCTCTGCCATGAAGGGCCTCTCAACACTTGAGAGGTTGGTGATTAATAACTGCTACGAAATGGATTTGATGGAACCAAGGGAAGCCTTGAGCAATCTACGGACACTTCGTTCACTTGAACTTGTTGGACTTCCGAAGTTGGTTGGTTTTCCGGAGAGCTTCAAATCTGCTGCGTTCTCGCTTCAGTATGTGTTGGTTAAGGACTGTAATTGGTTGGAGAAGTTGCCTACATTCATCCAATATTTCACCTCTCTTAAGAAAATTGTTCTTTGCGATTGCCCTATGTTAAGCAGGAGATGTGTGGCGGGCTCTGGTGAGGATTACCATCTCATCCGCCATGTCCCTCTAATAACAATGACAGGAGGATCTTCCAAGGGTATATTGTTAACTCTAAATTTGTTCTCGAGAGTTCAACTATTATTTTTTTTGGGTACTACCAGGATTAATATTACTCTTTGATAACAAATATAACCATATAATATGTCAATTAGGACATTCACACAACATACATGACACTTCGGCTAAGCTAGGAATAATATGCATGTGAATATTTTTTCATAATGAATATAGTAATACCAAGCTTGTGTTTATCATATCAATCAATCTATACGAATTTTAGATGTTTAAATTCAAAAGTAAAAAAAAAGTTTGGTTTAAGTGAAACCTGGACATACTTATATGTGTAATCAGAGGAAATACAGATTAGCTGTGAGATAGATCTTCAATTGTTTTACATTGTTTTACGTCATTCCTTTTCTTCTACTTACTGCATGTACAGGACACTTGCGGCTCTGGCAAGCTCGCAGATTCATATCGTCCGTGATTGAATAAATATAAATATGGACACAAATTATGTGCACAGGTATTACCTCTAAGCTTACCGTGCAGTCTTCTTGTCAAATTAGTGCAACATCCATCCATATGTCAGTTTGCCACGTGTATATTTTTTCAAACACACAAAAAAAACTGTCTGTTATTACAACATCCATCCATATGTCAGTTTTCTTGTATCAAAAGATACTTCTTCCATTTTGAATTGTAAGTTGTTTTAGTTTTTCTAGATATGTATAGCTTTTGCTATGCAGCTATATATATATATATATATATATATATATATATATATATATATATATATATATATATATATATATTAAAAAAAAAAAAGTTAGAACGGCTTATGATTTAAAATGTGTGGGCAGAGAAATACAATCCCATACAATCTCATGAACATGTAGACTCAGTTTTACCGCTTGTTGTGCACCTCTGTTTGATCGTTCGGAGAACACCATATGCCTTGTGGTTCGTGTTTCAGCCATGTGTAAATATTACTGATAATTTCTGTAAGAAAGAATAGGTGGAGGCAACTGATGAAATTATAATGTCGTTGTCACAGTTACCCTGTTCAGTTTTACTTTATATGCCTCTTGAGATACTAGTGTGTAGATATGTACTCCCTCTGTACTAGAATATAAAGCGTGACCATTTTTTTTATCTATGTTCCATGATATAAGTCATATTCTCTCTAGACACACGTATATTAACGTAGTCATACTAGTATTGAGAGGAAAAAATTAAAGATGTTTTGAATTATAGGTGGTTATACCTCATATCTTAGGACAGACGAAGTAACCCGCAAATTTTTGGTTTACTTTCTACTTTCTTCGGACCTTTTTCTTAGGCGTTGCAGCGTTTCTTCAAAAGTCTGCTTTAGTAGGCGCTGGCGTTTCCCAAGGCAATACTCATGCTAGCCATGCGTAAAAGATGGGAGTGTAAGACTTCATGCAAACTGCAGCTAGCCAATCGTAAACGAAGGTTCAATGCAGATTAAGTGCAAGCCAATCATCTACGAGGCATGCATACACGTGGGATGTGACATTTGGCATTCCAACATGCTACCTAAGGCCAGGTTAATGCTCATATTAACGCTAAAATCCATCCATCAGTTTACCTTGGCATCTAGAATACTACTACTCACGTCTAAAAAGAGGGTTCGGAGGAAGTACTCCCTAGCTCTGTCCTAGAATATTAAATGTTTTAGCATCCTAAGAAGTAAATAAAAGACTTTTTGAACCTGGATATGGGATGTGTACACATGCATACACCATTAAGTGAATCTAGACATCTAAATCCTCTGCTAGAATAATGTTAAGTGGGACAGAGAGAGTGTGTGCCACAAATTATCTACGCGTTATTAACTCTAATTCGGACCTTGTCGTTTGATCTCTCTAGACAGCACCACTCTCCTGGCACCATGCTCGCTCGTCGCCGTCATGGCAGCACTGATTGTCTGATTCAACGTCACGTACACTCCGCAGGCAGCGGCGGGAGGAGGGGCAGCGCTGGATCGGATACGGCTGGGAGCAAGTAGCAGCCGATGAGCCATGAATGTGCATCGGTGTGATTAGAATAGTGGACACTAGTGGGTGTTTGGCTGGTCATATAAGCTCCGACTGATAAGACAAGCTGAATGGTTTGTTGTGAGAAAAAAATACTGTTTAAATGGCTAATAAATCCGACTTAACAAGCGAACATGATGTGTTGTATTAAAAAATCAAAGCAACTTATAATTTAGAACGGAAGGAGCAGTAAAGTTAGTTAGCCTACTCGCATCGCCGTGTATATGGCGCCTGCTTTCAATTTGCCACATTGTGTTCCAGCTTTAAAGCTACTAGTACATTTTGCGCGCCATCGCGCACGTCCAAAAGATGTGCTATTACTCTTTGTATTGATTACACAACGGTAACAGTGTCTTAGGACATGCTATGAAGTGGTACTTTATACATCGTCTGCCAAGGCATGTTCTGGTATTCTTTAGCTAGGATCTGGACATAATCAGCTGATGAAATTAATTAGATTAGAAAATCTGGCTCGTATGTTACTATATCTGAAGCTGGATTGCTGGATTGCTGCCTGAATATTCTCTTTTGAGATCTGAGGGCTCCATAGTGTGGAAATCTTGCAATGATAGCATGCTCTAGCTGTACAGGTCCAATCGGCGTGTTGTCTTCTTTGATGAGGGTCAGGTTGGGGTATTTCCAATTCACGTTACTGATTGAAAAAGTGGTCGATCCTGGTAAAAGAGTATGCGCAATCCGTAGGTACATAATCATGGAGAGAAAGACATGAAATTTTTGCAGTACCTACTTCTCATCCTATTTCACAGCGGTTCAGCATGTAAACTGTTGGCAATGACAAATAAATATGTGATTAACGGAAAGAACAACTTAGCCGAGCAATTAAACTAAAACTGATGCTTATGGCCCGACATGGTGAAAAGGAGGCAAGCAAAAGCAGTACCTTAATTGCATTCTCTTCTTTCAAGTAAGGCTGACCAGCATAAAAGAACTGCAAAGCCAAAGAGAGTATTTTGCTACAGCTGTATGGGAGTGTAGGAAACACTGAAGATAAGTACTGCCTCAGTTCCAAATTATAAGACGCTTTGGCTTTTATAGATACATTGTTTTTACTATGTATCTAGACATAGTGCATATCTAAGTGCATAGCAAAAGCTACATACCAAGAAAAGCTAGAAAGTCTTAAAATTTGGAACGGAGGAAGTATAAAACTATTTTTTGATTCTAAAGGCATGCTCTGGTGGTACAAACAACCTAATTTATAACCTACAAATTGCAAGGTCTGTGCAATGAATTGAAGCAAGCACATGTGATCAATGGGATCAAAACGTAAGAGACATCGAGGAGTATGCATTATAAATAGCACTTTTTTATAATAGGCTGAACTCATAATCTGTAATATGATAAACCAGTAAGGATGCAATAGAGAACAAAGGTCACTTTATTAAGCCCAAATTATGGAGAACAACTGAATCTCCATAAATCACCATGCTTGTAGGGTAGAATAGGATGAACCTAATTTTGAAGTCATATACTGATATTCAGTATCCATAAAAACAAAATAGTTTGAACTCATAATTTATAATTGGATAAATCAGTAAGGCCGCAGTGGAGGATAGAGATCATTTTATTAAGTACAAACTGTGGAGAACAAATGAAATAGCTCCATAAATCTGCAAGCATACAGGGTAGGGTAGAACTAAGTTGGTACAAACTTATGTTAAGCAAGAAACCAAAATGATGCATTAAATTGCAAAGCGTAAGCACGATGAACCATCAGATGATAATTGCAGCTGTTGCCTATTGGCAACAAACAATGATGCACACGTGAGACCTGACCATTGACAATCAGAGTGAAGCAACGGTAACTCACAAATTGTGTCCTGCTATTGGTCATAGCACACCACTGGCACACCACAACACCAACCACCTGCAATCAAGTATTGCGTAAGAACCCATCAATTATTTGCATCATATAATTTGACGACAAAAACTAAGAGAAAATAGAACAATCATGTGAAAAAATAGTGACACTGTTTTTATCTAGTTCAACATATACTATGAGCAGGGTCCATTCTTCAGGAAATAAGTACCCCTGATTTTTTTGTAGCTTGTAACAGTTAACAAATAATGCACAAAGCAGCATGGTACCAAGTTACCATTAATTCCATTGGGACAAAATAATCATAAGTGTTATATCGACAAAAGTAGAAATTAACACTGGCCCCCACTGAATGACGCCTCTGTTCTCTCGGCTTGTTACGGCTTGTTTCAGCTTATTCTCTCACAAAACTATCCAAAACCATCCATGACCATCCGAACGAACAGAGTCGACAAAAATAGCAGGGCAGGCTAGATATATAACATGTAAATTCAAAATTTTGATATCTTTCTTTGGAAAATGGAAAATAGAGCACCAGGTGTAGTAAAGGGAATACATGTACAATTACCAAAAGTTATTAACCTCCTAAAAGCCGCACTCGGTAAGAATTCACATAGGTGCTCACATGGGGAGGTGGTGAAGCAATGCAGAAAGCAAAGGTGTTTTTTATCGTCTTAATGCCTGAAAATCAGAAACGATGAAATGCAAACACAGGTGCTTGGTACACCACGGAAACGCTAATTCGAGTAACCCTCCAAAGGAATGAAATCAGAAATTATGACAGTGTATTTGTCTATTGAATAACCGTTGAAAAAAATAAACTGAATGTGCAATTATCTATATGTTAGGATCTTGTCAATTCTTAATTTAGTAGGCTTACCTTTGGGACCATATGGTAGTAAAAAACCAATTACTAAGTTAGTAGCTATATATATTATTCTGTAAATTGGTTCAACAGACTGTTGGCATATGTTTGGCACCCTTATACCCCTAAATTTTTCTACTTTTAGCTTGCTTTGCACAGATACTACAAATCATGGAAAAGAGAATACTTGCAATGTCCAATCTTTGAGTGGCAAAACATCTCTTTAAATTCTAATGGCATATATCATGTGCTAGAATTATACACAATGGCAGCCAAGACACACAGAAAAACCAGGCAATCAGCGCTCCTTAACTAGAAATGGAAGGTAGAATAGGCTGCAAAAAGGTTCATCTTTATATATCGGTCGTTGATCAGCTTTTCTATGACAATCAGCCAAAGACAGGACAAGATCAACCTGTGGCACACTGCCTTTATAAAAATTAATTATAGTAACAATTAGTAGTAACAAGGCAAATTGAAGGAGTAAAGAGATAAATAGGAGCATAAGCATCTTTAGAGCAAGGTAGTGTGTATGTATGGTTGTGGGATAAAGTAAATCGGAATAAGCACCACATCATAAAGGGTACCATGACTACAAATTGCAGCGCTTTATGTAATCTTCTAACCATGGTAAAAACAGTACAGCATCCACCAAGAAACCCAGAAGCACCCAGTAGCATCAGCAAGGCTAGGGTAACAAGATGTAAAACGTGGAGCATGAACATCTCCTAAGATCATGTTTGTTTTAGTTTTCATTGTATGTTCCGTCTTTTCTGTTTCATTAGACAATGTATACATGTTGCTAAATATATTCAGATAAATATTCACGGCAGAAAAATATGCGGCAGGAGCCATATTCAAGTTTTTCTCAATAATCGCTGCTTTGCGTAGAGAGAAATATAGTAGTAGTATCATAGTAGCAGTACATATGTAAAAAAACAACACAGAGATTTCATCTCTGTGGACCAAGATAGGCCCCTAAGCTGGGTTCACTGAGGCAGCGAAAACTGAAACAATGGCAAACTAAAAACTGGTAGCTTTATTTGAAAGCTGCAAGAAGACATATAAATGATACAATGCCTAGCCTGAAGAAGCAAGGGCACTCATATAAAATCTTATCAATGGTCTGTATTCATAATCCAATGAACAAATTGAATATAAAGACAACAAGCAGAAAGGTGTATCAATTAAAAGTAGTCTTGCAATAAGGAAATAAGGACAAATTAGATGTATCAACTAAATAAACTACTGATGGGAAAGTTTAATGCATCCAGATAAGGTGCAATAGAAGGGGACTTTTGAAGCAGGTAGAGGGTACCTGATACAGCAACCAACAGAAGGGAGACATCTTGTGTTTGCTGTTTAGTTTCCATCCTTGAAATGATATATTGGCCTTGCAAAAATACTGCTACATCTAGGGAAATGAATGGCCCTCATCGATAAAAGAGCTAGACAGGGTAAGTAGCGAGGAATTTTTCCTCTTGTTTCACTATAACTAATTGCTCCCACTGTTGGTTAACAATGCTATTCTTACGCGGTGGGCATCTCATGAGTTTAAGTAATATGAGACATAATGATAAAAGTTTGCAGGCCTAAGGAACCCTCTTGCTTAACTCAAGCTCTAAATCCTTCACTTAAGCATTGCTATGAAACTCATGAGGTACATATTAATAACCGGCTTGGACTCCTGTGTGTGAAACAAATGGGCATAATCAGAGGCTAGTTAACTTACATGGACCTCCAAGCAAATTAGCAACAGATATACCAGATGCCGCAGTTCATTTGGAGCACCTAGTTCTGCAGCCATATAGATCGATGTTGCAGGATAACCTACATGTGTCTATTGGCTGGAAATTAGGTTAGCTCAAAATACTCTTTCAAAGTAAATGACACTAAGATGAACAGAAAAATTATATCTGAAGATGTCTGCTAGCATCTAAACTTGGCATATATATGCCTTCACACTTCAGTAAGTAAAATAGACAAGAGCCTAAAAATTATATCAGACATTGAATTTAGTTGGTACATGCATGAGGAAAATAGGACCTAGAGCAGCTATAGGATTCCATAAACTCAAACCAGGTGATGTAGAATCCTGATACAGGGGGGAGAAACGGGGCTCAGCCTAGCTGCACTACTCACATGAAAGCGAAGTAAGATGCAATAAGGGAAATACTATAATGTAGTTGTAATATTTATCTAAAGAAACAAGCCAAATTCATGAGCTAATTCTACTGGCATAGATTGAGGCTGCAATAAGGGGTAGAAAAATATGAAGAGGACTAAAACCATGGTGTGCTAACATCAACAGTAGAAGTAAGAAATCCTGGCTATTAACATAACTATTATGACACCTAACAGAGCTGCAGCAAACTCCAGCCTGTAAAAGAAAGATTTTGCTCTAACAAACCACCACAAAGGCTACTTTAAAATGAAATTATCTTTCTATAGCAGTACCATGTTTACATAATAAGCTTTTAAGAAAAAGGAAGCATCAATGGCGTCACAGGATTTGCAAAGCAACCAAAATGACAAAAAGGAAACCAAACTCTGACGATTGACTGGAGATATAACTGTTGGTTTTCACTAAAAATTAGAAAGAAAATATAGGAAAAAAGAAAGGAGCAACTGTGTTACCCATATTACTACATAACTGATTGTCCTAGTTATAAGGACAGTGTTACTGTTACTCTAACAAATATTTCTGTAGTACAAATTTTTTTTTATCTCACTATCTCAAATATGAAATAGTGGCTAATCTGAATTGCTGGGTGTATATGCACGGCGCCAGTACTAATCCTAGAAGTAGCTTAGCTACTTCATTACTGGTTAGTGCTGTTCTAAAAAAATCACAGAGACAGTTATCGTTTTGTTAGTTTTTACTACTATATTGTAGCTGGTATGGGCCCTATGGTTGTTAGATTCAAGAAATAGGACATCTTGGTCCACATATAAAGAAAATGGTTTCCGCCTTGCACAGATGACATTAGCAACCTGATCTGGCTGAATAGATGAGTTTTCTGTTTTCCTTTCCACCATGAAAAGGTCTATCAATTGAAGGAAAGGAAAACAGAAAGGCAATATCTGGAACTGTAGATGTGATTATTTCAGCAATTAGGGATGAAAGTGTATGATCAAACATCGAAGTTCCTACCTCTAAAACAGAAGCTGAAGCTGGTTAGCGACTTGGACAAAAGATTGACATATCCAGCATCCTGAATGAAGGCATAATCATACGTGCTGCAAACGCAGATCTAGCCAAATTTGACTGAGATTGAAAAATACGTTAGAGAATGTAATGTGCATACCTGCAGGGATTGGCAGGCAAAAAGCCTGTTTCTAGACATGAGGTTGATATATCTTCATGTGTGTTTTATTGCCAAGTTCCTACGGAACCGGAAACCATAAATTTACATATGGTCTAGGTACGACATTCTGGGCAACCGAAAGCAAAAGCTCAATCACTCAATCATAGGAACATAATTAAATAGGCTGAAATAATTAGAAATGAAGCAGCTAATAAACGGAAAGGAATAAAAGAAATGGGAAGAAAACCAGATATATACACAATAGCTTCAGGCTTCCACGGATTGACATAGCAACCTGATATGGCTTACAGCATGATTTTTTTCTTAAAAAAATGGCACTGATAGATGAGAGAGCTGCAACAGTTAAAAAAAACCTGCTGACATTCAACCTGTACCAGCCCTGGAGTTGTAGTAGCATGCTAACGGAGAGCAGATTCTGTGTTTCTTCTTTGTCGGCGAGGGAGCAGGGAGAGAGGCTCTCCATGACACCGTGCGCTGATTTTGCTCTGGCTCATCCACTCCTGGGTCTGCAAAAAAGAAGAAAAATCCCCATAAAGTCGAGTTCAAATCCCCACAGCAAACCTAGGATAAGGAATCCACAAAATCCCCAAAAGCTGGAATCCAAATACTAAACCCTAGAACCTGAAAGAGCCTCAAAATTTGGTCGCCAAAAAAGAAAGAGCCTGAAAATTTCTCACCCTCAACGATTTCTAGAGAGAGAAGGTGTACGAGGATGGGACCTCCGCTCGTTGTACGGGATGCTGTTGACTATGGCCGTTGATCCTGGGCCACTCTAGCGCTCGCCAAGGTGCACAGCGGCAGGAAGGCCAAGCCTAGGGTTGGCCGTGTCCGCGGCAGGAGCCGCGCCGAGCGCCGCGCCAGTGTGCCGCCATGACGTGGGGCTGGCACCGCGAGCGCGCGTGGCGTCGTTGTCGCCGAGGCCGCGCTGGAGGCCGTCGGCCGGTGCGCCGCCGCCTTGGATGAGTCGCCTGGTGCACCACGGCGTGGGAGAACGAAGGAGCGAGAGTGAGAGCCTGAGGGAGGCGAGAGGATCGAGAAGCGGAGTCGAGAGAAGCAATGAGCACAGGCGGAGAGAAGGAGGTCAGGCAGGACGGAACCGGGCCAACGAAAAGGAAACGCGTGTCCAGGAGCACCGGGAGGAGGAGAGACGACCGGGCAGGAGGAACAAATGCACGGAAGCACCGTAAAAACAGAAGCACCGTGGACACGTGGATAAACTCGATGATCAAATCGTAAATCGGACGATAGAAACGCAATTTCACTGTCGTGGCTACGGTCGTTGGCCGCGAACTCTCGCTCAATTGAAGAAAAGAAATTTGATGTTTTGCCCCAAAGGGCCATCGCTACAGAATTCGTGCTCTGTTGTTGCTTCGTAGGTATCTTGCTGCTTGATACGCATGCTTCCATCTCTTCTTTTTCTTATTTTTTTTACATCGGATAATCAAATTCATATTCCCCTTTTTTCACCCTTTGTTGCTATTCTGTTCGACACAACTCTGCATTTTGATTGGTGCAACGAGAAGAATGTTGTTTGCTGGCAGCACAACCGACCATTTGCACTGCTGCTCCGCCAAGCCATTACTAGGAAGTGACACAACGAGATACCGCCGGCATCGGCAATTCAGGGCACGTTTGGTTCCCAGCTTGTCTCGCCTCGCCTCGCCCAGCTGTACCAGCGCAAAAACCAAGGGGATGTTTGGTTCTCTCGCCAGGGCTAGCCTCACCTAGCCCAGCGAGCAGCATACTGTTTGGTAGCCCAGCGAGCTGCTCCAGTTTTCGCGCTGGCCATGCCAATGGAAGTGAGCCAAAACATCTCTCTGACGCTGGCTAGGCTAGACAAGGAGAGGAGAGGAGAGAAGAGGTGAGCCGGTGAGCAAAGGAACCAAACGCCCCCCAAGATTCTCGCCCGCTCGGGAGAGCTGATCCGGCTCTCCCACGGGAGCCAGCCAGACTTCTCTAGCGCAGGCCCTGAGGAGATCAAGAGAGGAAACCAAACGCGTTTTTTGTTTGCTGTCCTCTCTCAGCCAGGCAAAGCAAGCTGTGGCTACGGAACCAAATGCGCCCCAATTCCCCTCAACTACCATAGGCAGCATGCCAAAATCTTTCAAAAATATGAAGGCAAGTCTGTTGTGATTAGCAGCGCAAAACAAATCCCTATGACATAGGTACAGGCATTCAATCTAAAAGAACTACACTTGCAATCCAGAAGCAAATCAGATACCTCATGGATAAATTTATCTGCCTTCAGTCATTTGAACACATGTTTATAGATTACCAAATACTCCCTCCGTCTCAAAAAGAATGTAATAAATCCCGACTTCCGAGAAGTCAAAGATTCTATATTTTGACCAAATATATGTGACAAAGTTTTGATGTTTATGATGCGTAAAAAGCATCATTAGATTAATCATGATATATATTTTTATAATAAACATACTTGAAGATCTAAATATAGATAATATCTTCTATAAACTTAATTAAATTTAAGATGATTTGACTCCTCGTAAAATGAGGTTTATATTATTTTTGAGACGGAGGCAGTATAATAAATGATAATTACACTATTTTGCAGACCGCAAGTGCAAGTTCCTGCTACTATCTCTTTGTTCGATTTGTCCAATGTGCTCCTCTAATAAAACTCTCTAATTCTCACAGCAGTTTAAGGAGAATTATTTTTTCATATCATAAAATGTGATTTATTTCAGCAATCGTTTCAATAAATGAACTCACAAACATATATATTTTTCCTTTCATGATTTTTACTATTTCTCACTATGGGGTGTCAACTAGTTATTATTCATAGATAGCAAGCACTGGAAGTCCAGAACATGAAGGTGGCAGCATGAGCCAAATATATCATATCCCCTTCATTCTAAATAGTAGGTCGTTTTTGTTTTTCTAAAATTTTGAATCTAGAAAAGTCAAAACAATATACAACTCGAAAAAGATGGAGTACTTTATTTATGAATTAACCTAATAGTACTGCAGAATCCTCAAACGTTGACGACCCTTGCTTACTGCTAATGTACACTTGACCCATGCTTACTGCTGATGTACACTTGTCTCCAGTAGTCCGTAATCAGTTTCCTCGCTTCGAGTTCGTCTGTTCAGGCCCTTCTGTAAATCAAATACAGAGACACAGAGGTGATTAAATTCTATCTAATAATGAAGTAGTATAAAATGTACGTATAGTATAGTAATAAACTGCATCTAGTAGCCGAGCAGGGCGACTTCTAGAAAACTGTATGTGGGATATTTTTTTGCAACAAATTCTGGATCGCGAATGGAACAGGACCACACGACCTGTTCACCATTGCGACCCACAGTCCCACACGTCTAGAGCAGCTCGGTAGCTAGAATCATGGGGTGGAAAATCGCTGAGGTGCAGACTGCAGAGCAGTGAAAAACGGGAGATCGCTATTTGGCACAGAAAGGAGAAGGGTGTGCTAAAAAAGCATCTGAATTATTTACCACATTAACAAATAGTACTCTTTTTCAGATAGCCTTTAAGGAAATAAGCTTAGCTCAACTAGTTCTAGTTGGAGGTGATGCCGTGCATCTCATCAACCATCTAGGTTGGGGCCTCCCCAACTCGAATTTAAATATGTATTGTTCTTTCTTTTAGTGAAAAACCGCAAAGTTGCTCCTTAGGTTGGGTCTGCTTTTATGTAATACCCAATTACCTTTGAAAAGGATAATAGGCATATATTAGATTAGGCATGTACATGGTGTCAAAAGGTACTAGGCTATTATTTTTTCAAAGTTCATGGTAGAAATAAGTTAGAATTTCAATCATATGAAAGCAAGTCTGATGAAGAATATACGAATGTAGTGCTTATAATAACTGTATTAGTAGTGGTTTCCAAGCAAAAGCTTTGAACGTTTGACTGTAAGCATAAAAAATGACATATATTTGGAGATGGAGCAGAAATGAGTGCAATTTAATAGAAGTAAAAGCAGTTTTTTTCATGCATGTAACCATAGCTAGGCAAGACAGTGTCAAAGGCTAATGAGCTGAAAGATATAGATCTATTTTCTTTTAGAAGCGACATAATGAGATTACTATACAACATTCTTTCTTAGTATCAATCTTAAAAAAGAAATGCTAGCTGTGCATAAAGTAATTAAAACCCCTGCCATTGTACATTTGTACGTACCAGCGACTGAGTGGTTGTCGTATTTCCTTGAGCTCGGGACAATCACCTATCTCCACTTTCTTAATTTTGGCCACAGCTGTTGCATCACCAATGGATCTGAGGACAGGACACGACAGAATGGCAAGTTTCTCCATTTCTGAAGAACTCCCCAACTGGCTATTGCTGATGTTGATGGATTCTATGCTTCCACATGTCAACAAAAGAAGCTCCTTTAGAGAGGATGGAAATGTCATAACCCTCCGTGGGTTCAATTTGGGACAATCTAAAATTGAAAGCTTCTGCAGTCCATCAAGCCTATCAACAGATAGGGATGTCAACTCACAGGAGACAATACAAATGGTCTTCACGACAGGTAGATAATCTGGCGTCAGAAATTCCTCAAGACTCAGTAGTTTGTAGCAATATCTAATATGTATCTTAGAAAGGGATGAGAACCCTTTAACACTATTGTTGCTGCTATTTGCTCCAGAGATGCTAATTGATGTAAGGCGGGGACAAAGATTAATCTGTAGTTCCACCAGGGATGGAAGATTGCTACTCCACACATCCAGGGGTATAGCTGTTAACCATTCGCAATCATCTATTTGCAGAACAGTGAGGGAGGTGAGGTCATGGAATCTGCTCACAAGGTTATCCATGAAATAGCCTGACCTATCAAGGTATAGCTTTCTCAGAGAAGTTGGTACCTCCACCAAGCGTTTCCAACAGATTTGATCACAATATCGAATAGCTAACTCTTCAATAATATTGTGATTGTCTGGCCCTGCACCTGCACTGTTATCAAAGAATGGTATGCTCTTGATTTTTCTACAGAAAACAAACTCTAGTGAACGTAACCTTGGCAGGAGGTGTGGTCGAAGCCAGCTAGCAAAAGATTCACCTCTGTAACCATGCACTTGCAAATGTTGGAGGTTCCAATGAGGTATTGCTTCCATCTGGTTAAACATCAACTCTGCTACCTCATGACTAGTTCTCACATCGAACCATCGTAGGGAGAGTTTGTCAGATTGGTCCCTGTCATAATTAAAATTACTTAATTTAATTTTCTGCAAGCTTATGAGATCACTGAAGCCAGGAGGAAACCTTTCAATCACATAATCGTCACAGTCTATAATCTTGAGCTGATGCAGACGACAGAGAGATGAAGGAAATCTGAAATGAGAAATTCCGAGTAAACCACGGTTGCGTTTGCATAAACCAAAGTAACGCAGATGCTTTGAGTTGCCATGCTCTCAGGTAGCTGGCTGGCTTCACAATCCAGTCTCAGCACACGGAGTCTCAATAGTTCCTTGAACCAACAGTCCAACACGGGAGCATAATCTTGTGCCCAGCAATAATATTCTTGAAATACCAGGGACCTCAATTTTTTTTTTTTTTGCTGCATATTCTCTTCAATTCAGGGCACCCAACCATTCCGTTTGCAAATATTGACAGATGACGCACATTTGAAGGGACCTTATCTAGGTCACTCACATGCTTTATGCTGAAGCACTCATCCTTTGATACTAGTTGTGCCATATCATGCATCAGATCATGAATAACATAATAAGAATCATCTGGAGATTGTTTCTGAAGGAATGAGCGATTTGCAAGGACCTCAAAGCACACTAATGCTTCTTGAGGATCCATCACATATCCTTGTGCAATCCAAATCGCAGCTAGAATATCCTTATCAAATCTGTGATCCTTGGGATACATTGCACAAATTGAGAAGCACCTCTTCAATTGCTGTGGTAGGTACATATAGCTCAATCGAAGGGCTGGCAAAATGTCAGTAGCCTCCTTTTGTTCTAATCGCCATAGTTCGCTTTCCGCTATATTTTTCCAGTGCATTGTACTTAGGTTCATTCTCAACAAGCGTCCAATAGTCTTGGCAGCCAATGGGGAACCTTTCAACTTTGGAAGTATACTTTTACCAATGCACTCAAAGGACTCTCGGTTGTTGCAAGAACTTGTGGGTCCAAATGCACACAGTTTGAAGAAATCCCAGAAAACACCATCTTTTAAGCCATCCAATTCATAATGATCCATAGTGCCAACTAGATTAGCAACCTCAGAAGATCTAGTTGTGACCACAATCCTACTTCCCTCAGCACCACTTTCCAAACGTTTAGAAAACCTCCTCCATCCTGCCCCATCTTGTTTTAAGATATCATCCCACATGTCATCAAGGACAACTAGGAACCTTTTAAATTTGACAAAATCTTCTAGTTTTTTCAAAAGAATATCCAAATTATCAGACGATGTACCTTCTCCCGAATGCTGTAGGATCTCTTTAGTTAACCGTTTTATGTCAAAATCATCTGAAACACATGTCCAAATTATATTTTCACCAAAGTGTCGTTTAACGTTTGCATCATTGCAGATTTGTTGGGCTAGTGTTGTCTTTCCAACACCTCCCATGCCAACTATTGGCAACACAAGCAACTTTACCATTGTTGATTTACTATCAGCCCTGCCTCTCTTGCGTGCTGGAACTATTATTGTTTTCACCAATTGCTTTAGTTCTTCTTCACGACCAAATATTTTTGGCTCATCAATGAAAGCACATGTTTCTGGCCTGACAGATTTGTCAAATTTCTGTAGTTCTTGATCCAAATGCATATCCATCGATTGGCGATGGACATGGTCCAGCTTTGCTTGAATTCTGTTAACTTGTCTGATGTAACTATTGGACCTGAAACTGTTGAAGAACTCCAGAAAGGTATCACTCAAGTTATCTTGCCCTGAATTTTTGCTCGACTCAATCTTCAACTTGAGCGCATAGTAATCGAACTCATCAAGCAGGTCCTCTGCATCGTACACTGCATCCTTGATATCTGGGAGGAGATCAGCGGCGTGCTCCTTATGGCTTTGCCACTCGACCCGATCAATCAGGTCAAGCATTTTAGGCATAGTTGTCTTCAGCTTCCACAGACCATCCATCAGCTGCTCAATTTCATCTTTAATCTGGTGTTGTGTTGTTGTGTTTGCTTCTTCTGGTAACTGTGGGGTGTTTTGTTGACGATATTGTATGGCCTTTATGATGCCTGATGTTGTCCAGCTGAAGAATTCGCGACATGCATTGATGTTGGAAAGTACCTCAGCATAGCCCATGAATTTTGCTAATTCCATGGCACAAAATGGTGATCCCTGTCGTCATCATATAAAAACGACTGATTAAAATAGTCAATATATATTTGCTCAAAAAATAGTCAATATATAGAATGGGAGACACATGGCAGCTAGAAGATGCAGTCTTACCTTATTTTCCTTGTTGCTTTGACGGCCTGTTGGTAGAGAGATAGATGCCTTGTTGAAACTGGTTCGTCTGTGAGATGGATGCGCAAAGGATTCACTCCGGTGGAAACATAGGAGAATACCGGCGCAGTGGATCTCACATGTCTATGGCATTTACCTGATCGTTAAGGCCAAATTAACTTATCATGTCTGAAATAATCTAAGCATATAGTTGAATTTTTTTTCAATGTTGGCAATAAAACCAAGTTCTGGCATAGTCACTGCCTTAGCTCGCAAGTTACTGTAACAGAACCAACTACGAGCAGAGCGGCCGGTTCTCAAATCGATCTAAGCATTCAGCAAGCCATGCGAGAAGATCATTCAAAGAGCTTCGCCAAGCTTAGCTACCAAGCAGTAGAAAGGTCAATTACCTGTGGAAACACCGTGGATTGTGGAGATCAGCTTCAGATGTTGCCTCGCTGGTTGCCACCCGCCTAATCAAAATGACGAGACATGCTGCGAATATGAACAACAAATCGGCAGCTTGTCAAGTTGCCACCAGCTAAATGCCCGCCCTCCGTCGAGTCGATACTCGATACGCGTGCCGTTGACGAAGACCGGAGGAAAGCGCTCCACAGGGACTCCGCCTCCGGGAGGGCGCTGCGGCCTCTAGATCTGGTCCAGCCGTCGCGGCGACAGCGGAGGCAACAGTGAAGGCCTCGTCGGATAGTAGCGGGACATTTACATTTTTACGATTATAAGGAATGACACTTATCCGAATATCACTTTTAAAATTGCTCCTACAGATTTACCATCTTTAAGAGAGAAATCTTACAACTTTGCCAAAAACTGGCATTTTTGCGTGCATGGCATGCCATGTCACGACGCAAACATGGCAGCGCACTGTGAAAAGACGGAACTGCCCCTTCACTGCTCCTCTCTCCCTCTCTCCGACAGCTGGGTCCCGCAGCTCTTCTCACCACCATGTGGGGCCCACTCGTCAGCTTCGTCTTCCACCTTCATCTTCCACCTTCGGCACCTGAAATAGGGGACAGAGGGCCGGTGGCCTTGCCCACGCGTGCTAAGCGAGCGGATGGTGGGCTTGGCGCCCACCCCCCCTACGCTGTCCCCCTAACGCGGCGGCACGTACCGCCTAATGTGGCGGCAGCCGCCTCACAACGCTGGCGGGCGGCGCCGTGCGCCTCGAGCGCCACGGCGCACGCTGCCTCAGCGCGCAGCCGCTTCTACAGTGGTGCTCCCTCGTGGCCGCCTGCGACATTTCCGTGGCCTCAGGCACCGTCAGCTTAGCAGGCGTAGCCGCTCATCGTGTGCCGCTGGACGCGGCCGCACCACTGATGCGTAAAGGCACACCGCAGACGCTCCATGGCGTAGGAGCAGCGCGCGTGACCGGCTAGCAGAGCCGCCCAGTGCGTGTTACGGGCGGGACTTGAAAGCCATGTTATTCCCTCCGTCCCTTGCTTCAAATGAGAGGTGGAGGATGAAGATGAAGAATGGGCCCTCTACATGGCGGTGAGAAGAGCTGCGGGACCCACTGCCTTGCCTGAGAGGGAGGAGAGAAGAGAAGGGCGCGCTGGTTTTTTCACAAAGGCCACACGTTGGCGCCGCGGACAGCGGCATGCCACGCACGCAAAAATACCGATTTTTGGCAAAGTTGTAAGATTTCTCTCTTAAGGATGGTAAATCTGGTAGGAGCAATTCTAAGAGTGATATTCGGATAAGTGCCATAGTATCCAAAGCATAACTTTGACTTCTTATTTCTATAAAAATATATATCAAAAAGTGATATATGTATATTTTATGAGAGTGTTTTTAAGATAATATATTCATACGGTTTTCACATTTCTAGACTCAAAGCAACTTAAAGTTATTCATGATTTATACTTCTAATGTTTAGCCTAAATCTTGTCCAAAATAACATTCTTTTCGAGTATAGAGAGAGTATGTAATATTAGATACTGTACGTGGAATGGAATATAGAGAGGGGGACTAACAATTGGTTAGGCTAGACTAAAGTTTAGTACACCTATTTAGATGGCCTAGAAGTAAAATATATTAGTAATGACTACTATAAATCTGAAGTTAAGTTTAGTAATCCCAAACCTGCCGACCGTCCTAAACATTAATAAAAAAATATATAAATATAGCTATCTAAACATAATTATATATAGTTTTTATCATAATCATTACTTAAGTTTTAGAAAAATATAGGTATGATGACTGGTATACGGATCGGAATGACCGATATTGATCACGTTGTTCTACTCTTTTCGAATCAAAAAATTCAAAACGCTGCAATCCTGCTCCTGCCCGAGCCAGACGTGCTGACGCTCGACGCCAAACAGCGCCATGTGCACGCTCGACGCCAGGCCGCCAGCATCGAGATCACGTCCGACAGCATGCCGCGCCTCAGGCGCCTCGTCGTCACGGACGTCAGCGTCGCGGCGAGGCACGTCAAAGCGGGCATCACCGTGCTCGCCGCCGAGCTGACCACGCTCCGCCTGTCGTGCCGTGGCCCGTGGGTACAGCTACATGATGGAGTCGCCCGTCGTCGGACCCCCGTTGGTTCATGCTTCCCGCGTGCTTCCGCGCCAGCTTCACCGTCTACTCGTCGTTCCGCCTGCACGCGCCCAAGGTACGGTGCAGGTCTTCGACTGGCGATGCGCCTACGCCGATGAGGTGCGCGTCGAGAGCGTTGGACGCCTTCGGACGTCACAGTGGAGATCGCCGCGGGACGGATGCCCAATTGCCCAGAATATATGAAGAGGAAGGCATGGATCCGCCAGTCGGGGCTGACGCGGGGAGAAGCCCCCGGGCGGAGTGGACCGACCGTGCAGGAGGTTGCGTGCGGCCTCGGTAGGCTTGTGCACCACGATCGCCCGCTGCTCGTTCACCGCCGGAGCAGCTAGCGGCAGGCGGCGCCACATCCCTGCTTCTCCGCAAGTCCCCAACCACGAAGGGCTGCGGCGTCACGCTCGCGCCGGGCTCACGTAGACCAGCACGGCGAAGGCCGAGAAGAATTCGAACGTACGACGGGCAGTCGAAAGCGAGCCGAGCAGGAAGACGGATGCGGCGGCCACCCAGGGCATCCGGGCACGCCTCACAGCTTGGGCTCGCGCGTCTGCGGCACCAGCGCCTCGAACGCGGCGACGGCGGCCGCCGCTTTCCCGGACAGGAACCCGGCCTTGGCGGCGCCCCCGGCGCGAACTGCCACAGCAGCGTGAAGGAGAGAGCGATGAGGGAGAAGGCCCCAATGAACGCCAGCGCCGGCCACGCTCTCCTTTGGCCCGAGCCGGAGCCAGCCAGCCAGGGCAGGGGTCGCCGACGTAGCGGCGGTGCACGACGGCGTTGGTTTTTTTTTCGAGATCATGCGCTGCACGTATTTCATTAAGAGAAGTGGGAGTTTGTTTACAGATAACTAGCAATGGCATCAACGAGAGGTGATCCATCTCAGAAGCAGCATCTCAGTAGCAGCTTACAAACCATAAAAACAGAAACATGACGCCTGGAACCGGACAGAGCGATCAAAGCAGTAGGAGGAGAGTGCTCAGCGTGGAGTAGCCCGCCATGTTCCACTCGTTCGCCTTGTCGACGATAGCAGCCAGTAGAGCCGGGGCGGCGATGTAGCCTGGTTGTTGAAATTCCTCGTGTTTCTCTCCTTCTAGAGCGACCAACTGATCAGGAGGAAGAGTGTGTCAAAGCCACGCCTGGCGATCTTTGGGACGAGCTTCCGAACACGTAGCCACCAGTCAAAGGTGCGGTCGTTGGGCGACGGGGCAAGTTGGCTCAGGTTGAGCTTGCCCAGGACCATCGTCCACAGCTCACGCGAGTAGACGCATCCCAGGACAAGATGATCGAAGGATTCGACATCGACGGCGTTGGTCACCAAGTAGCGGAGGACCGGAGGTACAGATCGCCTTCCGTAGCCTTGAGTGCTCGGCTGCCGGCGCAAGTCGGGAACAGGGCGCGTCCCCACCGGCTCCTCAACGAATCCCCACCTTCTCGAAGGACATGGCGCGCCCTTCCCCAAAGTCCACCGGTTGCCGAAGGCGCACGTCCTCCGTCCTGGCCCCGCTCCGAGGAAGGAAGGGGGTGCAGCTTGACCGGCGACCCAACAGAGGTGCGCGACCACGGCGGATGCTGTGGCCCGTGCGGCACGCGGGAGCGAGCTCGGCGCCCGCGGCGATGGCGCGGGAGCGAGCGCGGCCAACCGAGGCGATGGCACGGCGCAAGCAGCGGCGCGCGGTGGCGACCTCGGCCACCCGCGGGCGGTTCTGGAGCAAGCACGAGCGGCGAGGTCGGCGGCTCGCGGCGTCGGGGCGCGCGATGCTCGCTGCGCGCGGCGGAGCTCCTGGCCGAGCTCGGGACGAACGGGAGGGCGGCGCCGGTTTCTGCTCCCGCGACGCCCGTTGGAGAGGGCGGCCGGGTACGGCGCTAGATAAGGCGGCAGCCGTGGAGGGCGCTGGCCGGTGGGAAAGCAGCGGCTGAGCGGTGCGTGGCCGATGTCGAGGCTGATGGCGAGGAGGCGATGTTTTTATGATACTATTTATGATAATAGTATCATAAATATT
Source organism: Chrysopogon serrulatus (assembly GCA_015844335.1). NCBI lineage: Eukaryota > Viridiplantae > Streptophyta > Magnoliopsida > Poales > Poaceae > Chrysopogon > Chrysopogon serrulatus. The sequence continues at coordinate 173,447 of JADLZL010001845.1, forward strand.
ATTATTTTTTTACATAAATTTGTTTAAAATTGAGATATTTTGACACTTAAAAAAGTTTAGAATCTATCCCTAATATTTAAAAGCCAAAATTTCTCTCCACCCAAATTTGGTCCGGCCCATTCGTTTGGCCTAACGGCCCGAGAGGCCCACTCTCCCTCCAGTCGCTGCGTCCGTTGTCCCTCAGGCCCGCTCCAATCCCGTCTCTCCTCTTCATCGGGAAAAAGAAAAAAGATTATTTTGATTGGTGCCATTACAATTTTACAACTTTGGAGAATTGCCACTACAATTCGTCCATTTCGAAACATGCCATTATAATTCTTCTTCTGTTTGAAACATGCCATTTTCTACGTATTCGACAATCTTGGGCCCACTCACAGATGACTGAACGGTAGTGTATTTTCGTATGGTCCAAAATACCCCTGCTGCATCTCTCCCTTCACTCGCTGATGTGTGAGCCCCACACATCAGCTTCTTCTTCAACCTCCAGCAGCGGCAGCTTCCTGGCTGCCGCTCGATCGGCCGAGCCTCGGGACGGCGGTAGTGGAGCTAGAACCGGCTGAGAGACCGGAGTTGTGGACCAGCCCCTCGGCTCGCGTGCTTGGCTCGCGTGTGGCACGTGGTGGCAGACGGAACTGTGCTTCCACGGAAGCCAAGGTAAGCATGTCCGCATGTGAAGAAGCTAGCTAACAGCGATGTGCGGTCCTGCACTTCGTGCTGCAGATGCAACACATATTCGAGTCACTGGGCCACCTCGCCGACGCCGCTGTTCCCGCTCTAGCAGCCGCCTCGGCCGTGCATCCCCGACGCAGCTCTTCAACTGGTCGGGCCACCAGCCGCCGCTCCCACCGACGCACCATGGCAGCAAGCCATTGCACATGGACGAGCAGCCGATGGCCGGTGGCGAGGCGCCCGACGTCGAGCTCCAGTGGCCCAATAATGGGATGTCCTTCTTCACCGAGCTCACGTGAAGCTGCTGTTCTGCGACCTCGGCGGAGGTGCCGCTGGCCCACGAGTTGGTTCCTCACGCACGGCCCGCAGCCGCTGCAGCTGCTCTGGGAGCATTTCATCCGGTGGAATGAGGGGCGCTGCACGAGATGGTGGCCGTGCACTGCCTCCGCGACTGGCCGATGCTGCAAGAGATGTTGGATTCAGCTGCTCAGGAGGAGCTCGTGTCTGCGGATGTGCCAGACTGGGACTTTGTGCGTCTGGAGGTTGAAGGAGAAGCTGACGTGTGGGGCCCACACGTCAGCGAGTGGAGGGAGAGAGATGCAGCAGGGGCATTTTAGGCCATACGAAAATATACGGCTGTTCAGTGACCTGCAAGTGGGTCCAACACCGTAGAATACGTAGAAAATGGCACGGTTCAAACGGAAAAAGAATTATAATCATACGTTTTAAAATAGACGAATTATAGTGGCAATTCTTCAAAGTTGCAAAATTGTAATGGCACCCATCAAAATAACCCAAAGAAAAATTCCCGTCTCGCAGACTCGGTGAACTCCGCCGCCACCACCGCGAACGCCGCCACCGCCGCCGCCGTGTGCCTCCTCCGCATCGAGGCACTTCCCATATCGCGCTTTGGTTGTGGTGCTGTTGGCGAGCCGAAGATCATCGATGCCGCGGCGCTCAAGAGCGAGGCGCTGGAGCTGGTCCGCTGGCTGGCCGTCGGACCTGCTGGCGGTGATGCGCAGCACGCCTGAGGGCCCGTGGTGAGGACGCCGCTGGTGGACCTGTGGCTCTGGCCCGGGCTGGCCCCCGCCGTGTCGGGCGGCCGGCGGTCTTGGCCGGCGATGCGTGCCACCCCGTGACGCCCAACCTCGGCAGGGCGCTGCTGCACGCTCCGCATCGAGGCACTTCCTATATCGCGGCGCCGCCTACGTCGGCTACGCCACGCTCCTGTCGGCAGCGCTCCGTACAGCCTGCGGCGTTCGACTCCGGCATGGACGCGGACGAGCAAATCGTCGGCGTGCGAACGGCTCTGGCGCTGCTGCCCACCCGGACGAAATAGGATGGATCAAGACTCCAACTCCTATCTGGGTATGTTCAAGTTTGACTCAAATTTCTTCCGTTTTCTGATATGAACTCAAGTACGACTCGAATTTCTTCGGTTTTCAGCTACTTATATATTACAAATTTTGTTTTTGGTTGGATCATTGGGATCTTTAGGCGTGCCCGCACCACCCGCGGCAGCGCCTTATCCCTACCGGCGGCGGCACCCACCTCCGGGCCCCCAGCAGCAGCGCCCTCCGCCGAGGTGGACCCCTTCCCAACCCGCCGCCCACCACGGCCTCTGACCTTACCCGCCTCTGGATCCGCCACAATGGGCCAGATCCGGCAGAACTCCTTGCGGCGGCCACTCTGTACTGGAAGTAACAGGTACTACATATTCCCCTTCCCTGAAAACTAAGCTACGTGATTCGATCTTTGAAAGCTACTTCATTTGAGCAGCTGGATTAGAGGGACCATGGGATACAGTCAGTCATACAGAAGTGTGGGATGCTAATAAAAATATCTGCTTGAATTTTAATGAATACGGGTGCAGTGTGGTTTATGTTTCCGTCATTTAGCATCTATTTTGGGATGAGGTTTAAATAATACTAGTAGAATGCCCCACGCGTTGCTGCGAGTATGATGTAGAAATGTAAGAAGTTTATAATGGCCGAAACTCTAAATTAATAGATACATATATATGGATGTAGTAGGTCAATTGCGGAAGTCGTATCCATTGATATACATGGTATAGATTATTTGAATTGGGCATCACCCAAATCTCATCTACCCGAACTCCCACCCCTACTATACCTAAGAGTCATCCCCCTCTTAAAATTCTAGGACTTTTCCTTTATAAAATTATACGTGTTTCGAAGGACCACATGCAATCCATGTGATATGCAGTTTTGCTAGGTTTTTAAAACGGTTCAAATTTGTAAAAAAGTTATCGAAATATATTCATGTGGGGTCTTGTTTTGAAGAGTTTATTGTGAGGAGCACCATGGTGCAATTGGATTTTAATTACGATACTTGGTCTAGGTTGTTAAGAGTTTTTTTCTATTTCAAAAGAAATTGCTAGTGGGAGATAAATGAGGCTTAGTGGGTGTAACGGATTTGATGACGTCACATAACATCACTTTTCAGGATTGGACCAATCAGAGGCTAGAGAATTCCTTAGTGGGGGTTAGGATTATAGGAGTTATAGATTGGGGGACTTAAAATAGTTTGCTATGCCATGACTTGTAAGCATTTCGGTGTAATATTTGGGACTTGACTTATTATGAGGCAACATGCTATGGATATATCTTCTTATGGCTGTATGCAAATGTGATATAGACATATTAGAGATAATTTCGCCCAATTTTGTTTAGAAATTTGAATTTGCCCAAATTTGACCTGAAATTTCGCATTTATCGGCAGGTGCCAATTTTTTTTTCTACCATTAAAAAAGTTGTTGCTCATGGAGTCCAAGGAGCACTCCATGATTGCTTACCAGTGCGACATCGTCTACATGATTAGAAAGTGGTTTCCCACTTCTTTTTATGTTCAAATATTATATTCAGTTAATAATATAGAGAACACAATGAAAGAACTTAGTTGACCAATCACTGACATGTCTTCCATTGCTTGGTTCTCAGCTTTCATGTGCTGATTTTCTTTACTTTTCGTGTTGCGAAGTTATTTTACATTTTCAAGACAGAGAGGATGGTGAGCAAATGTTCTTCAACCTTCCGTTTCCATAGCATCTATGGCTCCCAGCTTCTCAGTGTCTCAACCCCAGCAGTAAGCTTGAAGTAGATCCTGGTATCCAGCTCTTGATTTTTTTCTTCATGTTCAGTTTGCTGAAAAAAATCACAAATGCTTGCAAAGGTACACTTATCCTTCATCCCTTTATTCCATGACATGTAATGTTAATTTGATCTCCATTCAGATTAGCAAGGAAGGTTTTCTCTTGCCCTGAGTTTCTATTAACAGTGGAAAGCTATCCCCAGGTGAACTGAAGCGGAGTCTTGATCTATGAAATTATTTATAAAGCAATTGATCGAGGTTCTTTCTTGAATAGAAACTTGCAGTGTCTTGGTCATAAAAGTTGATCTTCAGAGTTCAGACTAATGTTTGGAAGTTGTAAATACAATTTTTTAGTATATGCAAATGCATAGTACCAACTTAGATCTTCTCACATTTATTGATACATCGACAAACTTGAATGCCTTTATTTCTCCGTTGATTCAGGAACTGGGAGAACCAGTCAGAACAATGCTCTTGTTCAAAGCCAGGATTATCAGCTTAAAAGTTTTAGATACTGCGGTCCAGATTTTTGTGGCATTGTGCATAGTCGCACTTGAGTACACTGGTTTATGAGTAAGTGGTATTTCATAATCTGATTTAAAGTTTAATATGGGTCTGCTAAAATTGTTCACTACTGATGAAAACTTATACTCTGTGGTTGTTCAGCTTCAAATTTCCTTGTGCAGAATGTCTGAAAAGAACAAGAAGAAATAACTAAGAAATGATAGGAGTTGTTAAAGTTATATCTGAGCTTGAAAGGTGTACAACAGTACAGGATATATTGTGCAGTATAGTTGTCCAGCATGTTGTTCAAGAAATTCGATAAATCTTTTTGCTTTCAATGCTCATCATTTCAAAGATTTTGCAACTTTTTTGCCTATGTCTTTAAGATGAAAGTAGATATACTTTCTAGAACAGAGAGCATGATCGATAGTGCCCTTACTATTACTTGAACAAAGATGACTGAATGAGATATCAATGAAATTTTTTCTTCCTGGATCCATTCCACTTCTTGTGCTGCGTATTCATGTTACTAAGGATTTGTGATGTAGTACTTCTGAACTTAGAATGTATTTTGATGCTTTCAATGCTAATCAATTCCCATATTTTCAATTTTTGGAGGAAAAAAATTTTACCTGCCTGCTTATGTATATATTGTCCTTGCTATATAGTTGCAGCAACCCTTTTCTGATAGCAAATGCTTGCTAAATTGAGTGATAGTTTGCTACTTCCTTATCTGATAGTTTGCTACTTTCTCTCTTTTTTAACATTGTCGATTGACTCTTCTTCCTAAAAAATGATGCAGGAAGATAGTTTGCTGCTTTCCCTCCCTCTAACATTGTCGATTGACTCTCTTCCCTTTAAAAAATGATAGAGGCCAGATGAAAACAGTGCAAACTAAAAGGTGTCGGTGGAGCATGCTTCGCTAACAGTGACTTCACTTATTTGTTCTGTCTTCAGACTCTAGAAAACCGGTATTGTGTGCCAATTTTGCAGCTTCCATTTATTCTAAGTCGTGAAGAATGATGTAAAACCATATTTTTTTTTAACTTCTTTGCATGTTCTTCGAACAGGCAAGCTGGGCATGGAATGGAGCACGGGTGTTGGCGTGTTGCGCCTTGCACATCTGCAACAGAGGGGAAATAGGAGCACCTTGCCTTATAGAAAATCTATCAGGGAAATTGGAGCATGTGTGTCGTCCTTCTCTGAATTAGTTTCCTTAACACTTTTTTTTTCTAAATTATGTGTCTTTTATCTTCATATGCCACAGAGAACAATGGACCAAGAAGTTCAATTTGAGTATCTTATAATCCAGTTTAATTTGTTTATCATCTTGGAGTATGTACATGCTACTTGCATTCATAATATTATTTCTTCAATTTGAGTTTACCAGATATTTTTTTTTTCGCAGGGGAGTACAAGAACTGACTATCCATTATAGACATAATAATAGATACGAGTTCAAGTTATTATATATGTTTCTTATCGTATGATCTGTATATTTTTATTAGTACAAAGTTTAGCTGTCCCGTAGCAACGCATGGGCATGCTACCTAGTGATTTATAATGGGACAAAGGTACTACTAATCAGCAAATGAGGAGTAGACCATTTGAGCCTCCCTGGTGAGATATTTTTATTATATATAAACAAAGACCAGATAATCCTTGTGGCACAAGTCACATTTGAAATTCACTTTGGGTATTATGGTACTACTGCTGTTGAGTCATGTGGGCCTCACAAAATTCAAGTCGATCGCGAATCTAGAAGATTCGCCGGGCTGGCAACGCCCTGCCGCACGCCAGACGCTGGCGAACCCGTGTGTTTAAGGGGTGTTTGGATTTCACCGGTGTCCCGTCAAATTTTGTCATATATGCATGAAATATTAAGGGCTCCTTTGGATCAAAGGAATTCCATAGGAAAAGCATAGGATTCTGATTTCCATATGAATCATAACTGTAGCGTCCTTTGGTTTGTAGTAGGGGGATATTAAGGGCTCCTTTGGATCAAAGGAATTCCATAGGAAAAGCATAGGATTCTGATTTCCATATGAATCATAACTGTAGCGTCCTTTGGTTTGTAGTAGGGGGAGAGAAACATCCGGTCTAGCGCCTTGTTCGGTTGGGAGTTGGATTTCCAACTTTTTCCACTCTCTCTCCATCACATCAATTTCAACCCATATATATGGAGCATTAAATATTAATAAAAAAAATAACTAATTACATAGTTTAGTTGTAAATCACGAGACGAATCTTTTGAGCCTAGTTGGGCCACGATTGGACAATATTTACCACAAAAAAACGAAGTGCTACAGGAAATTCTAATCTCTCCAACATTTTTCAACTCTCTCTCCATCACATCAATTTCTATCCATATATATGGAGCATGAAATATAAATACAAAAAATAACTAATTGCATAGTTGGGTTGTAAATCACGAGACGAATCTTTTGAGCCTAGTTGGGCCACGATTGGACAATATTTACCACAAAAAAACGAAGTGCTACAGGAAAGGGTTGGAAAAATTCCAACCCCAACCGAACAAGGCCCAGGCTCTTGTTTTCACGAGGACCGAGGCATAAGGACCGAGGCAATTCACAAAGATTCATTACCCTCCCGTAACTCCAAATTGTACGGCCAGCTTATTATACTAGTTGCTTAAAAGCTAACATGCGAGGATTAGATATTTCCTACCGTTCTAATTCCTACAAAATTCCTATGGTATCCAAACAACAACTATTGTAAAGTTTCTTATGTTTTTCAATCCTTAGTTTCACACATGCAATCCTACCCTATCCATTGTATTTCTCCTGTTCTTGTGTTTCTCCAATCTCATGTTCCAAAGGAGGCCTAAATGTAATTAAAAAATAACTAATTGTACAGATTATAATAACTTTATAGGACTGATCTTTTAAGTCTAATTAATTTATGATTTAACAATGTGATGCTATAGTAAATATTTACTAATGATGGATTAATTATATTTAAAAATTTATCTCATGGTTCCCTGTCGAGTTCTGTAATTTATTTTTTATTAGTATTCGAAACCCCTTCTGACATTCCCTCAATATTCCGATATGATACAGACAAAACTTTTTTTTACACCATCCAAACATTCAATGTACGAAGGTAGAGCCTGAATCCATTTCAAACATAAACAAGTTCGTTGCATTCATCATCCCCGTCACATCACGCCCAGCCAGAGAACCAACGCCCAGCCGTGTCGAAGCGTGCCCGAGCGGACCATGGTGACCGCTTCCGGTGGAGGTCGACAAGTACAGCCTCCTCGTCAGCGCCAGTCTGACTGGGAGTTCGTTGCCATCGGCCCCCCTGAGGGCTTCTTAGACAGTGACGTACGACATTTTCTCAAGGTCCGTGATGTTTTCCTGCGCTCTGCTTCTTCTCTGCGCTCTGCTCTTCCCAATCTGATGATATGCTAACCCTTGTGCTCGGTGCCGATGATCACCTCTTGTCTCTACCTGTTTGTTTGTGCAGCTGGAGTGCCTCTCCTGCGGGAAGCACATGGACTGGGACGTCTACCTCAACGTCCTCCCGCCGAACAAGGCGTCGTGCACTCAGGTCTACGGTCCGCACTGCGTCATGGAGGCTTGCTACCCAACCTGCTAGAATGATGCGCACATGATTCGTAGGTCAGGACGCTCTCACTCACAGTTTGTGTTGCGGAATTGTGATGCTCATGTAATACTCTTGCAATACTACTAGTTTGTGCGTCTGTTCACATCATACGATCCACGCTAGTACTTCTTTTTCGGTCTGCTTTTCATGGTCCCAGTAGTATCGAGTCGTGTGCTAGTGTGAGTTTTGATTTGTGGTGGTCTTCGTGGTCGACGTCAGTCCTGTTCCTCTTTGTCTCTGATATAGCTGAATTGAAGTGCTCGTTTCGTCATGTCATCACGATCATGTCAATTCTAATTCTCTCTGATCTGAATTTGTTTCTATTTTATAGTGCAAGCCCCGTGGCTGTGACGCCCTTGAGTCCGTCAAGCTCACCCCACCAGAGGCGGCAGAGATGGGTAACAATCGCCCCTCCCTCATGACGATTACATGCATCGGCTATGCTCCTCTAGAGTATACTGTACGCCTGGGCCGGGGTGGGTTGCTACCACGGCCAGCGGCGAGATGATCAGCGTCTGCCACATTGGCGGGGGCAACTTCAAGGCCCACCTCGAGGAGGGGTGATGATGCAGGCCAGTAGAATGACGTCACCGTCGGGGTCGTTCGGTTCCAGTTCCTGAAGCTGGAGGCACAACATTCGATTCGCCGCTTAAATTACTAACCGGTATGCTTAATATTTTGTAGAAATTTTTATAGGTTATTCACTCCCCTCTAGTCATTTAGGACCTTTCAACTAGCAGCACGACGCGGTGTTCAGCGCGAGGACCTTGAGGCTGACATCCGTGTCCGTGTGCTCCCCGCAGATGTAGCGCAACTTCAAGGAGACATGGCAGAGAGAGGGAGGGGTCAAATCGGAGGCAGATATGGCAACAATGGGCTGACCAGCGTCGAATTGGAGCAACAGAAACTCGACGAGCCTTCGATTTGGAGTAGTGCCTGGAAGAAGTGCAAGACCGTGGTGTCATTGAAGCCTCCACGCAGCCCAACTCCTACAAAGCCAGCAGTCATCTGGGTGCGGGCGAAGAGACGGTACTCCACCGGTGTCGAAGTTGGGCCCGTCCGCCTAGCCCTCGCCGTTTGCCTGGGCTTGGCCATCGTCGGGTTTTAGGTGCCTCAGGCACGCTGCGGAGATGTAGGCGTAGAGCGTGGTAGGGCTTGCGACAAAGACGAAGGCTGGGCACGATATTGTTTCTGGAGGTGTTTGATGGGCAGGACAAAAGATTTGCTCTATCTCATTGAATCTTTGGACTTATACATTTAAATATAAATTAAAAACTAATTAATCACACAGATTGCGGCTATTTTACTAGACGAATCTTTTAAGCGTAATTAGTTCATGATTTGATAATGCAGTGCTACAGTAAAAATGTGCTATTGATGGATTAATTATGATTAAAAAATTTGTCTCGTTGTGTACTTTTGGGTTCTATAATTTTTTATTAACATCTGAATATCTCTTCTAATATTTTATAAAACACCCAATATGATATAGACAAATTTTTTATTACTCTAGACGCCGGTGTGGTGAGAGGCGTCATGGTATGGGGACAAACGAGATTGAAATCACTTGTGCTGTGTGTCTCTCTGGTCTCTGCGGAGTGGGCCTGGCCCCTGGAAACTTCTGCAGAAATGCGCGCCACGGTGAAGGCCGGTGAACTGGGCACAAATTCCAGCTGGCTTTGGCATATCCCAGTACGTAGTATCCTTCAACGACGATTAGATGCATCGGGCATTGCCCTTTTTTTTGGCCTTGATTACTGTAGCATCCACTCTTTTCTTTTCTTTTCTTTTTGATTTATTTATTTATTTTGCTCCAATGGATCTTTTGTCCAGCCTAACTAACAAATTAGTTTGCCATTAGACGCTCAGCGTTCACAATAAAATGAATTTTTCTTTCCCCAAGTTACGTACTCCCTCTATCCTTAAAATTATATAATTCTATGGTTTAAATTTGTCTCAAAAAGATATAAATATGGATAGAAAGTCAACTTATGCATGGAGCCCACCAATTAAAAAAAATCAAAACATACAACTAAAAATCTCACATGCATCTACCCTATCCATCCACCTGTCCCTCTCCCACCCATGCAACCTCACCGAAGAAGAAAAAAGAACCACAAAGAAGGATCTAGACTCTCTTCGTCTTATCTGCGTTACTGATATTTATAGGGGTATTTTCGTAATTTTATAGTTTTTATTGGTAAACGTGTCCAGACCTAGGATTCCATTCTTTACGAGATGGAGGGAGTACTAAGTAACATATTTGTCAATATTTTTGCACGGTTTACTTACTACTAACTCCGTCTCTAATTATAGTTCATTTGACTTTTTTATTCCTAACTTTGAACATTCGTATTATTAAAAAAAATTGTGTAAAATTTTATATCTTTTGTTGTGGCTTGCTTTACGAATAAAAGTTCTTCATCAGTGACTTAAATTTAACTATGTTTACATAAATTTTTTAAATAAGATGAACGATTAAATTTAAGGTAAACAAAATCAAACGAACTATAATGATGGAGTATTTGATATTGCCATCCACTATTTGCCCCGTCGCCCATGCATCGAAGCGCGCACTATCGAGCTTGTATACGGGCCTCCAGTGGACCTTCAGCGTCTCCAGCTCCTAAGACTGCCCACAACGTAGTCGATGCTCAAACAAAATATTCCTATGCTATCTTCACTGATGCTGGAATCACTTGAAAGCACACAACATTAGCATTGATGCCCATGCGAATGTGGGACAGGTTTGTCAGAACATCACCGTCTCCATCTGCTCTAGTGGCTAGCTGTGAAATTATTTCTTTACTCACCAAGCATCGAGGCTTGTACATGCTACGGTGCCTGATTTTTTCAACTCGGCATCGCACTCTACAATGGTATGATCCGATGCCTAAGTCTTCTCTCTCCTAATCTAGCTAGCATCGGTGAAACCCAACGTTGTGGGTAGTCTAACACGCGCACTATGCAAATACTGTTTAGAGAAGTCATTTTCCTCTAATCCTTCCCTCACTCGCAGAGCCACAAATAGCTCTGACTCCTCTCACACATAGTGCTGTAAGCGGAGTCAGCAAGAGCTCAGCCAAAGATGTTCTATATATACATATGTGTTTTCTTACACAATTATAGACATGATTATGGCAACAGAGATGGATAACACGGGAATGATCCAACTGTGGGCTTGTGGCTTTTGTTGCATAGGTTTTGACTAGGTTGAAAATTAAAGTTTTATATAAGTACTCTTCTTTAGATGATTGCAAAATGGCAAGGATGACACAACAGAAATGGAGCGCTCATTAGATTAGACTGATATTGGCAAACCTTTAATGTGGGGAGTCACGGCGTGATTGCAAAAAAGTGGGGTGGAGATATACTCAAGAGCGATTACGAGCTTAGTGCGGTCACTAATTTGGTCGAAGAACTTCACGCAGTTTGCTAGTCACGAATTTCATCTCATCGAAGGCCCAACAACGACCTCGATCATGTAATAATAAATAAGGTAGCGCATGAACTGGGGTAATTCTAGGTAGTTGTTGTGATGCGAAAGTGGACCCTTGTCTGGTCCCTCCCTGTACCAGCGCACATCCTTTATCATTGGACACTGCAAGTGACTGCTTTTTGCTGCTAGACACTGAAGAAATTAAAATTTGCTGGAGGACACCTTGATTCTTATTGAATTTGCTGGCGGACACCACGCCCAACCAAATATTTTTATAAAATAGATATAAAATTATATAAGTGCCACAAAATTATACCATAAAATCCGTTAGACTCTACGTGATGAGAACTATACAGTAAAATATTATTTTACACTAAAAATAACTATTTTGTCTCTCTTCATAAATAAACAAATTTGACCATGGTTAACTTGTTTATTTATGAAGAGAGCCAAAATAGTTATTTTCAATCTAAAACAATATTTTCTTTGTGTAGTTTCTCATCAAGTAGAGTCTAACGGATTTATGGTATAATTTTATGACACTTATATAATTTTATATCTATTTTATAACACGATCAACTAAATATTTTTTATAAAATAGATATAAAATCATATAAGTGCCACAAAATTGTAGCATAAAATCCGTTAGACTCTATATGATAAGAACTAAACGTTAAAATATTGTTTTGGACTAAAAATAACTATTTTGCCTCTTTTCATAAATAAATAAAGTTAACTATGATTAAATTTATTTATATTTATGAAGAGAGATAAAATAGTTATTTTTAATGCAAAACAATATTTTACCGTATAGTTCTCATCACGTAGAGTCTAACGGATTTTATGGTATAATTTTGTGGTACTTATATGATTTTATATCTATTTTATAAAAATATTTAGTTGAGCGTGGTGTCCACCAAAGAAATTCAACAAGAATCAAGGTGTCCTCAAGCAAATTTCAACTTCTTCGGTGTCCAAAGCAAAGAGCGGTCACTTGCAGTGTCCAGTGGCAAATTTTCTCTTTCTATAATTGCTGACGATTCAGCTCCATATGAAATGGAAATTGTTATTTCCCCTAAAAAGAACAAGGTAGAAAAAAACAAGTAAGCTCCCTGTACCGGCGCTCTCTACTTGGCGACCACGCGGTTGTCGCGGCGAGTCAGCCCGATACATTCGAACTCCAGTGCCTCGCCAGCTGTCGCTGCACCCAGTTCGCCACCGTCGCGACACCATCCTGCCATTGGCGCACGTCCACTCCCATAGTACGGGATTGACGAAGAACGCCATGGACGTCCGGTGCATCCAGTGGAGGGCACGACGAGCTCCTGCAGGGCGCGTGCTTGCCCGGCCAACATACAGCGCAGTCGCTCACCCAGCCGGCGGCGCGACCGTGCGTTCGCTCGGCCCGTCAGCACGGCCACGAGCCCCCGCTGCCTTCCTGATCAGGCCTGGTCGTAGCCTCCTGGAGCGCTCGCCCGTGATGGACGTCGCCGCCGCCTAATAATTTCGTGTGGTTGCTCGCCACCGATGGATGTCGTCGCCGGGATTTGGGGAGGAGCAGGATCGAAGGGCGCACCGAATAGGCACATGCCCTTCGATCCTGAACAATGCTCCTGGTTCCGCCTCGCCCCCGGCGATGTTCCTTCGTCCTCGCGCTCGGCCAGTCGCCGCCGCGCTCACCAGGCCCCTTGCAGATCGCCGCGCAGTCCCCAGCCGCCCGGCCTCAGTGTTCCCATGGCCTTGCGACGGGCTCGGGCCCGGCCGCCGCGCATGCTCCTCCTCCTCGTGGCCCTAATCACGGCCTTCTTCATCGGCTTCTTCTCCATATACATGCGCCGGTGCGAGCGGGGCACTCGGCGGCTCGGCCGGTCCGGGATCCCGGCCGCCGCGCTGCTCGTCTGTCGCGGCAGGAGCAGCGCGGGCTCGACCCCGCCGTGGCCGCGTCGTTCCCGACGATGAGGACCTGGCCGCTTACCCCCTCGCTCTCGGCTGTAGCGTGCGCAAGAACATGGTACCCGTCGCGTCGACTGCCTCGGACAGCTCGGCGTCCGCCGTGATGCGCTCGCGGACCTGCTGAGACGGTACGCACAGGTGCTACACGCCAGCGTGGTCGTCGACTTTGCCTCCGTCGTCAAGTACCTCCAGGCTCCAGCGTATGGCGTGCCGCGCGTGCTCGAGAGCTACCCGGAGGTCCTCGTGTTCAAGCTCGGTTGCCGACGCGCGCAGGGAGATGACCGACGCACCAGGCGATGGCCGCGGCGAAAGTGCCCGTGGCGAGCCAGAAGAGCCTGAGAGGTGCTGTGGATGGACTCGCACGGGTGGCGCACCAGCCTTGTCCTTCTCCACCGCAACGACCCAGGCAGCCGCGAGGTGTGCGGCGGCGAGGAACGCCGACCCGACCCGAGGTCCCGCCGTGCCGTCGAGCGACGAGCGCTACGACACGTACCAGGGCGCCTTCTTCGGCACCGCCACCGCGCCGAGCAGGCCTCGCAGCAGCTGAGCCACCGGGCCGGCGAGGCCGCGGGCCACACGTAGCAACGCAAGGAGGACGTGCGCTCGCCGCCGAGGGGCTAATAGCGTCCAGCCGGTGTGCAGCTGCAGCATGTCGCGAAGCTTGCCGTCGCCGAGGTCCAAGTGCAATCCGTTGCCGCCGCCGTGAACGTCTGGGCCTTAGCAGCCATGTTCCCGTTCCCGTTTTTAGAACGGGAACAGAAACAAAACTTGGGGTGTGATTTTACACGTCGGAACAGGAACATTCACATTTCTGGAACGAAAACGTTCCCGAAACGTGGAACGTGGGAACGGTAACTTGGGTCAAGTTTCCCGTTCCCTGGCTGCTAAGGTCTGGGCGATCCGATGACGACCGCAGTCAGCCAGGTCAATTGTGCGGTCAACAAACAGCATGCCAGCCAGCGATGCTAAGTTGAAAAAAAAGGCCTATGCAGGAAGAAAGGACATGGTGTCACGCGAACAAATGCGGTAAATTTGTACAGTGAACCTGTCACACGTAAAATGACGACAGTGACAGATTATGGATTTGATGAGCCAAAAGAGAGGCCCAAGCAGAACTACACCAAAGAAGGAGGGCCTCACGGCCCGCCCTAGAGGAGGGGCGGCGTGGGGCAGGAGGAGGGGATGGCGGGCGCCCGGCCGCCGTCACCCTCAGCGCGTGGGCTAGGCTGTGGGCCCCACAGCCGCCGCCCGCCGCCGCCGTCGCGATCCCCGTCGTCAAATTACTTATTATTATTATTATTATTAATCTACTAGGCAATTAATGTTAGCTAAACTGGAAAGTTCGTGTTCGATAAGGACTTTCCGTTAGAGTCCACTTAGGACTATAAATAATAGAGGATTGTAATAGATGAATTAAGAAAGTAATTGGGGATAATTCCCGTTATTCCTATTCTCCTGCGCTTTCGCTCTCCTCTCCTTCCCCTGCCGCCGCCGCCCCTTGCCCTTCACGCCGCCGCCCTGCGCTGCCCACCGCCCGCCGCCCCCAAGGGCGCCGCCCACTCCCCTCCTTCTCCTCCTCCTCCTCCTCCAATCCACTAGCCCAATCCACCCTCCTCGTCGCGTGTATTACATAACCGTTAAAGTGCAGGGAAAATCGTTAAAGTGCTAAGTGTCAACCGTAATAATAGTAAAAGGTTAATAAATGGAATCCTGGTTAATAACCCCCCCTTATATTACGAGAGGATAAGGTTTGGTTTTTTAGACAAAGGATAATGTTTGTTGGCAAAAGTGGACCTATTAGGTCAGCCTAATCATGAGTAATATCTTCATTTCAAGGGTCATGATGTTCACGTAGAAAAACGATAACGGAGTCTATTTTGTAGTGGTGCTCAAGGAATTGGCTCTAAGGATAAAGAATGGTACTAGAAAATTGTTGGACGTGTAAAAAACCCTCTTGTTCGGCATTATCTATTATTTTTTTAATAATAAAAGGCAAAATTTTAGTCTATTTTTATCCACCTTTTTTTGGTCCATCTCTTCTTTCATCCACCTCTTACTAACTCTCTATATATAATGGTTTTTGAGATAACCTAAATAGCTACGAATTGTAATCCGATCGTAGACCAAATAGATTCTTCATGAAAATTAGAACCCCTCACCTCCTGGCACTACAACAACTTTTCAGGCTGGTTTGGGTTAATTTGTTGTGAGGAAAAACACTGCTAATAAAGAAGCGAAAACGAGAGTCCTAATCCAACCCGTATGACACACGTCGTCCTATTATCACATGTCATCAAGGCAAATCTTTTATCGCTAGTCACGAGTACGTGTCCAACTCCAACTAGCCCCATCTGTAGAGGCCTAAACTAGCTAGCTCTGTACTGCTCCTTAACATGCACGATTCAAACTGTTTAATCCGTTCTTTTTCCCATTTTAATTTTTCCGGTTCTGTCTCTTTTTTGTTTTGTTCTTTTCCCCCTTCTTCCTGTACGTAGGGAAGTAATCAAGATAAAAAGAAATTTCTAATTTAAAAATAATAGATTAAATTAATAACCTTAGTTTTGGACAAATAGATTACACCACTAAACTATTGTTGTGTTAGTTTTTTGTGCACAAGTCATCTTATTTAATTGTTATACAGTATTAGGTGGTTAACCTGTCTATAACCAAAAATCAAATTAGTAAGCAATATATTCCTTGAAAAGTTAAGCAACAAATCAAGTTTTTTCAGCCTATATATTTTGTCCACCAAAAACTGTGTTGTGAAGTCTTATTCACTAGTAGAAAAATTATTTTTTTCACGACACTACGGTTTTTTTTTACAGGCGGCTCCAATTTTCTTGGCCTGCATACAAAGAAATCAGTGGGCCCAGAAAGAGAACCGTGCGTACAAATCGATTTGTACAGGCGGATGTCTAAGAGATCCGCTTGTACAAATCGATATATTTATACAGGTGGATCTCTTAGACATCCTTTGTACAAATCGACATATTTATGCAGAGGCGGATGTCTTAGACAACCGCCTGTACAAATCGACATATTTATGCAGGCGGATCTCTTAGATATCCGCTGTACAAATCGATTTGTACAGGGCGGTTTTCTAAGACATCCGTCTGTACAAATAATTTTAAATTTATTATTTTGAATTTTTCAAACGACTTGGGATGGAATTTTGACCAAAATAAAAGTTGTAGATCTCAAAAAGTTATGAATGTTTATAGTTTACAAATTGTTCTTGAAATCATATAGGCTCCCAAAATTGCATTTGAATTTCTCAAATTTAAAATCTAAATTTTGCAAATGACCTCGGATGGAGAAACACTCTAAATGAAAGTTGTAGATCTCGAAAAGTTATGAAACTTTGTAGTTCACCACTTTTTTATTTGAATTCATTTAGACCCTCAAATATTCAATTTTCCGTCGGGTTTGTATAATATGTGGGGAACAAAAATGACAAATAGACACAAGTGACGTGTGGGTGGAGTGGTAGAGGGGGTACGCGCGAACCCGAGGTCGTGGGTTCAAACCCCCCCACGGCTGGCGTAGCCGCGATTTTACGTGAAAAAATGCGCGACTTGTGACTTCGGACGGAGATGGGCGGGCGAGTGCCTCTCGGTTTCAAAAATTTTTTTGCGTTTTTAAAAATATTTTTTTGCTATTTTTTTCGTGTTTTACGGACAATGATTTTTACAGGCGGTTGACTTAGTCAGCCTGAGCCGCCTGTGAAAACCCATTTTTCAAGCGGCTCACAGCCCCCGCCGCTTTGTCTCATGGGCCGATTAGTACCGACCGGTATAGGCGGTGGGCTTGGCGCTTTGTGTAAATGGGTCTACCACCGCCTGTACAAAGGATTTCTGTACCGGTGATTATACGGTAAGTAGAAGAGATACACACGCAAATGTCTTACTTTTGATTGTTGATCTCCACTTTCGAGAAGGGGAAGAAAGTACTTTGGATAGCTTTCTAAATACAAATTATTTCTTGAAAAAACAGTATAATATATTAAAGTATGAAGTGTTTTTATAATTATTTGTTCTCCTCATACTTTTATGAGTTAGAACAGTGTGTTAAGACATGATGGAGAGTTCGATCCTATGATAAATTGAAATACATAATACGATCATTGGATAAAACTTCAAGCAACATTTACATGTACGAATTACAGTAGACTGTGCCCAGTCATGTTATAGAGTTTGATTATAAGAGATGACTGAATGAGAAAACATGATGCTATTGTTGAATAAATCATCTTAACTTCGTGTCATCAAGTGACTAGACTATAACATTCCGTAGCAATGCACTGTCATTTTTTCTAGTTATAAAGAAAAAGAAGAAGCAATGATGTTTATTCCAGCACAGACTTTATAATGTCGCATATTTCTTGGGATTTACCTGGAACTGGTTAAGTTATTACAATTTACAACTTATTTGGTTGGGGATGATTGAAAGGAGGGAATGACAGTTTGGAGATAGGACTTTAGAAGTCTTTTGTTTGTTTTTGTGGGAGTGGGAGTTTTGGTGGGAATTAAAATGGTAGTTTAGGGGACTAAGACCAGCTTTGGGTAATGGAAGGATTTATACAAGCGGTTCTTATAAGTGTAATGGCAGATTACAGGCAATTATAGATCCACCATAGCCAGCATATCCAAGTGTGAACAACAAAGTTTTCCATTCATTGTCGCATGCACATTCTCATGTCTTATAACTAATAATCCTCATGGTTCAGTCTGACCTTAAGCTTGAGGAGTTGTTTGGATCAAAGAAAATCCAAAGGAATCTTGTGTAGTATTTTCAAGCCTTGCTGTTTCATTTGGAGGATCCATGATTTCCTTTCGGCCTTTCCTAACGAATGGTGAGAAGGTTACATACATGCTTCGGAGAGAGTCATATACAGGCGAGGGTCATATACAGGCGAGGATAAGTTAATTTAGATATTAAATGAGTCGTTAAAGTGCCAAGAGACTAATATCTTACTATTACTAATTAGAGGTCCCAAATGAAGCTCCACGTTAATCCTCATCAAACGCGCTAGAAAAAAGATAAATGTTAGAAATTCTCACAATAATCAGAAAGATCTAGCCATGGAATTGATAGGCCTCATCAACAATAACCATCGGATCTATTAAGTTTTCTATATAATTACTGATTTAGTTTGAGTGTAATGGTTAGTGCTAATCTTACCAATGGTTTTATCTTCTTCCTACCATTATCTTTCTTGAATTTATGTTCCTATGCTGCAAACAAGCCTTTTATATTCCTATGTTTTCAAATCCCGTAGTTTTTCACTTTTCATTCAATTTGATTCCTATAGTTTTCTTCATTCCTCTGTTTTTATTCATGCCTTCAAAATATGACCTGAACAGAGAGTCACCGGCCCAGGAGCTTCCTCGGAAGCAGGTGGGTAGCCCACACTCGAGAGGCCTTGTAACACCCCCCGGTGTTATGTTAACCAAAACCTGCCATGTCATCATCATCATTGCATAAGCATTCATCATTAGAAAACCCTAATTCAAACAATTAAAATGAGTTTATAATTCTAGGGTGTGTTTGCGCTCTTTTATATCACATGTGTATGCGTTTATAATTTAAACTTCACTCACATGTTTACTTTTTTATTAATAAAAGCAATCAACTAAAATGAGTCTTGATGTTTGCAAGTGCTTGGCTAACTCTAACTCACACCCCAAAGATGTTTTACAAGTCAAGTGAGGTGCAAGGAAGAACCAAATTTGAAATTGGAGTTCAAAATCCTAAACCCTAGCTTGATGGCTAAGTATAGGAATTTGAATTCCACTTTCGATTTTGGTGAGCTAACCATAATTAATTTTTTAAATAAAAGAGTGCCATTGGTTGGGTTTGAAAAGTGCCACAACATCACTAAGGATTTGCCCAAGAATTCAATTTCAAAAACCTTTCAAAAAGGGAGATTTTCAAAGTGTTTTTGCCCCCTTTACCATTTCACCTCAAAATATTCAAAATTTGGGAAAACTCCAAAAATACAGTTTGTGCATCTATTTGAGCTCTACAACTTTGGTATATAAAGTTTTTCAAGTTTTTAAATAAATTTTGAAGTAATTTCAAAAGTTGTTTGAATTGGAAAATGTCTCCTTTTAAGTTTTAAACTCTAATTCAAAAAATTATTTGGTTTCATGAAAAACTTCCTAAATGAAAGTTGTAGATATTGAGAAATAGAACAACTTTTATTTTTAGAGATTTTCATCTTTTATTTAAAATTTGAAAGTAATTTTAAAATCCCTAAAGTTAGGGTTTTGTGTTAAATTCAAACTTGAAGTTCAAATTCAAAAACCAGTTTGAACCTGACCAAACTCCTTTAATGAAAGTTGTAGAGCACAAAATTTGGAACAATCTGTATTTTGGGATATTTTTGTGAACAGTTCAAATTTTAAAAGAAATTTCAAAAATAGAAAAATGTCTTTGGCTCGCTTTCTGGTGAGGCAGGGGGGGCACCTCATCGGCTGCCCATGCGGCCGGTCGGCCGCCGTCGCCGTGGCCGTTCCGGCGCCTTCCCGCCTTTCACGCGACGCCGCCCAGCTCGTCGTCGTCGCGAACCTCCTTTCCACTGCCCGGCTCACCGTTGGCCTATAAAATCAACTCCACGGCCGCCGGGCTCCTTTTCCTCCCATCGCTCACCGCCGGCCGCCGCCGCTTGCCTTGCAAAATTCGAGCAACACCCACGATCACTGCTCAATTGCTCCGGTCATCCTTTCCGCCTTGCCCTTGCGCATCCTTGGAGCTGCTAGTCGTCGTTTGGAACCACCGGAGTAGCCCGAGGCGACGTCGTCTTCTCCAACTCGGTCGGATCGCCGCCGCGAGCCATCGTCCTTCCGGGTCGGGGCAACTCCGTGCCTACCAACTCCATCCCTGGCTTGTCTTAGTTCCATGGTTGGATGCTAATTACTATCGGCTTGTCCGTTGGCGCAGAGGAGTCCCCGACAGCGTCGGGAACGCCGTCATCTTCCTCGGTTCGCCCGCCGCGATCCTTCGGCTGCCGCCATCAAACACCCTCCGCCCCTCTCCAAGCTCGTTGCATCTTTGTTTTGAAGGCGTGGTGAGCTCCCGAGCATGACCCGGTGTTGGTTGCGTTAGAGTTGCCGTAGTTTGGTCGGAACGCCATGAGCAACGGTGAGCTTCACCGTCCGCCGCGGGTTGCGCTCACGGTCGTGCATAGCCAGCCCCGCCCGAAGTCGTGTGCGTGCAGTGCCGAAGTTCGCCTTGGAGTTCGATCACGTTGGTATTTTTTCGGTGCCTTAGGAGGAGCTCGATGGGCTCGTCCGCCATCGCCGTGTCTTGCCGCAGAGCCGCCATGGCTGCCGCCATGCGAGCTCCGTGAGGGAGAGAGAGCGTATGATAGCTCGTTAGGTGCATCTCGGAGAGAGGAATCCGTTTTTGTGATCGGTTGCTTTGGAGGGGTTGCCGTTGGCAAGTTGCCGGCCGTTTTGTCTTGCCGTTGGGAAGAAGAAGAAGAGAGGAGGACGCCGCCGACAGCGGGTCCGGCCTGTCGGGCGGGGAGAGAGAGAGAGAGGAGGGGGGCGCGGGTCTGGCCGTGCAGGCCGAGGGGCCGCCGCAAAGTGAGGTCCGAAAAGAGATGAAATGTTTTTCTTTTTCCTTTTTGTTTTTATAAAAGTAGTTTTCATTTTTTTGTATTAATTTATTTTGGGCAGATAAAAATGTGAGAAAAAATATGTATGTGTTCCTTATGATATGCTCTGTCAATGAAAAATACTAACTCTGAGTTTTCAATAAAATTTAATTGTGCTTTAATTTGCTCCTTTAATTAAGAAATGCAATTTCCATGATTTTTAATAATTAAAATATAAGTCCAAAAATTATGAAATTTGTTTTGTGTGCTAATTAGGTGATGATGATCTTAATTATAAAGTTTGATCCTGTTTTGATTAAATTTTGTATTATGCTTAATTAATCCCTTTATTAATTAATGTTTAATTAGTTAATTCTTTGATTAATTAGGGTTTAATTAATCTCCATTTAGCAAGTTAATTAATGGCTTTCAACGACTGTAAAATGGTCAATAAATTAGTAATCACTCTAATCACCATTAGGGTTGCTTGATTTTGGGATTGAGTGATGACCCTAGGTCATTAACCCTAATGACCTTTGGCATTTCATGTTGATTGCGTATCGCTAGTCCGCCGTCGTCGACGCTAGTTATACCTTCTTAGTGTGAGGTTGCCGTGAAGGAAAGTTGTACTCAAGATCGACTAATAATCGTTGCATCATTATCGCATGCTCTTTTTTGTTTATTGCATTGTAATCATGCATCGTTATCGTGTAGCTGTCGGGTCTGAGGAGGAAGTCGAGCCGTCTCCGGTTTCCGAAGAGGTTGGATCTGATCCTGGTGATTGGGTAACTGAGCCTCACTTCATCGAGCCCCTAGGCAAGCCCCGGATGCATTCAAACCTGTCCTTGTATTTCGAAAGTTTTTATGATTTCATGTGATGATATAATGCATTAGGTATAGGAGTTGTGTGCTATCCTACGTTGATGCATTTACCGTACCTTGTTACATTACCCCTGCATAACCTGCTTTTGATTTCGAAATGCTTAGTTGCGCTTAGCCTTGCTACTAGTGTAGGTTTTGATAAATTGTTTTCAAAAGGTGATAACAATACTCCCTGAAGGGAATTTACGAAAACCTGATGTTGCTTGTCGTCTACCCTTGTTCCGACGGGGTCAAGGGTACACCACAAGAACATGATGATAAGTAAATCGAGACCGGGTGGAGTGACTTGCACCAGGAAGGGCTAGTGCCCTGGTGTAGTGTCGTCCACTTGTGAGTCGGTTAAGCACCGTTCGTTGTCTTGGCCCTTGGATCATGAGGTTATTGGATAGTACTAGTCGCATGCTAATGGCGGTAAGCTCCCTTGTATGATCCATGCGAGAACGGATACCGGGACGAGAAGTAGCGTGTACCCACACTACGAGTGCACCCGTCGACGGTTAGACTGACGGCGTAGGGAGATGGTGTACTGTACTCTCGTGGTTAGGACCCGTTCTGGTCTGGAGAAATGCAATTGTGAGTTGATATATGTAAGATGTTTGGTCCTGCATATATCGTGTGGCTAGGAAGCCCCAGCTGGGTATATAAAGCGATTCGAATCGTCGTGTGCTCCACGATATGGGAGCCGTGATCCTTGCACCAGCATCGTAGTAATGATGAAAGTGTGAGAATGGAAAGTTTGAATCCGACATGTGTTTGACAAGTGATTGTTAAAGTAAGGATTGGCTTAGTCTCTTTTCGCAAAAGGGCGTCATTTGATCTTGCTAAAGCCTCACCTTGATTCCTACTAGCCAGCATTCCTGAGTCTTCTCCCCACTTTTTGGTCGGGTAAGTCTTGCGGAGTACTTTTTGTACTCAGGGTTTGTTCAACCCCTGTTGCAGGTGAACCGCATGGACAAGAGTGCTACGGCCCTTGTTGCATGACGGTGATCGAAGAAGTGACTGATGAAGAGTGAATTGAGTGGCCTTTGGGCAGGGCAACTTTTGTTGCGTGGTTTGTAATAAAGTTATATAATGATGCTTCCGCTGGTTTGTAATAATAACACTCTGTTTGTATAAGTTTTGTAAAAAGTTTGTAAATTAAGTTATTGTAAGTCTTACGCTACTCGGTATTTGTATATGAAAACCGTTGTAATCTTGTGATGTCTCTCGTAAGTATCGATCCTGGAGTGATCGTGGTTTATCGGGATTCACCTCGACGGAACATTCTAGATTATGTGGTGCACAATTACGGCCGACAGAGGTCTTAGGGACAATGTCGGTGCTTGTGGGCCATATAATTTAGAAAGTTACGCCACGAGCCCTACTGGAGCTTCACGAGCCGCTCGATCTCTACGGCGACGACACTCATCATGTGCGCAGGCTTACTTGTTATCCAACGCCCTAGTTCTGTTGAGTAGTAAATTTAGCGTGGGCCGGCCTATCTTCAACCCAGCCTAGGACAACATTTACCAGGCTTAAACTGTTTCAACGATCTGCTGGCCCGACCTCAGTCACCTGGTCTGGGGTTGTCGTGATGTGTCAGGACAAAGGGAATACGATACGTTTCTTTGTTGTGAAGTCAAGTAGGACTTGGATTGTTTTCTTACTAAAAAAGAACTCTGATCCTAGTAGTAAAGTCCTGTCCACCATATTACATACATACAGTATATAAATGCAATATGTCTTGATCAATTGATTTTGAGATCGGGTCTAGTTCCCCACCAGTTGACTTGACAGCTGAGAAGATCAACAGAATTTCAATGGAGAAGCCATCACATCATGAAACGACGACGGTAGCAGACATGGAGGAGGACGCGGAGGACCACATCAGCAAGACGACATTCTCATCCACATCCTGTAGGTCGCAAAAGTCGCCTCTCACTCTTGCCCGGTACTGTATGTGCGGATCTGGTATGCCGGATGCTTCACGGTAAGGAAGTGAACGCCTCGTTTGGGTGAGTGACCGGGCTATCTACGTAACCTCTAGGGATCCTAGCGCATGATAGTTAGTGCACTGCTAGCAAAATGGGGTGATTGTTACAACACATTTGTTATATCCTTCACATAGATGGATAATGATATTCAACCAAATTAAGTCGGTTGCTCTACAAATATTAAAATCTCGATCATGAATCATGAGAAACTAGATACTAATTTGACCAAACCCAAAACCAAATAAGAGTATCAAACTACAAACCGATTCAGCCAAACTTTCCATTCGAACCAACAAAGAAACAAAAAAGGAACTATACCTAAATGCAAATCGGTATCAGACTACTTAAACGCTTCATGCTAACTTCCTATTCGAACCAACAAGTAGATAATAAAGGAACTCTACCCAAAAGCAAATCGGGCAGACCAACAAGTAGACTATAAATCGATTTCATCATAAGTTCCTATTCGCAAATCAAGCAGACCAACAAGCAAACTACGAACCCATTTCATCATAAGTTCCTCTTCAAAACAACAAGAAGACAAAAGAGATACTAAGAACTGTCGGACTAATTCTTCCCAATAGCAAAAGTATTCGAACCAACAAATAGTTGAATGAGATACTTGGAACAGTTGATTCTTCTTAATAATCTTCATGCACCTTTCTGACCAGTTTATATGATCTTTTGTATGAACTCTAAAATGTGTGTCATGCACCGGTTTATATGAAATGGTGTTTAAATTATTATTTGGCACATCATGGTAAAATGAATGCATATTAGGTGGAATTGATAGGGAAGACATGTCTATTTGACTTGAATGTGCGGAGAGTAAATGACCTTGCACACTGGGAAATGGTTAGGGAAACGATGATTGTATTGTATGTTGCAACTTGAGAAATGGTTAGGGAAACGAGGTGTTTTATGTTGCAACTTGGGTCCTGAACAAGAAAGAAGAGTGTGGGGAGGAGAGGAGAGGCGGCGGTGAGGTTTTCGAATGATTGGAAGGAAGAGAGCCCACTGTCCTAATGCTCTTGGCACTATATATAGAAAATTACAATTTACAAGCATCCCTTTGGTGGGGATAAGATTTACATGTCACTTCGATGATACTAGTTGGACCTCTAGAAAATTCTCGGTGTCACGTGTGCAGTCAGGGCGAGTATGGTATTGGATTCAGTTAGCTCATGTGATGTCTAACGAGGAGCAGTCGTGCTTCAGAAGTCAGACATGTGGAGAAGAATCTAGTTTTGCTCAATAGTGGCTATGGTGGTAAAAGAGAAGGGGTCACAACTACATGTGGAGTCAGAAATTATTGAGTTGCTGGAAAAGCTGATGTTCTTGTCAACAACTCAGTTCGGGTGCACGGAGGTTCGCACATGGACGACTTCAAGATGGCGTGCATATTCGCCAAGGTGGAGTTTGTTGGATATATGTCGAATATGTATACAAGTTGAGTTACGTTAGGACTTGAGTTGTATTAGGGGCTAGGATTGAGTTGGAGTCGGACTCTATATCCTAGGGGGGCCATAAATATGAGGCAACCCCTATAGTAACCTAGGGAGACGATTTGGTGGCTAGTTTGGGTGACGGCGAGGCCGCGGGATCGTCCGGATGCCGGTGTAGCTGCTGTTTATGGGGAGGAGCACCCGTAGTCATGCCCTGAAGATTTGGCACATCGCTGAACCTCATTAAAAAACATCGTCGCTCGGTTTCGTCTCGTTTGCATATCTTTTTCTATGGTGGATTATGCTTCCACGTTCGTTGGTTAATAGATCCGTTTGGATCTGAAACTAACCGTGCACTCTAACAAGTGGTATCAGAGCCAATTTCATAGAAGAAGATCCAGAAGGTGCGATGGATATGTTCCACCACGCAAGGTTCGCACGAGTTTGTCCGGAGAGAGGACATGGCGCAAGGTGGAGCACGGTGGTGATCGACTACTCGATCGGTAGAGTTGGAAACTTCGAGCGGATGGCTCAAACCGTCCAATGGGCTGCAATCAACAGGGATCCATCTAGACGTGGAGATCGGGTTGATGGCGGCTGGTGGCTGCTGTTCGATAGGGGTCAGTCAGACGAGATGGCCAGGTTCGATGGTGCGGCTAGAAGACGTCGTGGATGAAGACGACGGCTTCGACTCACGATCAGATTGATGGGAGTTCGATCTTGATCGGGGTGGTCGTTGCAGGACGGAGCTGCGATGATGGTGGCTAATGCCACGGTGAACTCGGCATATTGTGGAGGTGTTTTATTCAAGGGAATTGTGTGCAGGCAGCTAGGCATCGAGATTGGGCGCGGACAATGCTGATTGCCAGGAAAGTCGGAGGAGTTACACTATTGCATGTGGTGCGTAACAGTGCAGGGCATCCGGAAGAGTACACGTAGCTGCAGGGCATCCGGAAGAGTACACGTAGCACCTGGATTTGTGGCGGAAACAGAAGAAAGAAAAGAATAGTCATGATCATGCAGGACGTGCAAATTTGCAATTGCATGTGGGGCCTATTTTCTTTGTCCTTCTGGTCGATGGTGATCGTGTAGGATTCGGAGATTCAGAGCGTGGGCAGCTGGAGCGCTGGCCAGCAGGTTGGCCATGCATGCATGCATACATGGAAAGAATCCTATGCGGACTTGGTTCCTGCTGGGGCGAGGCCAAGCTATCTTGGCAAGGGTACATTGCATGCAACGTGGAACAGGAATCAGATGAGAACAAGGAAAAGAACAGGATGTTTGCATGGTGGCCGGTTAATTAGGCTAGTTAATTAATTTCCGTGCACGAGGAATCGAGTTCTGCTCGGAGTTATAGTCTCTGATTTTAACCTTCATAAACCAGGGAGGAGTTCACGGGGGATTGCAGATCAGCAGCAATCGATGTTGTTCGTGACTGCATGTGCCAGTTGAAGGCGAACAATGAGCGGCGTTCATCAAGCGAGTTGACTTCGTCATGTGCGAGCGGCGGGATAATTGACGGGGCTTGCGAGCGGCGCGGCTATGGCGGAGAGGTTGGCGGTGATATGCTAGTCATACCGTGAGGCAAAGACGACGACGGGATCATCAGCGGCGACGACGTAGGAGCGCGGCGGCTGATGGAGTTTTTCGTTCTCTGTGGCGTGGTAACACGTGGCGCTAACTCAGGATGCAGGTTTGTATTATAGGAGTTTGCGTACTTCTAGGGCAGCAAGGTGCGTGGATCGATTCAAGTTGCATGCCAGATCGAAGGGCGCAGGGCTAAGTTGGAAGGAAGTATAGACAATGATCTCCATACTTGCAACTGGAGTAATCTGGTTGGTCAATCTGCAGGAGGCTACGGTGTAAGATGTCGGCGTAGCATTGTAGTGGATACGGAAGAGCAAGCTAATATAGCAATTTCCATGTGACTCAGACGGTGGTCGTGAAATTCTCGGTTCACGTGTGCAGTTAGAGCGAGTATGGTATTGGATTCAGTTAGCTCGTGTGATGTCTAACGAGGAGCAGTCGTGCTTCAGAAGTCAGACATGTCAGAGCTGGAGAAGAATCTAGTTTTGCTCGATAGTGGCTATGGTGATAAAAGAAAAGGGGTCACAACTACATGTAGAGTCAGAAATTATAGAGTTGCTGGAAAAGCTGATGTTCTTGTCAACAACTCAGTTCGGGTGCACGGAGGTTCGCGCATGGACGACTTCAAGATGGCGTGCATATTCGCCAATGTGGAGTTTGTTGGATATATGTCGAATATGTGTACAAATTTGGTTACGTTAGGACTTGAGTTGTATTAGAGGCTAAGATAGAGTTGGAGTCGGACTCTATATCCTAGGGGGCTATATATAAATATGAGGCAACCCCTGTAGTAACCTAGAGAGATGATTTGGTGGCTGGTTTGGGTGGCGGCGAGGCCGCGGGATCGCCTGGATGCTGTTTATGAAGAGCGCCCGTAGTCGTGCTCCGAGGATTAGGCACATCGCTAAACCTCGTTAAAAAAACATCGTGCCTCGGTGTCGTCTCGTTTGTGTATCTTCTTCTATGGTTAATTATGCTTCCGCATTCATTGGTTAGTAGATCCGTTTGAGTCTGAAACTAACGATGCACTCTAACACAAGTAACATCTCTAAGAGTTTCTAGAGAGTATATTGAATATATTGTGCCCTTAATTTATCTTCTAGGCAAGGCATGTACGACGACGGCTCGAAACTATACAATGGCCCTGATATGATATCCAGTATTAATATATAGGCGTATGCGTAAGTACGTGCTTCTTGTGATAGAACTAAAATGTCTTAATTAGGATCGCTAATCAATAGATTAGACGGGTCAAACACTAATGCTAGAATAGAACGACAGAATACACACTCTAATATCGTCTGGCAGTGCAATTGAAGGTAAAAGGAATTAGTGTTAGAGTGAGGACCGTCGGGATTTGGTGCGGGGGGTCGGCGTCCGCCATGGTCCTGGTCCTCCTCTGCGCTAAGGCAGCGTCGGTCGACGAAGGGCCTTTGGCGTTGAGGCAGTGGCGGCCACCGGTGGAGGACTTCCCGTCACTGCTGCAGCACCCTCAAGATCGGCTAGGGCTAGGACAGGTGGGAGGCCGGCGGCTGTGGCAGTGAACCTCGTGACCAGCACCCTGGCCCCCACCTTCCTCTTATATGTGCAGTGTGACAGGGGCCCTCCAACCCTTAGTTGGGTTGGGCTCCCCCGATCAGGGAGCGAGTCAAGGTCCCTAATGGGCCGTTGGGTCCATTAGGGAGAGAGATCAATTCTAACATTCTCCCCCTTGATCTCTTCCAATAACTTACCTTAATCTTATCTCAATCTTAAATACTTAACTTAAATGCTTAGTGCTTAGCTCCATCTCATTATAAAGAAATGCGTAGAGTGCGTTTCATCGTCACAGAAAAAATTTTCGTTGGATTTGACGGCTCAAAGTGCATCACTCTAATTCGAAACGTAGTTCTAAACGAAAGGGCCCTAAGTGTTCAGGAATCATTGGCTTCACCTTAACCCCATGCTAGCTACGTGTTTTCTAAACACGTTGGGTAGTAAGCCATTTGTATGCGGATCCGCTTATATATATTGTCTTGTCTTTATATGCTCAAGACTTATTATGATCCCGAACTTTATTCTTCACAACATATTACTTAGTGTCAATGTGTTTGGCAACACCACATGACTTATTGTTGTGAGCGTGTTATCACAGTATATCTAAAGTGGTTTTCTTGATGCTGTCTACCACTCTTATCCGGGTAAGAACTTTTAAGTCAGTTCACCTGCCCCTTAGGCTCATGATTCGCTAAAACTCAGCGCACATCCTCAACGATGTGACAAGGGTTTGTTTGGAGCTTTTTCACGATATAGCTCCACTTGCGAGGGTAAATATGTTACCTGACGTGGATTCTTATTCCTCCCCGCATAATCTAAATTAATCTTACTTATAACTTATCATGAGACCTTTTATGTCCTATGAATAATACGAGAACCATCTTAGCTAACTTCCAGTGTTCTACATCTGGATTCTTCTGATTTCTGCCAATTAACCCGGTAATTAAAACTATGTCAGGGCGAGTACTAAATTGAGCATATTAAAACTTCTGACAGCTAAAGTATAAGACACTAATCTTATTTGTTTGAGCTCGATCTAATTCTTAGGACACTAATGTTCTTCATACTTATCGCCCTCGACTATGGGTGCAGGTGATGGACTACACTTATGCATACTATATTTCTTAAGAATCTTTTTTATGTATGCCTTTCGTGACAGCCCTAATACCCCTCTATTTCTATCACGGTAAGTCTCAATCTCCAGAACAAAAGAGACTTCATCGAAATCTTAAATGTCAAGATGTGAGGACAGAAACTTCTTTGTTTCCATTAGTAGACTGACATCCCTGCTTACTAGCAAAATATCATCTACATATAGAACTAATAAAAATAAACTTAGCACTCTTAAACTTTGCGTAAACGCAATTGTCCTCTACATTTGCCTTTAAACCCAAAACTTTCTAATTGTTTTATCAAAAAAAACACTAATGTCACTGTCTTAAGCTTATTCTAAGCTATAAGCAAACTTCTTTAGGCGACATCCCGTATTTTCTTTTCTTTTCACAACAAAACCTTTCGGTTGTGCCGTGTAAATATCTTATTGTAGATCCTTATTAAGGAGTGTCGTCTTTGCATCTATCTGACTTAACTCTAAGTCTTATTGTGCTACTAGCGCCACTATAATTCTAAAAGTATCATCACATGAGATTGGAAGTCTCATTGCTTAAAAACTTTTGCCATAAGTCGCATATTATGTTTTCTTAACTTTCCTTTAGGAGTCACTGGTGTTGCTTTATAGACTCATTACAGTCTACTGTCTTGGCTCCTTTAGGAATATCCACTAAGTCCCAAAACTTATTGCAATTCTGATTCTTTATAACTTCTAAATAATTACTTCTCATGGCTTATTCATATGTGGTGGGATCAACCTCTATATGATCTTCTTTGGTTTCATAATACCTCCTAATTATCTAATATATAGCTAATTTTGTGATCTTCTAATATTCCTATTGTTTGGCGCCATGTGGGGCTGCTGTTGTCCTTCTCATGCTCGACTTATGGTTCTAATGGCTCCTGAAGAATAGGTTCCAAAATCTTATTTATTGTCGGCAAGAAAAGACTAACAACGATTCTTGACATTGTGGTGTTTCACACAGTTTATGTAGCAGCAACTGGTAGCATAAAGTATGGTTCTTAGAATGTTAAAGTAGGGGCTTGAAGACCCGTTTCTCCTCTAAACTGATCCTTTGTGCTACCTTGCTCCCCCTAATCACAAGATCCACTAAGATCTTAGTATGTCTTATTTATACAAACTTTGTATGCCGGTTAGAGCAACAAAGTAGTAATCCTTCAATCTTTCTGGGTAACCATAAAATGGCAACTGATTGTCTTAGGTTCTAATTTTCTTAATTTTGGGTTCAAAGAACTTTAGCCTTAGTTGGACAACCTCACACCCTTAAAATCTTAAGTGAGGGTACTTGTCCGTCCATAACTTATATGGTGTATTAGGCACTGACTTGTTAGTACTTGATTAAGAATATGAATGGCGGTTTTAATGCCTCCATCCATAATCTTATCAGTAATGTGGAGTATCTCATCATATTCTTTAAGTTATGGTTTCTTATTTCAGCTACTCCATTTGACTGAGGCTCTCCTAGCATGGTTACTGTGCTGATTTTGTAATCTTTATACTTCTGATTGTCTTAATGCACTTTAATCAACACATTGATCTAATTTCTGAGAATAATCAACACATTGATCTAATTCTCGAGAGTTGATCTAATTCTGAGTATAATCAATACATTGATCTAATTCTCGAGAGTTCTAATAGTGGAAGAATTTCATCTTTGACTAATCCATCTATTCTCCCCCTCGAAATGTGGCTTAATCTGCAATGCCACAATTTCGAAGAGTCAAAAAATTGAACATTCTTATGCTTTCTACTTATATTTATAGACGAGAAATCTTTTCTCATTCTCATTGAATACAACATTCACATTCTCAAAACTGATAATAGACAAAGCTCATCTTGTCGGAAGACAAGACCAACATACTTATTATGAAATAGTATTTTACATTTGCCATCTCAAAATAGCAATTCAATCATCATCTAACTAAGAAATGTTTACTAAATTTCTAGCAAATAAGGAATATGGAGTACATTAGATAGTCTAAGTAAAAATAAAACACCTAATAACTCTAAGATAACTCTGAAACATGTCTATTTGTACTCATATGGCATCCCATTCTTTGCCACTTATTTAGTGCCTCTGAGTTGCCTTAAGTCTTTCTTCCTCCTGCATACACATGTGAATGAGTCTTTCTATGGACCCCACACCTATCATCATATTGCAGGTGATGACAAATATCTCATACTCCCTTGGCGTAGAAGCTAAAATCATCCGAATGACAAATGACTCGGAGGAACCATATGCATTGACGCAAGCTCATCTACCAAGGTTGTCATGCTCAGATATGTGCTATCTAACACCTGTCACCAGTGAATTTCTTAGTGCATAATTCTTTCAGTAAAAATCTGAAATGAACAAGCAAAGTTGGTGAGATAACTTAATAAAACTGATATCTTAACACAACATTGCATGTATTAAAACCACCATTAGTCAGTGTTAATACATACAATCCCTTTGTACATTAATTTCTATATCACCGTTGGGTAGAAAATAGAAGTAATGCAGAGCCACTTATGTACTAAACAATTATAATATTGATATCATCAACCTTAATCAAAAATAACAATATTATAAACTTTTTCTAAAACTGAATAATTGCTTTTCTAATTAAATTCTCCCGTTGGTTCGAATTTAATTTAGAGAGGCAGCTGATATAGTCTTATACTAATTTATGGAGGTATTTCTAAATTTGACAATTGCTCTTCTAACTAAATTCTCCCGTTGGTTCGAATTTAGTTAGAAAGACTACTAATATCTTAGCAGTGGAAATCATTACTAAATGAACTTATACTAATTGTCGAGGCATCTCTAATCTCTCTCTCGAAAAAATTTATCCCGTTGGTTCAAAATTTACAGAGAATTAATTGTGAGACTTAATTATATACTATGCAGATTAATTTATGGACTAAAACTATTACAATATTGATATAATCAACGTTGGTTAGAAAATAACAATATTATAAAATTTTCTAATTCTTAAATTTGCCCAAAAATTAAATCTCCCGTTGGTTCGAAATTAATTTATGAGCAAATACACTTACTAAGCAGCGGAAAAATGTGACTAATCATAAACTAATACTAAATTCCAGAAATATTGCTAATATATTACTAAAAATTTTATCATATTTGCTCAAAATTTGACTGAATTCAAAATTATGAAAATACACATGCTAAAACATTTCTGGAATAAAGAGTAACAAAAAAAAAAACTTTCTAATTGCTATTGGGCCGAATCTGTGAAGGGGCATCAGCCAAAAGCCCACGGCCCATGGCCCACTAAAAAAAAACTGTTCACTAAAACGGGCCGTGGCTAAATGAATCCGGCCCGCAGCGGCCGCAGCGTGCCATTGGGCGCCCGGCCAAAGCCCTAACGTGGGCCTGGCGCCAAAGTGGCTCGGCGGGCGGAACCCGCCTGGGCCCAAAGTGGCCGGCCGTCTTGAGCCCGTCGGATGGCATCCGACGGCTGCCCGCGTGTGTAGGGCGAATAAAAACCGCCTCCTCCGGCGGCCACCCGAAAACCCTAGCCTCATTTGCTTCGCCCCTCTCTCTCTCTCTTCCACAAAGATGCCGGGCGGCTCATGAGCAGAGCGATAGCGACGGCGGGAGGAAGAGAAGGAGATGGCGTTGCTGCGGCCCTCGCGGGGCGTGCGAAGCTCGCCTAAGGCCGAGCTCGCCGCCGAAGCGGCTTTATGGGCGATGCCCGACCCCTGAAAACCCCCGCTAAGTGAGCCGAGCCACCCGGCGAGCCCAAAGCTCGGCCGGCGGTGGTGCTTCCCACCGGCGGCGGTCAGCGCTCCGGTCAGGTAGGTGGATTTGCCTCCCCGGGTCCGGATGTTTTATTCGAGTTTGGGTGTTCCCCTTTCTGATTTGCGCGGGCTCGGTTTAGGGTTAGGGTTAGGAACGAATCCTCTTTTTCTGATTGCTTAGTAGCCCGGGACGATGCTCGTTGAGGCATGTCGCTTGGCGGCCAAAAACCCTAGATTAGGGTTTCTAATCTCTGATCTAATGCCGATCTAATCCACTGATTAGTTAGGCTCGACTGATACCATTGATAGAACTAAAATGTCTTAATTAGGATCGCTAATCAATAGATTAGACGGGTCAAACACTAATGCTAGAATAGAACGACAGAATACACACTCTAATATCGTCTGGCAGTGCAATTGAAGGTAAAAGGAATTAGTGTTAGAGTGAGGACCGTCGGGATTTGGTGCGGGGGGTCGGCGTCCGCCATGGTCCTGGTCCTCCCTCGCTAAAGGCGCGTCGGTCGACGAAGGGCCTTTGGCGTTGAGGCGATGGCGGCCACCGGTGGAGGACTTCCGTCACCTTTGCAAAGACCCTCAAGATCGGCTAGGGCTGGGACGGGTGGGAGGCCGGGCGGGCGTGGCAAGTGAACCTCGTGACCAAAGCACCCCGGCCCCCACCTTCCTCTTATATGTGCAGTGTGACAGGGGCCCTCCAACCCTTAGTTGGGTTGGGCTCCCCCGATCAGGGAGCGAGTCAAGGTCCCTAATGGGCCGTTGGGTCCATTAGGGAGAGAGATCAATTTTAACATCTTGATCACCTCCTTCTCCATCTGCAAACGATGGACAACCCTACAACGACTACAAGGAGCTGTGCGTGGCACTCCACTCGTACTACTCCACTGCGACGCTGGAGGGCATCAAAGATTGGCAAGCGAAGGGTGGACCTTGGAGGGGGTGGGTGGTTGGTGTTACGAGAGATGAGGTCTTCTATGACCATTATAAGCTTTTATGACTATTATAGTAGTCATAGAAGGCTAGTCATTAAAGATCTTCTGTGATTATTTTTTAAAAATTTTTTGATCTGTGACCATTTTATGACAATTTGTGACAGTTACAATGGTCACAGATAAAAAATTATCATAAAAATGGTCACAGAAGATCTTTAATGACTAGCCTTCTATAACTTATCACTCTACTAATGCACCAACTTTTCTTTGTTATAGCCACACACAATAAACGTCCCCCCGTTGAGAAGCCCTCTCTTTATCTACCCACGAAATTGTACCCAGAAAACCAACACAATTAAAATGGACAGCCCAGATTTAATTTTATATATTCTCTCTCCTTACTCATTCACATCGGACGGCCCAGATCAAAAGTGTCACACCTCACCCCCACCCACACCTAGCTCCCCACATCGATACCGACGCCCACACCCACAGTTCGCTCCACCATCCGGACTCCATCCAAGCCGTCGGCGGGCCTCCCTCTCCACCCACAGCATCTCTATTTGGTTAGCTCCTCCCTCTTTCACTCCGGTCGGCACCACGCCATCCTCTCTCTGTCTTCGACGAGCGCCTCCATCTCCTTCTCCAAGTCCAGCGGACAGCTAGGGATTGGGCCCGCGGCGGCCGCGCCGGGCGGGAAGCCGTGGCGCCATCCAGTGGGGGCCGCCCGTGGCGCCCTTTCGCCTCCGCGCCCGGCCGGGGACCGTGTCTGACGCTGCGAGCATTGTTGCGGGCCATGGGTGGGCATCGGATGTGGTCAACGGCGGATCTTAAGGGGGCTGCCAGGGCTACAACCCCTAATGAGCCTGTTTTCTTTATTAAATACTGTTACTTAGTCTTAAATCATGGTGAATATTTAGCTTTAGCCTTAAATGTCCATTACTTAGCCACCCCCCCCCGCCCTTTATTCCCATCCTGCATCCGCCACTGGATGTGGTGGCGCAGTCTAAGATGTGGCAGGGACGAGGGTCCGAGATGCAGCAGCCGAATCCATTCCGTCCCACCTCGCCGTCGCTCTCTCCGCACTTGTATACGAAGGCCACTCTTCCTCCCGCGGCGCTGGCACCACCATCAGCCGTACCACGAGCAGTCACTTCCCCCGAGTTGTTGATGGCAGCTCCCATCCCTTGCCCATGGTGGATTTGGTGGCCGTGGTACCCCATTCTCCACCAGCAGCGACCCTAAGGACTCCGTATCCAGCCTCCAGGCGATGGCTCGCCGTTTGGCCAAGCGCGACCTGCCAGTGGTGCCTGGCGACTGCCTGGACATCTACTTGAGCATTAGTATCTGGTTGCAGCTTCTTGAATATTGAACCAGGCACGGAGGTGACTGTGTACAGGTACAAATGATTTCTTTTTTGTAATTTACATGCAACAGCTTCATGCTATATAATTGAGATCCTTGATGCCTTCATGGAGTATGTAATTTATGCTGCCTTCCCTCTCTCAGGCCTCCCTTGATTCTGATATCTGAACCCCATGTGGAGTAGTTTTTTATGGATGCATGGTAGTAATTTGGTGCAAAATTTAGTAGTATTTGTAATTAGCCTCCCAGATCACTACTGTCTATGGTCTCAGCTGTTACAAGGTGCTTTACTTGTGCCTCTGCATCTCTGCTTCATCTAGGTACGAGCAAATTTTATGAAGAATTATAAATCAATAGAATGTTTTCTAAAGAAATCGATAGAATGGCCATTAAGCCTATCAGTGCAAGGCCCATTTGATATATTTGAACTCATTAGAAATGAAAAGCAGGTAACGCACATTGCTTTTGATGTATTCTAGATGGAATAGCAACGTCAATAATCTGCATACATACTGTTTTTGCTCGACTTTTTCCTATATCTTCATACAGGTTATTGTCTAGGACATGTTTATATGCTGTTCAGGTTGTGATGTCCTCTCTCTGTCAATCCCTTCTTTCCGCATGTGTGCCTCCTTCCGTTCATTTCTTTGGTATTAAGTGTTGCTTACTGCACCCATGGGCTTGCCGGAGACACCTAGGCAGGAATTATATTGGATCGTAAAGGGACCTGCAATGATGTTTGGTTCGAATGGTCGGAGCCTATAGTACTTTGTCTGTGTTCTACATGTCGCTGTGCTGCTCTAGAAAGTTTTTTTAGAGATGTCTAGAGGTTTCAAGGACACGGACACCAAATGTTTTTGTTATTTCTGTGATAAGCAGCATGTTTTTGTTATTTCTGTGATAAGCAGCTTGTTTCATAGATACTCTTGGGAATTATAGGATCCTGGCCTATCATAATATTATTATAGCTACTAGATATGTTTGTCAGATCTTCATGGTTCAAGCATAAAGTTATCTTTCCTCAATGTCTGTAATCGATTGATTTTCTATTTTTGTGGCTACCATCAAGTACTACAGTAATATGAGTGGGAGGCCAATATACATGGTTTCAATATTATTATAGCTACTAGATATGTTTGTCAGATCTTCATGGTTCAAGCATAAAGTTATCTTTCCTCAATGTCTCTGTAATCGATTGATTTTCTATTTTTGTGCCTACCATCAAGTACTACAGTAATATGAGTGGGAGGCCAATATACATGGTTTCATTTTTCTCCTAGCATTCTTTGTGTAGTTTTGTTTATATCTAATATTTCAGATACCATGGGAAATAGAGATGCAAGCAGTGAAGGGATCGGCAGAGAAGAAAATAAAACTGTAAGGACGGTATGTGCAACAAGTCTGCAAATCACTTCCCCTAATCGCAGGATACGGGTATTTTTTTGTTTCAAAACTAAGAAATTAAGACATGTATATCAGTATATGACGAGTACATAGAGGTATTTTGTTTTCATAAATATATGATTATCAATGTTTCTATTGGAGATATTTTAATGTTGTATAAGATCTTTTATGATTTATTTTAGTTTTACAAACCACAAGAGACTTAAGAGGCTATTTATTTTAGTTTTATGATTTATATTTTCTAAATGTCACCGTTACGTTAGCACGAGCAATAATGGTCATAGAAAGCCTCATCTCCCGCCGGCTACGGGGGTGTGGCTGTGGGGTGGGTTGAGACGAAGAAGAAAAATGTGCGCTATTACCCGTTCGAGCGCACCTGTGCTAATAAAGAGGATCGTTGGTGGAGTGGTGGTGGCGACTGACGGCAAACCCATACAAGAAGGGAGTCCCTGGCCGCCGGTCATCATCGCCGCGAGCCTGCCCCTGTTTCATTGGGATGCCTCCATCCGGATCAGCTTCATCACGGTGCGTGCATGGCGGCCGTGTCATGCGCTCGTGTGCGCTTGTCGCTCGATCGTGTGGTCCTCCCTTGCCCGTTGTCTCGCGCCGCCTCGTCACCACTGGCCGTTTGATCATCGTACATGCATGAATGCACATGCATATATATGGACAGTCATGCATGCACCCACCCTTGCACAAGGCAGCTGCCAACTGCATGCTATCCACTTCGTCATCCGACGGTCCGACCACGATCGGTCATCGGTCACACACACACACACACACACACACACACACACACACACACACACCCGTTATGTATGGGTTTGCCGTCATCCATCACAATTATTGTCGTTCAATATGTCTGATTTTTAATGGATCTTACCTGGTTCCCACTATCCTAATTGTACGGCCTTCTGCTATGTCTGAACTTAGTGTTCTAGCTGATCCAAAATCAGCTATCTTTGGGTTCATGTCTTGATCTAAGAGGACGTTATTTGGCTTCAAGTCCCCATGTATGATCCATAAAAGCGAGCGCTTGTGCATGTAAAGAACCCCCTCAGCTAACCCTTTAATAATCTGCAGCCGCTTATACCAATTTAGCAACGTCCCCTTTGTTTTATCTGCAGAATGATTAAACAAGAAATAAGTTAATCATCATACCAAAGCATTAGCCAAGAGAAATTGTGGTTCCATTGCCCTAAAGTTCTAGCTTTTCTGTTGGTAAGAGGAGAAATGCATGGATCGACAAAATAGAAAACACATCCTAGGAAAAAATGTTTAATGGGAAACATACCAAAGATGATGCGGTCTAAGCTACCATTGTGTATGAACTCATACACCAGAAGCCTTTCTTTTCCATGTACGCACCAACCTAGTAACCTAACTAGATTGATATGTTGAAGACTCGCAAGTTGCAATTCACTATTGAAATCAAATATTGTTGCACGCTCATCTAATCTTTTGATGGCAACCATGATTCCATTGGTCAACTGGCCCTGCAATTGTTGATGATAGAAGAGTTAATAAGTTGTTGCCATGCATTCTCATAACAAATAATCAGCTTTTAAGCCAGGTTTGGCCGACCTCAGCTCCAGCTCCACCACTATAAAACACTGGGCTTCAACATCTATCCTATATATTTTACCAAACGCAACATGTCTATGATAACGGAACACCAAGATACTGCACATATTTATGTTGACTTGGTCTGTGTTTCATAAGGCCTAATATAGGCTAATACTAATGCAAGCAACCAACCACACCCATACAGTAGCACACAATACTACATAGTGCAGCATGGTGACATGAAGGGAAGAGCCAAATAGCGAGAGCCTCACGAGTCCTTAGTTTGTGTTGAGTACGGGTTTCTATCACAATTACTCCCTCCTTTCCAAAACATAAATTAACTTCTGGCTATGTGCCTTGACAAACACTTGTCTAGGAACATTGGCAGAAGCTGATTATATTAGGACAAAGTGAGTAGATGTTAATTATTCATATATAGTTTATTTCTTAATGTTTCTGTTGATAATTACCTTGTAAACTGTACCAAATCCACCCCTTCCAATAATTCTGTCCCTTGAAAAATTGTCTGTGCCATCCAAAATCTGAAAGAAATCAAAACTTTTGAATCCTGGGCAGCTCACTTCTATATGTGTACAAAGCTTCACCAACTCATTCACATCCACGGCTTTTTGTTCTTGCGATTTCACTATCCCTGAATCATTGGATATTATCATTATGTCACAAAAGCAGTTCACATCTAATATTGCTGTCACTGAATAAACTTTTTGTTACCATAACTAGTGTCTTCATGGTTTGCAGGACAGTATTGTTGTTCCATGGGTATAAATATCTCAAGAAAATGA
This sequence comes from Chrysopogon serrulatus, assembly GCA_015844335.1. Taxonomy (NCBI): domain Eukaryota; kingdom Viridiplantae; phylum Streptophyta; class Magnoliopsida; order Poales; family Poaceae; genus Chrysopogon; species Chrysopogon serrulatus. The sequence goes on from JADLZL010001845.1 coordinate 212,737, forward strand.
CATGAAAACAACTGAAAAGGGACTAGTAGACTGAAATTTTTATATATGGTGATCTTGTTTACTTAGTCAAGCGTAAAAATGTATAATACATTAAGGTGCTGCAAATCCAATAACAAACTCTAACAATTTATTTCCCTCCCGATCCAATGAGATCCAGAGTTCGCACTTATCAAAACAAAGTCAAACACTTCCACCCCTGTTGTCTTCTATAGAACTCAATCCATATATGCTTATGGTACTCATATGAAATGTGCTCCACTTTTTTTCCCATGGGCTCAAAATCTAAATTGTTGTCGAAACAAGTCATACAAATATTATTTTTCCCAGCCATAACATAGTTGCAAGCAGGAGCAATAGAGTTAATTAGCTTGACAAATGGTAGAAACTTTGTTGTCTTCTATGGAACTCGACCGATATACTAATGGTACTCTTATATGAAATGTGCTCCAATTTTTTTCCCCATGGGCTCAAAATTAAATTAATGAACGCATTAACTAAATTATTGTCGAAACAAGACATACAAATATTACTTTAGTCATACAAATATTACTTTTCCCAGCTGTAACATAGTTGCAAGCAGGAGCAATAGAGTTAATTAGCTCGACAAATGGTAGAAACTTTGTACAAGTAAGTACCTCCTAATATTTGTTCCTCAACTTTACAAGGTACAGCGGCCGCTGCTTGAGAATTTATTTCATTGAGGTCCACAACTCTTCTTGAAGTCCTAAGAATATGACTATCTGGTGTTCTTATTTCAATTCTGAAAAAAATGATATAAGCATGAGTTCTACTGATTTTGCAAACAATACTACCATAGAATTGGTCAGCATACATAGGTGTTAATGTAAATTCACAGACAACTTAACCGCTTGTAAATTTACCTTGTGAAGTGCAGTATATAATTGTTCAAAGATCTCATGAGAGAATGACCTACTATGGTTGAAAAGATGTGCTACAGTTACTGAAGTTTCTTAAATTTCAATAATCAGTTCATCACATATTTATCACTGTGCGATGCATCCACAGTTCAAGTTTTAACATAAATGATGCTAAACAAACTTTGCTTGTCTAACCTTATACTAATTAGATATTTCTTTTTGCTGCCTCCACACTAATCCTAACAAGATGCGCTGGAAAAATAGATAAGAAATTCTCATAAAAACAGCACTTGGTAATCAATTTGATAGATTTAATCATATTGATGATAATGCACTAGAAAAAGGAAATAAAACCTAGAAAATGCCAAACACTAAACAGAAACATTCGGCTGCTATGAGTTTGGCAGACTATGATCATCATTGAAAATATATATGTTAATAACCATAGGATATTAGGATCCAATGTATTGTAATAAATAACCTGTTTCTGCCAAAATGGAAAATAGTGTCAAGTAGCCACTACTTCTATATCTAAATTACACACATATACCATTTTGAGAGACTCATAAATCTTCATTTAAAACCCACATATATGCCATTACGATAAATAATTAATGTGGGCATTCCCTAAATTTGTGTTGAAATTATCCATGTATGCCAATTATAAAAAAAATCTAAAGTAACCACCTAGACTTACATCTAAGTTACTCATATATGCCATTATGAAAAACAATATAGGGTAACCCGTAAATCTGCTTCCAAATTACTCACATCTGCCATTGTTAAAAAAACTTAAATAACCATAAATCTACTTCTAAATCTATATCTAAAGTACCCATGTATATATATGCTTCTAAATTAGAATTACTTGCCTTTTTCCATTGCTAATATAGAGAAAACCATATTAACACAAGTTATGAATGCATAATGTGTATCATCATGCTCCATGTAGACCACATATAAATGTATATGGGAAGTGATGAGTGAGCATATCGATTCTGCATCAAACATATATATGGAGGTTCAACGAAAAAAAAGAAGACTATGTTAATGGGATGGAATACCCTTTTGTTACAAATTATCTGTATATAATAATATTATACTCCCTCCATCTCAAATTATAAGATGTTTGACTTTTTAATACCAAGTTTGAACACTTGTCTTATTCAATAAATTTTGCAAAATATCATTTCTTTTGCCGTGGCTTGCTTTATTAATGATAGTTCTACAAGAATAATTTAAATTTGGCTAATTTATATAAATTTTTTTGAATAAGATGAATGGCCAAACTTAAGGTAAAAAGTCAAACGTCTTATAATTTGGGATGGAGGAAGTTTGGAGGAAGTATTATGTTAGAATATGACAAAATAGAGAGAAAGCAAAGATAAACAATTTTGATTAGCCGCTAGCCAAAATAATGCAAGAGCGTGGTGATGTGTGCTGGTTAATAGATTGAAAATCAACAAGATATGGTTAAACAATTCTGCAGTGTTCAGGATGGTTGACCAAAATGATTACTTGACAAACATACAATTGTTGTTTTAAGAAACGTATTGAAGAAGGTATCTAACCTTGTATGGAGGTTTGAACAGCTTGCCATCAGACTCGGAACACCCTCTGTGGACTGCCAAACAGGGATAAAACGAAAGCAACAAATATTATTGTTTGATACAGAGAGGCAGATTTTGACCAGCATATATGTGTCGTAAAGCATTTTTACAAATTACAAACGGCCAATTAGTTTCAAGAAGCATCAAGTCCATACGAGAAGTGTTGTCTAGCTACTAAGCTGCAAATGTTAATGGACCCCAATTGAGAAACAACCATTCAGAATTCAGCTTGAAAGAATTGGTTCAAAGAGATCATGAAATTACAAAAATAAAAGCCGTGGTAATCACAAGCTAAACACAGCTACAGAACCATAGCATCATCAAAATTTATAGCGATGATGGAAGTGGAACTGGTGATCAACAAGCCCAAACGCGCGTACCTTAGCCTGACCACGATCATGGGTAGTCTCAACAAGCGCGATGAGCGGGATAAGGCGGATGAACATGTCGATCTCCTTCTCCGCAGCGCGGAGCTCGTCGGCCATCCGAGCGGCGACGAGCAGGCTGCGGAGGTACCCGCAGTCCTGGCACGCCGTGACGAGCTCGTAGCACCGCCGCAGCGTGCCGCTGAGCTGCTCCAGCGGCCGCCGCGTGGCCTCCCGCCGCATCAGCTCGGCAAGCTCCAGCTCCCGAAGGAGGCCGCCAACGAGCTCCACATGCTGCGCCAGCCTCCGGCACGCGTCCCGGTGGCGCCGCGCCGCCAGCGCTGCCTGCACCACCATGGACACCAGCCCGAGCGCGTCCACGCCGATCAGCTGCGCCACGTTCGAGGCCTCGCCGAGCACGGTCCACAGGCCGCCCGACGAGCTCGCCATCTTTCGCTTCCCGCGTCCTGGACCGCGCCCCGGTCGTCAAGCTGTGGACCTCGTTGCAGCCATTGACGAGCGAAATATTTAGGTGTGGCATACACACACAGGGTGACTAGGTGAGCGTGGACGACGACTTTGACTGCAGCGGGGTTGCGTGGCTTTTCTCTGGATTTCTGATTATACTTTGTTGACATAGAATTCATTTTCTGATTTTTCTCTCCTCTAGTCCACCACCTGATTTTTTTTTCTTTTCCCCTCTTCACGCTCTGTCCATCTTCTCTGTCTCCAACGAGCTTTGCCCCTCTTATCTGTCTCCTCACTTAATGACAATAAAAAGCTCGTTTGGCAAGGCTTTTTATATGAAAAAAAAGTGGCATACGCGGGGACGTACATGGGGTATTTTTTTACGAATATTTACATAAATATTTACTGCTGCGATTTAGCTTTCATGGATAATATCAACATTTATAATCCTATAACTCATTTGATAAAAAAAAATATGAATGCATTTGAGCATATGGGCTGCAGGCCCATTTGCATTGACCTTGCGTTAGGATGAAACCATCTACAATCAGCAGGCCCATTTGACTCTCTTATCCGCGCCTGACGCTACTCTCGCATGATTGTTTTGCATGGAGGCCTGATGATTCAAGCAGGCCGGTTGTCGCCTAGGCCTTCGGTTCAAAAAAAAAAAAAAAAAAAACCCTCTGTCATACGCTAGTTCTACTGCTCAAATTTTCTCAAGTTTAAGTATGGCTAAATTTAAAAAAAAAAGTTAACGACATTTGATTTTTGAAATAATTCTTATGAAAATATGTTTGGTGATACACCATAAATATTAATATTTTGTAATATATATGTTTGGTCAAAGTTGAAAATATTTGAATCCACGGTGAGTGACAATTTTTTTTTAAGGAGGACGGAGTATGCTTTAACTATTTATTCTTATATTGTTTATTTATGAATATTAAATTACATATTTTATTAAAAATCTAACTGAATCATGTATTTTAATCATAGGTCATTTTGGTTTTTCTAGATACACAATAATAGATGAAAGCAAAAAAGTTATGTACAAGAAGACATAGAGCATCTCCAACACCTCCTCAAATGAGGTTGTTATTCTTATTAATTTGACAAAAACACAAAAATCCCTCTCTAACAACTCCTCAAACCAACTTGCTATTTATTCCAAGTTGCTATTCACGGGCCTCATCTTTGGCGTATATATTTTTCGCGAGAAAGGACTTGCTATCGAGAGAAGTTAGCGGGGCTCTTCGTTTCTTAGCGGGGCTCTTCGTTCGTTTAGTGGGGCTCTTCGTTCGCTTAGCAGGCCTCTTCATTCGTTAGCGGGCTTTTTCGTTTTGGCAAGTGAGTTTTAAGAAGTTATTGGAGATAAGTTTTTTTCATTTGCCAAACAAATTATTAACTTGCTAAAACTCAAGATTTGGCAAGTCAATTTTAAGTTGTTGGAGATGCTCACCTTAATTTGAAACAAGGGTGGTATTTGTGAAATAAATGATGAAAGATTATACCAGGATATGGGCAATGCAACGATGGTGGCCGAAGCACAGGTGATATGGGGAGGGATGTCTGCAGCATTGAGTACATGATGACGTTTAGTTATGCGCTAAGAGAAAGGTTTTATTGAGATTTTTTTTGCCAAGAAACCGTGGGGAAAACCACCGAGAAAATTGTTATTATAGGACTTCAAACATGTGGTTTCGCTATTATAGGATTTCTAACGTTGGCTTTACTAAAATGACATCCGAAACATGGGCACTTTGTTTTCTTTGACATTTTGATACTTTTAATCATATTTGTCATATCAAATACATGTATTTTTCTGTATTGACCGTATTGCCCTTCTGCTTAATCACATCTATCGATTCCTCTACTCGGCCGGAGACGAGACCGACGTTTCTCCTCCCGTACGACGAGACACGACGCCCGCGCCCTAGGCTCCGCCGCCGGCCACCTGCCGCTCGCCGCCTCTCCTTCCCTCCCCCACGCCGTCTTCTCTTCTCCATGGATGGAGAGGTTCCGCCCCAAGGTGTCCATGATGGAGGGATTTTCACGTACTTGGTCTCGTCGGACGCCAGGTAGAGCGCCGCCCTAGCGATGTCCTCCGCCTCCAGCACGGGCCCAACCATCTCGTTCATGTCCCTCTCCAGGATCCGCCGATGCTCCTCAACGCTCTTTTCAGGGAACCACCACTGCGCCGTGGCCCGTGGCAGCCATCCCCAGCGGCGTCGTGATGGTGTGGGGAGAGATGGCGTTGACGCGTACCCCGGAACGCGCTACCTGTCCGGCCACCGCGCATGATGCCGAGGACCGCCGCCTTGGAGACGCAGTAGGCCGTGGGGGCCATGTCGCCCAGCACCGCGGCGGTGCTGGCCGTGCAGATGATGCTGCCTGTGCAGGCGCAGCGCAGGACCATGCAAATGATGCTGCCGTTCAGAGATGGTGCTGTACGCGTGCCCAAGCGGCAGCGGCAGCGGCAGCGGCAAGCCAGCCTGCCTGCCCAGGGCACTTCGTGTACGTGCCCAGGCGGCGACGGCAAGCCTGCCTGCCAGCCACGTGCGGCACAGACGGCAGCAACCTCGACCACGACATTGGAGAGGCGTCCCACGCTCTCGATGCACAGCTCGTCGGCGTAGCAGCAGCCCCACGGAGCCTCGGTGCGCGCAGGCGGAAGGACGAGTACTTGGTGAACCTCTTTTGGTACATCGAGGGAGGCCAGCGGAGCGTCCCGTGCCCTGATGATAGCGCCGGTTTAGTCCAGCTACAAAGATGGCTCGACATGTGAAACGTCCTCATCTCGTCGACGAGCACGACGACGGTGGCAGCCATCAGTAGGCTCATGTCGGTGATGCGGAGGTGTTTGAGGCGAGGCATGGCACGCGACGTGATGCCGAGGCTGCCAGTGCCAGCCAGCGTGCACTCGCCGATATGCAGGTCCTCCAGCGATGGCAACACGGTGGCGACGAGGGCTTCCTCACGGAGAATGACCATCTGGCCCACCAGCGTCAGGGACCGGAGTTTGTCGCCGTGGATGTGCGCCGGCAGCCGCAGTGTACCGGTTCGGCCGCACCTCCAGCTCGGTCGTCGCCGGCGGCAGCTGGATGGACCAGCAGCCATCGTCATCGTTGCTAGGTAGTGACCCCCAGTCGCGCTGGAGGTTGAGAACCAGCTTGGTCGCGTTGGTGAGCGAGATGAATTCGTTGGCGTACCGGCACTCCATGGCCACTTCCTTTTTGTAGAACAGATGGAGCGTCTTGACAGGGTGGCTGCCCCTGTCGCGGCACCGGCGGCGGAGCGTCTGTGCCATGCTCTGGATGCGCTGCTCCGTCCGTGCCATGCTCTGCACGCGCTGCTTCTCCTGCTCCCTCGGCGTGGCCCTGGGCAACGTCGTGAAGTCGATGAAGGACAGGTGGAAGGAAAGGTCTGGGAGCTGAGCGACGAGACGCTCCCACCGCCTTGACACGGACGCGGTTTGCACGGCGCGCCAGTCAGGGAGCAGGGAGAGGATTCTGACGAGGACGTCGTCCGGCAGCTCGCTGAGATGGTCCTTCTTCTCTTCTGCGAAATCTTTGTCTGCTGCTGCTGTCTTCTTCTCAGTCGCGGCCGTCATCTTTTGGTACGACATGCAAAGGGCTATTACAGACGCTGTTAGTGCGTATATATGTCAATATATATAGGCAGCCAGGACTCAAATCCTTGCAGGTCTGCACGAGTCCAACCAGAACTCTCCAACCAAACCATCGTACACGTCAGAAACCGATCCTAGTCGTGTACTCGTGTCGGATTCGATTGGAGTCCACATCACCGTGGTGAGCAATTTAGCAATGGCCTCCATCTCCATGGCTCCATGAGGCTGGAGGCTGCTCTTGCCCCACGACGAGCTTGCAGTGGAGCAGGTGCCGGCGCTCCCACTCGCGCGGCCCGGCGTCCGCGAACTGCTCTGCTCGCGCCGCCGCCGATCTCAACAGAACGAAATGTCGCGCCTAGTTTTTCGGCAGCACCAGCGACGTCACGATGTGCCGTGACCACAGACAAGCGTTCACGTGACAAGAAAGGTAAGTGAAGCAGTCCACAAACAAGAGTCAAGCTAAAGCTCAACAAACTAAAGAGTTGAAGATGACACATAGATGCTAGAGAAGTGCAAAGGATGAAAGACGAGCACAAGGCTAAGATATACAGAAAAGCTATTCGATCGGTGCTCCGGTGTTTCTCTAGCCCTCAGCACTCGAATTTGACAGTTGACACCATCCGATCCGCACGCCGGCTGCTCTGCCTCTGTCCCATCTGGTGATGTGATCACTTGGTTTCATGTAAAATTTAGTATTCAGGATTGTTGGTGAAATCGGCTAAGGGTTCGATGGTTGTGTGCAATGTTTGTGCGTCAACAAGCTCTAACACATTGACTAAGATATCACTATATCCACAATGAAGATGCAACTTCTTTTCCTTGACATTGACATGGAAAGTTGGTGATTAACCAATGGATATTAGAGGTGAAATCCAAAAAACAAACAGTAAGAGTGATGTAAAATATCACACACAATATGCTCCTAATATTTTATATTTTTGCACAAACCAGATTAAAGCCCATAACATTTCTAGTTCTCCATGTTCTGTTATATATTAATTTGTGTCTACGTTTGAGGTCTCTGGGTCTATAATGATGCGGACTCTAGTTGCCATAGGAGCTGAACTTGTGACTGTTACGTCTATGGTCCTGCTTGACTGGCATACATATGTCGATAACTTGTCACTAGTAGCGCATCCCTTATACAGCTCAGACGGCTGCTTAGGATCTGGTAATAAACTTATGTTTTGAAAGTTCAAGAGTGAGACAACATCCGACATGGTTGGGCGATCTGCTGGTTCCTCCTGAGAGCAGAGTAGTGCCACTTGAGCGTAGTGCATTACCTCAGCAAGTTCAAATTCATCCCCCAATATTGGATCGACAAGCTCATGTAGCCTTCCATCATTCCAAAGATGCCATGCCTGAAATATTTTCTTCAATTTGTTTAATGCCAACAATATTGTACTGTAATACAGATTCATAAATGGTGGAGAAAGATTTTGCACAAATATGTAGAGGAGAAAGCAACAGCTACTATTCAACTTTTTGAAATGCCATATTTACTCACATCTCGTACGAGGGTACCAACAGAATCTCCTTGCTGCTCCAGTATGGTATTCTTTCGCCCACTGATGATCACCAAAGTGATCACCCCAAAGCTAAACACATCTGTCTTTAGTGAGTATACACCTCGAGACATGTACTCAGGAGCTTTGTAACCACTTCATAAACGACAAAAGTGAGAAGGGAGACATTAACACATTGAACACTATTGTTGGCTTGTTGCACAGCCTTAGAATTGAAATTGTGTGTATCTTACCTAGTCCCCACAACTCTGCTTGTACGCTCTTCCGCGGAATCTGAACTCAGAGTTCTAGCTGATCCAAAGTCACTAATCTTTGGTTTCATGTCATGATGTAAGAGAATGTTTGTGGGTTTCAAATCTCTATGGACAATCCATAACTTGGACTGCTTGTGAAGGTAAACAAGTCCTTCAGCTAACCCTTTGATTATATTGATTCGCTTAGACCAGTCTAGCAACAACCCCATTTTTTTGTCTACAAAATGTGCAAATAACAATTGAAATTTAGTTTAAAATGAAATCACAGTTCACACAACTGCTAATCAAAATGATAATAGCTTCATATTAACTGACAACAAACCAAGAAAGAAGATATGGGTGGAATCTTTAGAAAGAGATCAACAAACATAAATATGAAAATAAATTCCATGCTAAGGAAGACATTGAGCAGGGTAAGAGAGTCTTAATCCACTGCCATAAACCTCATCCTGTAAGTCTTGCTTGTGTGCTTTTTTTTTGGTGTTGTGGGGACATATTACCAGGTGAATTGTGATGTGCTCCTGCGGCCATGCCCATGGGTGTACCCCTATAAGATGTTTAAACTTTGTTTCCCCTCTTAATCAAAAGGCAGAGCTCCTACCACTTATGACTTGTTCAGAAAAAATACAAGTATGTGAAAGCATAATGTAAAAATAACAAGGGTCATAGGGAAAACATACCAAAGATGAAATGGTGCAGGCTACCCTTGTGCATGAACTCATACGCTAGAATCCTTTCTTTCCCATGGATGCACCACCCCAAACATCTAACTAGATTGGTATGATTAAGCCTCGCAAGCAAAAATTCACTGCTGAAATCAAACATTGTAGCGTGTTCATCCATCCTTTTGATGGCAATCATGGATCCATCAGGCAATTGACCCTGCAATCATTATTGTTAGATAGACTTTAAACAACATTTTTCAATACAAAGACCGCACCACATTTGAAAGACAAGGAAGATAAACATTCACTTCATTAGTTCCTTTCTGTTTTGGGTTATAATTACCTTGTAAACAGTTGCAAAACCACCACACCCGACATTTCTACTTTCTGAGAAATTGTCTGTAGCATCAATAATCTGAAAGAATTCAAACCTTCTGAATCCTGAGCAACTCTCTTGGGTACGGATACAAAGCTTCAACAATTCTTCACTGTCCAGACTTTTCTGTTCTCTCAAGACCAGTGCTCCTGAATCAAGGTTAAACTATCCATGTTAAATTTAGAATCATAACAGTTATTGATATGGCTAAATGAAAACAAAAATAGCATGAAAATGATCAAGTTTCTGTGATAGATCACTAAATCAACATATTGGAAGTCTTTTAAAGTGTGGTTACAGAACTTTCTCAAATAAATGTGGTTACAGAAATAACATTTTTCTTTGAATAGGAACTATTTAGAGTAGAACTTTATGAAAGAATATGCAATTTGTATCTTACAGATATCTAGTAACACTAGTAGCTTAATATTCTCCCCATGAGTCATGCCAATTTAAATTTTTTATAGGGTATGAAATCTCAATTGTGTGTGATATACAGAAGCCGTATAAAAGATACTCCTGTGTACACCCTTTTTTTTATTTATTCTTGTTGCTATATGTATAAGAGCATGAGTAGCATAGTATTAAAAGTTATGCATACAAAAATAATTTGGTGATTCTTGGAGAAAAAAACAATTTGATTTATGTTTTATTTCTTTGGTTGAATCTACATTTCTAAAAAACTAGGTATATTACAATGGCAACTGTCGACCTGCTAATGGTTGTTTTTCAACACTGCAAACTTGAGTGGCTCCTTGAATGTGTATCCTGGTGAAGTCTGAAACACTTCCTGAAAACCTGATCGTTGATAAAGATCATTATTATGCCAAAACCATCAATAATATCAATAGTTTGAAAAAGATGGAAAATTCAATACTAGTAAGTGTGTGCAAGAAAACAGCTGGTTGTTCAGTTACATAATTAGAGGTTCACACAGATTTGTTTTGAAGTAAAAGAAAATACTTGTTGCTCTATGGATAATGTCGGGGACCAAAATAAAGGCCCCCTAAGGAAGGCCCAACAAACGCAAATCTTAGCCCAACAAGCCACCCTTTGTTCAAACTGGGCTATGGCACGGGCGCACAGACCCAGCGTTTTGTCTCCCGCCCGCCCGAGCACACTCCGCAAGGGGGCTCGGATGAGCGCCAACTCTCCCGTCCCGCCTGAGCCCCCCACGGATCAGGCCTCGGACGGAAGCCGACTCTCCACCCCGTCCGAGCCCCCGGCGGGCAAGGCCTCCCCTGGGGCTGATTTTCGCCCCGCCTCGAGCCCCCGGGGCAGGCCTCGGACGGGAGCCGACTCTCCACCCCGCCCGAGCCCCGGCGGGCGGAGGCCTCGGGACGGGGGCTGATTTTTCGCCCCGCCCGAGCCCCAGGAGACAGGCCTCGGGACGGGAGCCGACTCTCCACCCAGGTCAGGCCCCGTGGGCAGGTCTCGACAGGTCGCGCCGCCTCCCGTGTCAAACTAGGGCTCGATGTGACATATATCCACCCGCCCGCCTTCCCACGATGGGATGGCCGGGATGACGCTAGCTGGCCGGGGATGGGAGGCGCCCCGTCACCACTCTGCGCCCACGCTCACGATACGCAATCCCTACAAGAGCGGCCATGCCACGCTGGCGTAGGGCGACATGATGACTAACCTGCAGACAGGTCCCATCACGGGAAGTCCAAAATACGGAGCATGCCGCATCCCGCGAGCGCGGGCCACCCCCGCCACCCGGCCGTGTCTTGGTGCTGCAGGTGCCGACACATGCTGGCCCGAAGATGGCTCCCGAGCGGGCGGTGACGAAGATGGCCCCGTGAGCGCTGTATCTCTACCGTCGGCCACGCCGTATACGACAACGATGCCGGCCCTCGAGGAGCCGGGGCCGGGGGTGAGTCAAAGCTACAGCGAAGGCCACGGTACTGGCACGCTCATCATGACGCCCCACGACCCCGCAGAGGCAGACGCCCCTCCTTCACCAAGAACGAGGAGCCGACTCACGAGACGGCGCCCGCCATTGACAAGGCGGGGCGCTGCATAAGACGAAACCATCGCCCTCACCCGGGGCCTCGCACAAGGAGGGGGGGAGCCCCCCGGGCCTCTAAGAGATGAGGCGGCGCCACCGCCGTCTTTCCTATTCAAATATGTCTTGTAAAGCCCGCCCCTCCCCTTCCGGCTATAAAGGGAGGGGCGGGGGGCCCTTCCGAGACAAGTGAATCCTAGGAAGCAAGTCAAGCGATCTCCTTGACAAACACACACACACTCACTCATCTCACTCGAGACTTGGGATAGTTCCCTCTCTCCACTTGCTTGTACACCCTACCAATGTGCACCTTGGTGCAGGATAATACAAAACCTTCTTGTGTCCTTTTTCTTGCACACCATCCGAGTTGGGAGCACGCGACATAAATTCACTCGTTGGTACTAGAACCACTAGTTTTAGCACCGCCAGCTTGGTAGGGGGTCTGTGCGTGCTTTTCGGCTTCCTTCCGCCAAAAACTGGAATGGCCAAAGAACCATATTTCGGGCGGATTCCCGCCCTAACTCCACTCCACTCCAGCGGCTGGAGCAGGGACCCCGATCCGTTTGGTGAGCTCGAAGTTCGTGTCAACCGGAGTCCAAAGACGACATGGAACTTCTCCCGGCCGGAATCCAGGGACCTCCCGACCAGGCTTCGGTGGACCCACCGGCCCGTCAGCAGAGGCGCCGTGGCGCTGCTTTAGCCGAGCACGACGGACGCTTTCCACGACGCCAAAGCCTGATGGAGGAGGACTTTGCGGGCGTTATGGTTAGGCGACGCGCGCCGCCATCGCCACCACGCCACCATTTATTCGGGTCAACGCCGCCGCCACGCGCAACGCACGCCTCCACCGCCATGGGAGCCCGCGCAGAGGCGCCTGACGTTGCCGGGCTCCACGGAGGCCTCGACGTGGACATCCCCGATGGATCCATCCACGCCTATGAGGAGTACCTCGGTTAGGGTAAAGAGGGAGGCCGGGCGCCACTGGGGCGAAGCGCTACATCCACCCGATCCGGGCGCTACCTCGAGGACACGGAGCCTGGGGGGTTCCTTCCCGAGCATGCCTTTCGCTTTCTGGCCACCCCGCTCGACTCCCCGTGACGACATGTACGATCCGACTCGTGAATGCTTTCACGTGAGATCGTGAGCCCAAAGGGCAGAGGCGGGCAACGGCAACGACGGCGGCATCAAAGGGCTCGTGATCCCGTGCTCGCCATCAGAGCACCCGGCGGCGCCAAACCCCGAGACCCCTAATCACGTCATCCCTACCCCGGGCCGTGGCCAAACGGATTGGGGAGAGCCACCGGGGGGACAAGGCCCCCCGCTATCGGGATTCGATGCCGGGACCGCCTGTTACGACTAGGAGATAGAAGCCGGCACGAGCATGCCCACCGCGGCGGCACGCAATCCCTAGCCCCGCCGCTGCCAACACGCCGGTGACGCCAATGTAAGAATCGCCAACCACGAGGGTGGAGAGCGCCCCCCCCATCTTCCCACGCCAGCAAGTCATAACGTCGTGGGCGGTCGCCTCCCTCGTCCGGGTCGATGCCAGAACCATCGAATTCCTGAGGGACGACGGATTCAAGATGATCCGCGAGATTATCTCGAGATCAAGCACCGTCCAAAGAAGCCGAAAGCTCGGCTTCCTAAGATCGACACCGAGGGATGAGGAGGACGAAGAACGCCCACGACGCGAGCGAGAAGCTTCGGTCCATCATGACCCATCGGGCGAGGCCGATCCGCGAAGCGCCTTCGACGATCAGCGGGGCAAAGATTGACGATGGTGACGCACGCAATGTCATCAACAACACCGCAAAGGAAGCCGGAGCCTGCCGGATGCGACCGCCGCCAAATACAGGCGAAGGCGATAGCGACGAGGACCGCGACGATGCCGATCCTCCGGCCAAGGCTTCAGCCGGAGATCCGCAGCGCACGGTTCCCTTCCGCTCCTAAGCCGGGCCAATCTTGCCAAATACTGGGAGAAACGAACCCCGAGGTTTGGCTCAACGACTACCGCCTAGCATGCCAGCCTTGGCGGGCGCGGACGATGACCGGCTTATCATCCGCAACCTTCCGCTGCACTTAGTGATTCGCGCGCTTGGCTGGAGTATCTTCCCGCCCGCACGATCCGCGATCGGGTCCGAGCTAGTCGTGGTTTTTGTGGGAATTTGTGGGCACATACGTGCGCCCGGGAATTCGTGGGATCTCGGCCGCCAGAGGCCCGACGAGACGCTGCGTGACTTCATCAGCGCTCGAAGAAGTGCACAGAGCTGCCCAACGTGGCCGGCATCGCTATCATCAAGCAGATTCCTTGACGGCACGACTGCAAGGAGCTCGTCCACGAAGTTGGGCCGAAGATGCCGACCACCGCCAACGAGCAGCTGCTCGAGGTGGCGACGAACTCCCGCCTCCGGCGAGGAGGCGGTGGGAGCGATTTTCCACGACGCCGGGCGGCAAAGGGAAGCGGAAGGAGGACAATGCCGAGGGGGAGGCAGCCCGCGGCCCCGTAAAAAAAACAAGAAGAACAAGCACAAAGGGAAAAAAAGGGCAAGAAAGAGGTGGACTCCGAGGACGATATCGTTGCCGCTGGGCCGACCGCAAGACCCCCGAGGTCCCCCTGGCCCGGGGCCTTCGACGACATGCTCAAAAAAGCCCTGCTCTTTCCACAAATTCCCCTGGCCAAGCACACTATGGGGAGTGCGACTTGGCTTGTCGCTTCTATCGAAGCTTCCCCACCCGAAGGCAAGAAGAAGAAGGAGGGGGAAAACAAAGGCGAGGAGTTCCCCGAGGTCCATGACGTTTTCATGGTCATCTGGGATGCCGGCGAATCTCACCCCGCGCCAGATCAAGCACGAGCTGCCGAGAGATATTCTCGGTGCATCCCGCCACCGCAGCATACTGCCGTGGTCCGCCGACGCCATCACCTTTCAGCATCGACGACCACCCGCCTACGTGTTAAAGTTGTGGCGGTACCCGCCGTGGTCGACCCCATTTTCGGCAACGGCGGCTCACCAAGGTGCCGATGGATGGCGGAAGTGCCCTTTAACATCCTCTTACCCGAAACCCTCAGCCTCTTGGGGATAGAGCGCCACGGCTTCGCCCAAGAGCCTCCCTTCAGGCGTAGTGCCGGGTAGACGCGCCCGCCCCTCGGGCCGATCGACCTCCCGGCCCGCTTTGGGACGCCATCGAACTTTCGCAAGGAGGTCATCACCTTCGACGTGGTTGACTTTCGAGGAACCTATCACGGCATCCTCTGGACGACCGCAGCATGCGAAGTTCATGGCCGCCCCCAACTACACTTACCTTCTCCTCAAGATGCCGGGCCCTAATGGCATCATCACCGTTGGCTCCTCCTATGAGCACGCTGCTCAATCGCGACGCCGAGGCGCCGAAAGCACGCCGAGGCCGTGGCGATCTCCGAGGCCCTCGACACCAAGCCACGCCGGGCGCATTCGAGCCATCCGACGGAGTAAAAGGAGGTCCCGCTGACCCCCCGCCTCCATCCGGGCAAGGCGGTGAAGATTTGTGACTCCCTCGACCCAAATAGGAAGCAAGTTGCTCGCCGACTTTCTCCTCCGCAAACATCGACATTTTTTGCGTGGAGTCCTCGGACATGCCAGTGCATTCCCGGGATGTCGCCGAGCACTCCCTTGATATTTGGGCCGGGTCCGCACCGTGAAGCAGCCGTTTGCGCCCGATTCGACGAGGAAAAGCGCAGAGCCATCGGGCGAGGAGGTGAACAAGCTTTTAGCGTCGGATTCATCAAGGAGGTGTTCCACCTGCAGTGGTTATCTAATCCTCGTAATGGTTAAGAAAAAGAGCGGGAAATGGAGGATGTGTAGACTATACCGCTTTTAAATAAAGCATGTCCAAAAGTTCCCCTTCCTTTACCACGCATTGATCGATAATCGACTCCACCTCGGGGTGTCGCCTCTTATCCTTCCTTGATGCTTACTCGCTACCACCAAATAAAGATGAAGGAGTCCGACCAGCTCGCAACGCCCTTCATCACCCCTTTGGCATGTAATCGCCACGTGACGATGCCTTCGACTCAGAACGCTGGGGCAACGACGGGCCGTGCATGCATGCTGGGTGACCACGCCGGAGAGACCGTGGAGGCCTACGCCGACGACATCGTAGTCAAGACGAAAAAAGGCCGACGACCTCATCTCTCGACCTTACGACGCTTTTCAGTTGTCTTGCGCCCAAGAGCGCCAAGCTCAACCCCGAGAAGTGCGCCTTCGGGTCCCCCGAGGCATGCTCCTTGGGTTCATCGCCTCCAAACGCGGCATCGAGCCTAACCCGAGAAGGTGAACGCGGTGACGAGCATGGGCCCGATCAAGAACCCGAAGGGCGTGCAGCGGGTCATGGGATGCCTTGCGGCCCTCACTGCTTATCTCACGCCGGCGAGAAGGGCTTGCCCCTCAGACGCCTCTTGAGAAAGACCGAGCGCTTCTCCGGACCTCCGAGGCTCGGGAGGCCCTCGACAAGCTCAAAGCCGCCTCACCGCGCCCCGATCCCGCCCCTCCCCGCCGAAGGAGAACCCTCCTCCTCAGACGCCGCCGCGACCACCTGTGTGGTCAAGGCCATCGCCGTTGAAAGACAGAGGAGGGCCACGACCGCCGATCCAAATGGGCCGGGCCGGTCTACTTGCCGAGGTGTTGTCCGAGACCAAGATCCGCTACCCGCAGATCCGTAAGCTGCTCTACGCGGTGGTCCCGACGCGGGCGCAAGCTCCGGCACTACTGACGCCCACCCCGTGACGGTGGTCTCTTCCTTCCCGTTGGGAGAGATCCTCCGTAACCGGGAGGTCTCGGGGCGGGTCGCCAAGTGGTCCGTTGAGCTCATGGGAGAGGCCCTCTCAGACGCGCCAAGAAAGGCCATCAAGTCCCAAGTCTTGGCCGATTTCCTCGCGGGAGTGGATCTGACACCACCTGCCGCCGCCCCCTTCAAAGTGTATCGTCGGACGATGTACTTCGATGGGTCCCTCGATGAAGACCGAGCCGGCCGGCCTCCTCTTCGCCTCCCCTCATGGGGTGCACATGCGGTACGTAATCCGCCTTCACTTCCCAGCGTCAAATAACATGGCGGAGTACGAGGGCCTACTCAACGGGTTGAAGATCGCCATCGAACTCGCATCAAGCGCTTTTGATGTCCGAGGGGACTCGCAGCCTTGTCATCGACTGTGTCATGAAGGACTCAAGCCGCCACGACCCCAAGATGGACGATACCGCAAGGCGGTGCGCGCCCTCGAAGATAAGTTCGAGGGCCTCGAGTTCAACCACGCCGTCCGCAGTACAACGAGGCCGCCGACGAGCTCGCCAAGATGGCCGCCGGAAGAACCCCTGCCCCCCCGATGTCTTCACAAAGGACCTCACGGCTCCCTCCATCACACTCAAAGAAAACAGAGGAGACCACGGAGAATCGCCTCGACCCCCTGGGGGGCCGGGAGATGTCCAAGGTCCCATCTCGCAACCGAGGCCATGGAGATCGACGGATCGACGGGAGGATCCGAAGCCGACCCCAAGCCGGATCGAGAAAGCCATACCGATTGATCGCTCGGGAACCCTCCCCGACGACTTCAATCAGGCCAGACGCATCGCGAGAAGAGCAAAGTCCTTCGTCGCCATCGAGGACGACCTCTACAAGCGGAGCCCCTGGGGTCCCGCAATGATGCGTCACGATCGAGGAGGGCCTTGCCCCCGGGTTCGCAAGATCCACGCCGGTGTGTGGCCACCACGCCGCCCCCCCGCCTCTGGCGTTGGCGCTCTCCGGCAGGGATTCTATCGGGCCAACCATGTCGCCGACGCCACCGAGGTAGTGCGCACTCGCGAGGGGTGCCAAGCATTACGCCTGCCGACGCACCCACGGCCAGCACCTGCACCATCCCGATCACATGGCCCTTCGCTGTGGGGTTTGGACTTAGTAGGACCTCTCAAGAAGGCGCCCGGGGCTTTCACTCCATTTGCTTGTCGCCATCGACAAGTTCTCCAAGTGGATCGAGGCACGCCCCGTCACCAACATTCGATCCGAGCAAAGCGGTGCTCTTTCTTCACCGACATCATCCACCGCTTTGGCGCCCCAAACTCTATCATCACCGACCATGGCACCTGGGCTTCATTGGGGCGGTTTCAAAACTCTCGCGACGAGCACCGATACGCATCGCCCTGTCCCCGCTTGCGCACCCCCGCACGAACGGGCAAGTGGAGCGGGCCAACGGATGATACCGCAAGGACCGAAGCCTCGGATCTTCAATAAGGTCAACAAGTTCGCAAAAGGTGGCTCGAGGGACTCCCTTCGGTCCTCTGGAGCCTCGTGACGATGACAAGCCGAGCCACGGATTTACGCCTTTCTACCTAGTATACGGTGCCGAGGCCATGCTGCCCACCGACTTGGAGTTTGGGTCCCCAAGGCTCGTGGCCTACGACGAGGCACGAAATCAAGTGGCTCGAAGACTGGGCTGACACGCCGAGGAAGCTAGGGACGCCGCCCTTCTACACTCAAAGAAGATACCAACAGACTCCTCCGACGCTACCACGACCGCCGGGTCCGGGTCCGAGATCTCCAGAAGGCGATCTAGTGCTCCGCCTCCGCCAAGACAACAGAGGGCGCCACAAGCTCACGCCGCCTTGGGAAGGGCCCTTCATCGCCGCAGAGGTCCTCAAGCCGTGCACCTACAAGCTGGCCAACGAGAAGGGCGAAGTCCTCAACAACGCTTGGAACATCCAACGCCTACGCCGCTTCTACCCTTAAGCTCCCAAGCTTCTACATACGCTTGTACTTCATGTTCCTTAAATAAGAATGGGAAGCACTTCTCATTTTTACGATTCTCTCGCAAACGAGAAATACATCCGAGGCCCCGGGAGCTAAGGACCGGAACTACCTTCACACCACCAGAGTTCGAGGGAGACTCCGGCTTTGATCCATCAAAACCGAGCCTCCCTCTGGGCCGATGTGGGGAACCCCTCCCCGAAAAGCACTCTCAAGCACCTTACCCTTTTTGTTTATCGCTTTTCCAACGCTTTCGTGCTAAAGATCCCGAATGTTTAGAAAAAGGACGCCTTCGAAACCTAGGGTCGGAAGAGCCACGGGGTCACTTTACGCCCATGCGCTACAAGATTCTGCCACCGCCTAAGGACGAAGAAGCTTCATGCTTTGCGCGGGGGGATCGCTCCAAACGTTAGAGCCGATAAAGCTACGAGGCCTCCCACGCCCCCCGCCACGGAAGCCCTGTATTTTACCACTCTTAACTAAGGACGAGCCTAAAAACTCAATGTCCCCGCAAACGGCCTTAATCTAAACACGAGGCAAGGTTCAGCGGCATGAAAGATAGACGTAAAACGATCAAACAAATCATAAGGCCTCGACGGGCCAAGATCTCAAGTGACATAGGGAAAACGAAATTCCTAACCAAGTTTCTTTTTACATGGGCACACTTGGCCCGAATTACAGAAGCTCACCTGGGGGGCATCCGACCCCTCTT
Organism: Chrysopogon serrulatus; assembly: GCA_015844335.1. Taxonomy (NCBI): domain Eukaryota; kingdom Viridiplantae; phylum Streptophyta; class Magnoliopsida; order Poales; family Poaceae; genus Chrysopogon; species Chrysopogon serrulatus. The sequence continues at coordinate 231,995 of JADLZL010001845.1, forward strand.
TCCTTGGCGTCGGCAGCCGCGGGGGCCGGGCAGCTGGCCGGCCCCTTCGGCAGCCCCAGGAGGATGGCCGATCGAAGTGCCCAACCAACACCGACGTGGTCTCCTCGGCCGGGCGAAGCAGCTCGGCGAACACTTTCCCCTCACGACCCTCCCGCCCTCGGCGACGACAAGCCCTCGGAGATCTTTGGGAGATCGAGGTCGTAGTGGGAGAGGGTCATCGCTGTGGTGACACGCCAGTCCCGGAGGCCGGATCAAGGGGCGGGCGGACACGCTGCCCTCCACTTGTCCCGGGCAACGCCCCAGCGCCTGGGCTGGATCGCCGGGCCGGGCGGGCTCGCTGCCTCGACCGCCGTGCAAACGGGTCCGACCTCTTCTCGTGGCGTCGAAGCCTCGCCTCAAGGCCGAGGAGTAGGCAGCAAGGCCAGCGACAAAGTGGGCCGCCTGCCCCGACGACTTCTTCCTCAGCCTCAGATCCGCCAAGGGTCAATCTCTCGAGCGGGGCGGCAAAGATATGGGCGCCCAAACATAAGACTTACCTTCCGCTTGCACCACCTCCTCCGCTACCGCGCCGAGCCTGTTGGCCTCTGTTCGCCGACCAAGCTCGGCCCGCACCATGGTGACGTCGCCGACAAAAAGCCTGGTAATCGTCCATATTCACCTGTGTTCTCTGGTCAAGGTCCCGATGGTGCCGGAGGCCCCGGCAAGCGCCCGGCCCTCATCGCCTCCTTTCTCGGCGCTGGAGCTTGTCGAGCTCGCCCGAGCAGCCAGCTCGGTACGCACCTGGTTTGCCTCCCCGTCGTTGGAGATGGAGCGCTCGCCAAGGCCGGACCTCGAACCGAGAAACTATGATTTCTCCCCGACGCCACCGCCAGTCCTATAACGGTCGTGGCTAACGGATTAGCCGCCTTTGGGCGCCATGCCAAGGTAAGGCTTCAACCACAAATGTTTGTATTACCTTCATCAGGTCGGGAGGTCCCTGGAGAAGATCGGGCGAGAGCAGATCAAGCAGGTTTTTGGCCGACTTCATGTACTTGTCCGCCTGCTCCCACGGGTCGACTCCAAGGCTCGTCCAGCACATAGATCTGGCCGGTCCTCCGGTCCCGGCGGTCCGACTGCACGATACGCGGGGCGGCACGTTCTGCCGGGAGGACCCCTCTGGCGCCATGGGTCGATGACCCCATACGGTTGCCGCCTCGAGGAGGTAGTATCCGCGACGACCACCTCTTTCCCCCGCAAGGGGGGTCTCCTCTCGAGAGGGGATCTCCACCACCTCCCCGCGCCGAGGCGCGGCTTAGGGGCGAACGGGCGCCGCTTCCTCCATGACCATGTCGCCAAGGGCCATCGAGCAGCGCCGCCACGGCTTCCGCGACGGGCGCAAGCCACGGCCTCCACAAAGAAGCGCCGCCAAGGCCTCCGGGCGCCGTGACCCCTCCGTCACGAGCGGAAGGTGGCTCCATGGCCGAGGGCGCCTCGATCACCACTTCTCGGTCGCCGGCCGCGCCGCCACCCCTGTGGGCAGTAGTGGCGCCGCCGTATGGCCTGTAGCCTCGCCGCTTGCGCTGAGCAAGCGGAGCCGGGCTGGGGCCGTTTTGCGCTTTTTTTGCGTGTAGCAAGAAGAGTGAGCCTTCAAAAAAGGAAAAAGAAAAGAAGGAAGAGCGGCGGAAGACTAAAAGGACAGACACCTACCGGGCGACCGGGCGGTTGAAACGACCGGCTCATCAAGCCGTGCCTGGGCTGGGGACTCGGACTGAGGTGTCCTCGGCCCGCGCGACTCGTGGGGTCACGGGCACAGACACCGACCCACCGGGCGCTGCCGCCTACGGCCGAGGCCGTGCCTCACCTCGGCGGTCCTCCCCGCCGCCCAGGCCGCCGCCTGAGGGCAAGGTCGAGTCGCTCCCCAACGGGCCCGACGGCGTAGGACGACTCAGAGGGGCCTCGCCCTCCCGACGGAGTCACGCCTCCGGCCACCTCGGCTGAAGCCTCGGGCGGGGTGAGAGGCGGAGCAAAGTTGTCCTTCAACGGCCACGGCGCCCACTCCCTTCCTTCACGGGGGGGCGATGCGGCCAAGCCAAAGAAGCTGTAGTCCTCCTCCTCCTCCCCTCATCCTCATCATCGCCATCGCCGCCGGAGGACTCGAGGGGGGTCGGCTCGGGGAGCCCCTCATCCGCCCGGCGCCGCAGCCTCTCCAGCCAAGCGCCGCTGTTTCTCCTCAAGGACATTCCTGTCCGACTCTTCTTCTTCCCCCCCCTCCGCTTCTCCATGAGGGGGCCCCTGCTCTTTCTCCTTCTCCGCGCAATGGGGGCTTGACGCCCTCGCCTTCCCGGACAGCCCCCTGGAAGAATAGAGCAAAGTAAGGACAAGGGGGAAGAACGAACGACACGACCGCACAAGACGGCCGCAGAAACTCACCACGGAGACGGTATTTTGTGGGGTCGCATCGCGACCTTGTAGAGGTTGGAGACGCCGGTCACCGACGCCGCCTTCTTGGTCCGCTTCGACGATCTCGGCGTGATCAAGGTCGACGGACGACATCCTCGCCCCAAATGTGGGCCGCCTTCCTCATGTCAAAAAGGCAAGGTCGTCTATGCATGAGGGGCAGAACTCGACGCTGGTGGAAGGCGGCGATGATGACCGCCGCATCTAACCCCTTCGCGGTCAGCCTCCTCAGCGCTGAACACCCTTCTCCGCAGGGATGACCTCTCTCGGGATGATCTCCTCCTTCCACCTCGCTGGCTCAAGGCCGAACACCCTCCCCGGTAAGCGGGCAGGTGGCCGGAGTCGCTCCCGAGGTAGAACCACTTCCGCGCCAGCCACCGCGGTTGGAAGAGGTCAGCTTCGCCGGGATATACGAATCCCGGATGAAGCCCGCACCGCAAAGATGCAATGCCGACGCGGACGGATATCCCTTCCCCTCTCGACGCTCTTGAAGAAGAGGGCGCCTCGAAGAAGTGGGAGCCGAGGTCCCAAAGTGGACCTCGACCCCAAGGAAGCCCTCACATAGGGCTTACTAACACCGCCAAAAGCGTGATGGAGTTGGGGTTGAGATGTTGCAGCCCCAGCCGTAGTACTCGAGGATGGCCCTCAAGAACCGACCATCGGCATCCCGAACCCGCTTCATGGAACGCCGTGAAGCTCACGACGTATCCCCGAGGCGGGCGCGGGGACGATGGTCGGCCGGGCGGGACGATCCACTCCGGGAGGCCTTGTCGGCGCAGGGGCGGAGAAGCCCCTTCCCCACGAAGGCCACCAGCCCGGCAACGCCACGGAGCTCGCCTCCCACTCCTCCACGCCGACGATCTCGGCCTCGACGCCATGGCAAAGAAGCCGAGCGGGTGGATGCAAGCAAAGTTTTTCTCTCCTCGCCCTCTTTCTTCCCGCCGGGGGCGCCGAGCAGACGGCAATGGCGGAGGAGGAAGCAAAGGCGAGGAAGGCGAGAAGGGAGGACGATGCGCCGCAAGAAAGTACTTATACCCGGCGTGTTTCCCGCCTTTGCATTAATTGCGTATCAACCTACGATACGCCAGAATCGACACACACCGCACGCAACCCAAAGCGACGGCACACGAGCGGTCATGCCACGCGAAGTCTAGCGAAAGCCACGCGCTGCCGCGACCCGCCTCAAGACAAAGGATCCGGGCGCAAGGCCCGGCTCCTCGCCACCGGGGGCGTGGGGGGCAGCTGAAAGCCGCGCAGCCGCAAGACATCACGCCCGGCCGTGGGGCCCACGACCACACGCGCACGGCAACCGCCACGACGGGGAAAGTGGGGCCCGCCACCTCGCTGGCGCCCGCATCCCGCGGGCGGGCCGCCCGGAAAAGCGCGCCCACCTGTGGTGAAACGGTGGTTTTCCTTCTTCATGAAGGAGCCTGGGCGACGGCCCATTTACGGTCCAGTAGGAACGGAGGCTGGCCCATCTCGGGGTTCGACAGCCCACCTCGTGGCAACGGAGTCGTGGGCAGCCTGACGGCCTCATATTAGCCGGCCCCCGCAAGCAAGGGGGCCGCCCTCGCAGCAAAGATCCGAGGCTAGCATGGCAGCCCGAGTAGGGGGATCCCGCGTGGGAGTGCATCGAGCCCCCCCGACCCGGCGGACGGGACCCGAGCCCCGCCTCAGCATACCGGCGGCTCTTATGAAGGCCCCGGCCCGCCCAACCCCTAGCGAACGGGGCACAGGCGGTTCACTTGGATCCACCCTGCTAACAGCTCACCGGACCTAGTTGTGTTCGACACTGCCGCCGACGATGGCACGATGAAGTCCAACCTCCTCCCTCAAATGGGAAGGGACGCCGAGGTGCGTAAAAGACTAACGACCGAGTACCAACCGGCTCCCTCAACGCCACGAGGGCCGGGGACTTACCCCAACGCGAACCGGCTCGGGAAAGCGCCCCGACACTCGACCGAACTCCCCTGACGAGCCGACGGGCCCTGGGCTCGGCGACGCAAATCGTTTTTGCCACCAAAAATTTAACGAGCCCTCGGACGGGTGCACACACACTCCTCCGAGGCCCAGTTACACTCGGCGGAAAAGCCGCCGCCCCCACCGGAAATTACGGTTCCCGAAGACAACCATAGGCTGCACCATGTAAACCAACAACAAGCCCCTGAGGAGTCCTCCATGCCCGAGGCCTCTGGGGTTACACTCGACGGGTGCGCTTGCGCCGCACCCTCGCTGGAGTGAAACGCCTTCAACCAAGGCAACATCAAGACCAGCCTCGTAACGAGTGCATTCACTCCTTCGTGAGGCTCGGGGGGCTACCGTCGGGGACCAAAATAAAGGCCCCCTAAGGAAGGCCCAACAAACGCAAATCTTAGCCCAACAAGCCACCCACTCGCTCAAACTCGGGCTACGGCACCGGGCGCACCAGACCAGCTGGTCTTGTCTCCGCCCGCCCGAGCACACTCCGCAAGGGGCTCGGATGAGCGCCACCCTCCGGCCCCGCCCCGAGCCCCCCACGGATCGTGCCTCTGGACGGAAGCCCACTTTTTCCACCCCTCGGCCCCGGAGCCCCCGGGGCGGATAGGCCTCGACGGGCTGGATTCTTTCGCCCCGCCCCGAGCCCCTGACGACAGGCCTCGACGGGGAGCCGACTCTCCACCCCGCCTCGAAGCCTCGGGCGGATGTGCCTCTGACGGCCGATTCTTTCCCCTCGGCCTCGGTGCTCCCCGGGCGGATGGGGACTTTGACGGGAGCCGACCTCCACCTCGGCCCGAAGCCCCATGGGACGGTCTTGACAGTCGCGCCAACTCCTGTGTCAAACTAGGGCTCGATGTGACATATATCCACCGCCCGCCTTCCCACAGTGGGATCGGCCGATGACGCTAGCCCCCGGCAAGTGGGATGGGAGGCGCCCCTGTCACCACTGCGCCCACGCCACCACGCAATCCCTTAAAGTACGGCCATGCCCCGCCACGGTGAGGGCAACATGATGACTAACCTCTATAATGTGTCCCATCACGGGAAGTCCAAAAATACGGAGCATGCCGCATCCCGGCGAGAGCGCTGGGCGCCACCCCCAAAGACGGGCGGTCTTGTCTTCCTAAGTGCACCCTCGACACCGTGGCGCCCAAAGCTTCCTGAGCTGTAGATTTAAGATGGCCCCCGGCGCCAGATTCTACGCCGGCCACGCCGTATACGACAACGATGCCGCTGCCCTCGTGAGCCCGGACCGGGGTGAGTCAAAGCTACAAAGAGGCCACGTGCACTGGGCACGCCATCATGACGCCCACGCATTCCCTCGCAGGCGCACGCCCCTCCTTCACCAAGAACGAGGAGCCGACCACGAGACGGCGCCCGCCATTGACAAGGCGGCGCCGCATAAGACGAAACCATCGCTCTCACCCGGGCCTCGCACAAGGAGAGGGGGAGCCCCTAGGCCTCGGGCAGATGAGGCGGCGCCCACCGCCGTCTCTTCGGCTTTTCCTATTCAAATATCAGAGAAAAGCCCGCCCCTCCCCTTCCGGCTATAAAAGGGAGGGGACGGGGCCCTTCCAGACAAGTGAATCCTAGGAAGCAAGTCAAGCGATCTCTTTGACAAACACACACACACTCACTCATCTCACTCGAGACTTGGGATAGTTCCTCTCTCCACTTGCTTGTACACCCTACCAACAGCACCTTGGTGCGTGATAATACAAAACCTT
>JADLZL010001846.1:0-170907 GCA_015844335.1 Chrysopogon serrulatus
TTTAAGTCTAATTAGTTCATAATTTAACAATATAGTGCTACAGTAGACATGTGCTAACGATAAATTAATTATGATTAAAAATTTGTCTTGTTATGTACGGATGAGTTCTATAATTTTTTATTAGCCGATACTCCTTTCGACATCCCATAAAACACCCGTGTGATATAGACAAAACTTTTGTCGCTCCTGGATGGCGTGGCAAAAGATTTACTCGTCCGATCGAATCTTTAGACACATGCATAAAGTATTAAATATATGGCTTAAACACAAAGACCAAAAAACTTTGTAAGAAAGATAAGTGGACCATGTATTAATAGTGAACAGTTAACTACTTATGAGTTGGCTAAGAGATAGACTGTAACATCCTTAGAGCCAGCAGCATCTTGCTCTTAGAGCATCAAATATCAGTATTGCCTATAAAGTCTAAAACATGACACCTATAAAAGGCTAGCTCCGGAATTACTACTTAAATCGTGTGGCTCTCAAATTCATTTTAATAGTCAATGATGCGTAGAGCCCACATGTCATCCTCTTCCTCTCCTTGTTGCTATTGACAAACTCGGCCCAACAACACTGTCATGGGAAGGGGAACGAGGGTGCCATTGACGAGGGCCATCCGTATTGGGGGGTTTGGAGGGTTTGGGAGAGTAGGGAAGGTTTTTTTGATGCCCGATCAGCACCAGCTATTGGTGGGGATTAAGAAGGGGACAACGGGTGGCATTTCCATGGCCGGGCTAACATCCCGTGGCCGTTGTGGAGGGGCAACTCGCGCTAAGCGTGCCCACATCCTGCAGAGGATGGTTGGCGGTGGCGGATCTCTAGATGCGGCGAAGTAGGACTGACGGCTGCAGCGATGAAGGGCAGTGTCGGGCTCGCTTGTGGCCGCGTCGAGGCTTCCTGTGGTGGCGGTGGACTCCCTTGCATGGGGCTTGGGCGGAGGAAACCACGCGGGGAGGAAAGAGATGAATGAGAAAATAGGTGGCCCAACTAATAGGTAGTACAATATGTGAGATGAAGGAAACCACGCGGGGAGTACAATATGTGTTTAGTAGAGTTGCTCTCACCAATTGCTTGGGCTCGCTCATTGCATGTGCAGTATGTCAGCCTAACTCATTGCGTGTGTAGTGTGTTTACTGTACAATTGTCTGAACTGAAGCATCAAGGCGACGGCCGATCAATTTTCGGATCTGCCGCTGCAGCACTCGTCTGCTGCTGCTGGTGGTGGTGGTGCTGCACTCTTCCATTAGGCATTCAGGTGCAGTACCACCGTACTGTCTCTTCTCTTCCGCCGGGGACACGCCGATGGAGCTGTCATGGTCGGCCTGTGCTTTACAGGATCTCGATAAGAGCGTGGGACGTGTGGGGCAAAGCAGAATTACAGTAGGTCTAAGCCTGCCAGCAGATTCGCCACGATTCCTTGGTTGCGAAAGGGCAAAGGCGGCCATCGCCGAGCGCGTTGAAGGGTCACCGAGAAAAAGCGACGGCGAGGCTGGGACCAGGAGGTCAAGTCCTGGGGCTGACGACCAAGTGACCAGGGCGCGGCGCGCTCCCCTCGAACCTGCGCTCTACCCACAGGAGTACAACTCCACTACCAGAGCAAGCCCCAACGGACCAACCGACGGCCAGCTGCTAGCTGCATGCTGACCGGTCGAGAGCAGAGGAGAGTGGGCGACGCAACGCGCGGTCTCCATTTTCGTCCCTGGCCTCCTGGGTCGCTTCGTGTTCGTGCGTGTTACTGTGCTGCTGGATACGATGATCTCCAAGCTTTCATCTCTCTCTCTCTCTCTCTCTGTGAATGCTGAGCTTCATTGCCGGACTGTGTCAATACGTGCCGGACTCTCGCGGCCGGTCAATTTTTCAGAAGGCCTAGCCCATGGCTGATTTGGATATCTGGTACAGTACAGTAACGTGCAAATGGAAAAAACTAAAACATGTTTGACCGTTTCCAAAGTACAATTTTTCATTTGTATAAACTTCATTCTAGGTACAATAAGAACCTCTCTAATAACATGGACACAATAAGTCCTGGCCTCCCATTTCTAGGAATCATGACACAATGAGCAAGATGTACTCGAGCTTTGCATTTTACATCTCACCAGTTTCAACTCTCAGGTTCTTCGTTGCTTTAGAATTGGTACAGACAAAGATTAACATGTCCAAATAAAAGTCTAGCAACTTCAATCATAATTCCACCTTTGCTGGTTCAATATCAGAATTCAGGGTAGGATTGCACTTCACTAGAACTTTCAGTTCAACATGAATTCGAGCCAAAGTTAGACATACCTTCGGTGGACTATGCTGATCAAGAAGTAATTCCAACTTCATGATACAACTGCATCTTCCAAGGAGATGAAACATTATTGCTGGAAGAGCATGGTGGTGATTCGCCATGAAATGAATAACAAGGGATTCACATATTGGAAGCTTATCCATTTCCTTCAGGAAAGTCACATAACCAGCTATTTCCTGCCATATGAACAATTTTCATTAAGTTTAATAAGAAGATGAAATCAGTGAATTATCAGTAGTTTTGTTTGCAAAATTACCAATGTTTGAAACAAAAGGTTTTCGTCTCGGCGTCTAGGGTTTCCTAGGTGACTCGAGTGGAGTGGGAGTCGGCGAGTTTCCTTGTCATCTTCCTTCCCCCGTTCCACCATAGGTTTTGATCGTAAACACGATCATGACCATGTTTAGGTCTCCTAATCATCTGGACTTGCCCATCTCGTCCAGGTGACATCACCTACCCTAGTCTGTGCTAGCCCGATCGTTTTTTCTCCCGCCTCTCGCCGACTCTCGACGGGACAAAAGCCATCTTGGCAATTTCTTGACGGGGAGGAGCCATGGAGGGGGAGAGGGGATGCTGGAGAGTTTGAGGCTGTCGGAGGCGGAGAAGAAGATGGTGAGCATCGGAGGTGAGGGCGAGGGTGGTCCGGCGGATGGAGTGATGAAGGCCTTTGGGAAATTACTCTCGGAGAAAGGGGTGAGGGCAGACACAATTGAGCAGGCGGTGGGATGGATCTGGTGCCCGAGGATAGAAATTGAGTGCAAGGAGTTAGGTGACAATTGCTTTCTGATCACCTTCCTACAGGCGGCGGGGAAGTGGAAGGCTCTAGAGGACGGACCATGGATGATCTCCAAGGAGTTGCTGGTGGTCGCTGACTTTGATGGATCTAAGTTGCTAGATGAGATTGATTTCTCATCGATCCCGATCTGGGTTAGAATCGAGCGATTGCCAATGGGACTGATGAACAAGGGGGTGGCAAGGAAGCTGGGTGATGAGATTGGGAAGTTCATGGATACAGATTGTGAAAATGATGGGCTGGAGGCTGGGCGGTTCCTGAGGGTGAAGGTGCAGATCGACATATGAAAGCCACTGCAGAGGGGGATCACTGTGGCGGTGGGCAACGGTGGAGGATAGCACTGGTGCCCATTGCAGTACGAATACCTCCCTGACTTCTGCTACACATGTGGAATCATTGGCCACACGGAGAAAATGTGCAGTCAAAGGCTATATTCCACCAAAGAAGAAGTTTGGAGGGGAGATCTGGAGGGGAGAGGATAACAGAAACTGGATGCCCAAAAGGAGTGGGGGCTCAGGTTCATGGAACCTCATGAGTTCAGGGAGTGGAAGGAGCGGGAACAGGTCACACAGTGATGGGCTGACGTGGCGGAAGGAAGACGGCTAGATGAAGCAGGAAAAGCTGAAGAAGAAAGAGGAAGCTGAAGTCAATAGCCCGACAAAAAACAAAGAATGGTGGAGAGCCCATACAGAATGAGAAAGTGAGAAAGCCCCCAGTGCTGGGACCTCCAAGTGATGGTCAGGTACAGGACATGCTACTGGATAAGGTGAAAACTGGTGAGAAAGGGAAGGAAAAGGTAGTGGTAGATGCTGACCCGAATGGGAACTCGGAGCATGGAGCGAAGGAGAAGCAGCAACTGATGTCTCCACGTAAATTCAGGAGGCAACACAGGGAGGGTAATAAGAATAATAAGAAAAGGGGCGAGGAGAAGCAGGGGCCTAGGAAGAGAAGTGTATCGGACATGGACATCGAGGTGAAGAGAGGTCAGAAGAAGCAGAAGGGAGGCAGTGAGGATGAGAAGACAGGTGACAATGATAATCTGATAGCGGGGCTGCCGGAGCAGTCCTGCGGGTCCCAATGAAGATAGTGGCTTGAAACTGCCGGGGCCTAGGCAACCGCCCGGCAGTTCGGGGGCTTCTGGAACTCCAGAAGTCGGAAAGAGCGGACATTCTCTTCTTGTCAGAAACAAAGCTTGACGAGCGGAGAATGCAGTGGTTCAGGTGGTCGCTGGGTCTGGTCAACACGGTGGTGAAAGATTATGAAGGAAAAGGGGGGAATTGCTGTGTTATGGCGGAGGAGGGTTGATGTGGTGCTTCAGAATTTTTCAAAGTACCACATTGATGTGGATTTGAAAGATGAGAATAGGGGAGAATGGAGGTTCACAGGAGTTTATGGTGAACCACAACCGGAGTTGAGATGGAGGACGTGGGACACACTGAGGTCTCCAATTACAGTGCCTGCAAAGCCATGGTTAATGGCTGGGGACTTTAATGAGATTCTCTTTGCCCATGAGAAGGAAAGGGGAAGTCAGAGGTCCCAAAACCAGATGGACAGCTTCAGAAGTGTGTTGGAGGAATGCTGCATGGAAGATCTGGGTTTTGAAGGAGACTGCTTTATGTGGAGGAATAATAATCACCGGGTAGAAGGCTACATCAGGGAGAGGCTGGATAGAGCTGTGACAAACCATGAATGGCAGGAGATGTTCCCACATGCAGTGGTCATGAATGGAGATCTAAGGCACTCTGATCACCAGCCAGTGGTAGTGGATACAGGGAAGGAGGAGAGGATAGCAGTCGGAGGCCAACGGGCATATCGTTTTGAAGCAGCCTGGGTAGAGGAGGAGGAGTGTAAATCTATTGTGAAGGAAGCTTGGGAAGCTGCTAAGTTAAGGGGGGATGTGCCCGTATATGAGGCCCTAGAGATGGTGGCAGGGGGTCTAGCCAGGTGGGGATCAAATGTCCTAGGGGGACTGGAAAAGAGGGTGAAATGCTTGAAGAAGGAGCTAGAAAGGTGCAGGAGGGGGTCATGAGCCAAGAAGCAATAACAAAAGAAGGAGTGCTGAGATATAGACTAGATAAGGCAGAGGAGCAAATAGACTTATATTGGAAGCAAAGGGCTCACATCAAATGGTTGCAGGAGGGGGATAGAAATACATCTTTCTTCCATGCATCGTGTTCGGAGAGGAAGAGAAGTAATAGAGTAGAGAAACTACAAAAGGAGAATGGGGGTTGGGTGGAAGATGAAGTAGAGAAGAGGGCTTTTATTACTAACCACTTTTCCCAACTTTTCAGGTCGTCTGGCAACCACAATACATAAAGGTTGCTAGACTGTGTACAGAGCAGAGTCACAAATGAGATGAATGCCGCCTTGCTCAGTGAGTTCACGAGAGATGAAGGCACCAAGGCCGGACGGCAACCTAGCATTGTTCTATAAGGAGTTCTGGGAATTTGTTGGGGATGATGTGGTAAAAGCAGTACTTGCTGTCTTGGAAGGAGGAGAAATGCTATGTAAGTGGAATGATACTACAATCGTGCTAATCCCCAAGGTGAGAAGGCTGACAAAAGTTACGGAACTGCGTCCTATAAGTTTGTGTAATGTCATTTACAAACTTGTTTCGAAAGTGATGGTGAATAGACTTAAGAAGGTGCTGCCCGATGTCATTTCGTCGGCACAGAGTGCATTCATCCCCGGTCGACTGATCACCGACAATATACTTATTGCTTATGAGATGACCCATTTTATACAGAGGAGGAAAAAGGGACAGGATGGATACGCAGCCATCAAGCTCGATATGAGTAAGGCATATGACCGGGTAGAATGTCCATTTCTGAAGGATATGATGCTACGGCTTGGGTTTGCTCAGCAGTGGGTAGATCTAGTAATGAACTGTGTTACTTCTGTTAAGTACCGGATCAGGGTGAATGGAGAGTTGTCAGAGGAAATTGTGCCGGAACATGGTTTGAGGCAGGAGGACCCCATTTCGCCATACTTGTTCCTGCTCTGCGCTGAGGGGTTCTCGGCTCTGCTGTCCAAGGCTGAGACCGAAGGAAAAGTACAAGGAATCCGGGTCTGCAGAAATGCACCCACGGTGTCACATCTGTTGTTCGCTGATGACTCTCTGATTTTGTGTAAGGCAAATGAAGAAAATGCGTCGCAGCTGAGAGAGATTTTGGTGATTTATGAGGAGTGCTCTAGACAAGTGATTAACAAGGACAAATCAGCAGTCATGTTCAACCCAAATACCAGGGAATCCCAAAGAAGCCAGGTTACGAATAGGATCTCCATCAGATCAGAGACAAGAAGCAAGAAATACTTGGGGTTACCGGTTTATGTTGGCAGATCAAGAACTAATGTGTTTGCTTACCTAAAGGAGAACGTATGGCAAAGGATACAAGGATGGAAGGAGAGAATGCTGTCGAAAGCTGGCAAAGAAATTCTGATTAAAGCTGTAGCCCAAGCGATACCGGTGTTTGCGATGGGCTGTTTTGATATTACAAAGGAAATGTGCCATCAAATTAGTGCAATGATAGCCAAGTTCTGGTGGAATAACCAAGATAAGGAAAACAACATCCATTGGGTTAGCTGGGAGACTGTCAAAGAAGGAAGGAGGACTGGGGTTCAGAGATCTCCACTCTTTTAACATGGCCATGTTGGCAAAACAAGGGTGGCGTCTCATTCAAAATCCCACTTCTCTGTGTGCAAGAATACTGAAGGCAAAATACTTCCCAAAAGGCTCGCCACTGCATGCAAGAGCAAAAGATGGGTGCTTATATTCATAGCGAAGCATAGTGCAGGGAATGAAAATTCTAAAGGAGGGAGTTATTTGGAGAGTCGGTAATAGCCAACAGATCAATATCTGGAGGGACCCATGGATACCGCAAGGAGCGACAAGGCAACCAGTTACCCCTAGAGGTCGAAATCTGATTCAACAGGTTGACGAACTCATTGACCCGGTGTCTGAAGCATGGGATATCCAACTACTGAGCCAGACGTTCAGAGAAGAAGATATGCAGATAATCCGGTCTATTCCGGTTCATGTTGATATGGATGATATCATTGCCTGGCACTTTGATGCTAAAGGCATGTTCATGGTGAAGTCGGCATATCAGGTGCACAGGGATAGCCTGAAGAGGAAGAGCCTGAATGGCAACGCAGGGGGAGCTGAGAACAGTGGTGGCAGAGGCGAGTTTTGGAAATGATTATGGCAGATTGACTGTATGCCAAAAGTGAAGCATTTCTTATGGAGGCTGAGTCATAACACGCTGGCCTTCAGGAAGAGCTTACAGAAGAAAGGAATGAAAATTGACATCTGCTGTTGCATGTGTGGGCGGTTTGATGAGGATGGCGGACACCTCCTTTTTAAATGCAAGCAAGTCAAAGAAGTCTAGAGGGCCCTGAACCTTGAGGAGATCAGATGCCAGCTGGCTGAATCTTTTTTAGCTGTGGACATGATGGAGAAGGTCTTGGAGCTAAACAAGAGAACACTGACCATGGTTGTCCTCCTATTGTGGCTGTGGTGGGATGAACGAAACAAGTGGAGGGAGGAAGGCAGAAGGAGACCGGGATCTGAAGTGGCATATATAGTGGCAGCAATGACTGACAAAATGAAAACAAGTTCAGGACCTGTGAAAGTGCAAAACCAGCTATTGTCGGATAATCTTCAGAGAGCAGCATGGACGAGACCTGAGCCTGATGTCCTGAAACTGAATACTGATGGTGTCTATCTGGAAGCAACAGGGGAGGGAGGATGGGGGTGTGTCATCAGAGATCATGAGGGAACAGTACATAAGGTGGGCGTCGGGAGGGAGAGCTTCCTGCAGAGTGCTTTCCATGCTGAGCTGTTGGGCTGTGTCGGCGGCCTCCGTATAGCTGCATCAATGGGGGTCTCAAATCTGGTCCTGGAAACAGATGCGCTCAAGGTGAAGGAGGCACTGGAAGGTGATGAGTACAGGCTATCCACGCTGGGAGGGCTGATTGCCGAAGCAAAGCACCTGATGACTTCTGAATTTGTTGTGTGCAAAGTTAATTACTGCCCTCGATTATGTAATAAGTTAGCGCATGAAGTAGCCGCGATAGGCTATAAACTGTCCAGTAGCACCCACGCTATCTGGGATGATGTACCTCAATTTCTTGAGGAGTTAGTCTCCAGTGATTCTGCTGAGACTGAAGAGTAATGAAAAGCTCCGGTTCAAAAAAAATGTGGCAGAACCTTCTAAATTATATGGCCCACAAGCACATGACATTGTCCCTAAGACCTCCGTCGCCTATGCTTGTACACCACATAACTTAAAATGTTCCGTCGGGTGGATCCCCCGATAAACCACGATCACCCGGGATCGATACTTACGAGACATCACAAGATTACAACGGTTTTTTCATATACAAATACCGAGTAGCGGAAGACTTACAATAACTTAATTTACAAATCTTTTACAAAACTTATACAAACCAGAGTGTTATTATTACAAACCAGCGGAAGTATCATTATATAACTTTATTACAGATCACACAACCAAAGTGCCATGCCCAGAGACCACTCAATTCACTCTTCATCGGTTACTTCTTCGACAACCGTCATGCAACAAGAGCCGTAGCACTCTTGTCCATGCGGTTCACCTGCAACAGGGGTTGAACAAACCCTGAGTACAAAAGTACTCCGCAAGACTTACCCGACAAAAAAATTGGGGAGAAGACTCAGGAATGCTGGCTAATGGGAATCAAGGTGAGGCTTTAGCAAGATCAAAAGACACCCTTTTGCGAAAAGAGACTAAGCCAGTCCTTACTTTAACAATCACTTATCAAACATAGTCCGGATTCAAAACTTTCATACTCGGACTTTCATTATTACTACGATGCCGGGACTCGGATCACGGCCCCATATCGTGGAGCACACGACGATTCGAATCGCTTAATATACCCGGTGGGGCTTCCTAGCCACACGATGTATGCAGGACCGAACATCTTACATACATCAACTCAACGCTTAGATTTCTCCATACTAGAACGGGTGTACAAGATACACCACCTCACTACGACCGCTCGGTCACTTCGGGCGGTGCGCATCGTAGGATGGGTACACGCTACTATCCGCTCTAGTAACGAATAGTCCAAGTGGAGCTTACCGCCATTAGCATGCGACTAGTACTATCCAATAACCTCATGATCCCGGCGCCAAACAACGGACGGTCCTTAACCGACACAAGTGGACGACACTACACGGGGGGCAATAGCCCCTCCCGATGCAAGTCACTCCACCGACGCCTCGAAGTTACTCATCATCATGTTCTTGTTGTATACCATTGACCCCGTCGGAACAAGGATAAACAACAAGCAACATCAGGTTTTCGTAAATTCCCTTCGTGGAGGAATATTGTTATCACCTTTTGAAAACAATTTATCAAAACCTACACTAGTAGCAAGGCTAAGCGCAACTAAGCATTTCGAAATCAAAACAGTGTACGTGAGTAATGTAACAAGGTACGGTAAATGCATCAAAGTAGGATAGCACACAACTCCTACACCTAATGCATTATATCATCACATGAAATCATAAAAACTTTCGAAATACAAGGACGGGTTTGAATGCATCCGGGGCTTGCCTTGGGGCTCGAAGAAGTGAAGCTCAGTTACCCAATCACCAGGATCAGATCCAACCTCTTCGGAAACCGGAGACGGCTCGACTTCCTCCTCAGACCCGACAGCTACACGATAAAGATGCATGATTACAATGCAATAAACAAAAGAGCATGCGATAATGATGCAACGATTATTAGTCGATCTTGAGTACAACTTTCCTTCACGGCAACCTTGCACTAAGAAGGTATAACTAGCGTGGACGACGACGGACTAGCGATACGCAATCAACATGAAATGCCGAAGGTCATTAGGGTTAATGACCTAGGGTCATCACTCAATCCCAAAATCAAGCAACCCTAATGGTGATTAGAGGTGATTACTAATTTATTGACCATTTTTACAGTCGTTGAAAGCCACTAATTAACTTGCTAATTGGGAATTAACTTAACCCTAATTAATTAAAGAATTACTAATTAAACATGATTAATTAAGGAATTAATTAAGCCTAACACAAAACTTAATCAAAACAGGATCAAACTTCATAATTAAGATCATCATCACCTAATTAGCACACAAAACAAATTTCATAATTTTTGGACTTATATTTTAATTATTAAAAATCATGGAAATTGCATTTCTTAATTAAAGGAGCAAATTAAAGCACAATTAAATTTTATTGGAAAACCAGGTTAGTATTTTTCATGGACAGATAACATCACAAGGAGCACATAAATATTTTCCTCACATTTTTATCCGCCCAAAATAAACTACAACAAAAAAGATGAAAACTACTTTTTATAAAACAAAAAAGGAAAAAAAAAAAAACATTTCATCTCTTTTTCGGACCTCACTGTGGCGGCCCAACTCGGCCCGCACGGCCGGCCCGCGGCGCGCGGCCAGGACCCGCGCCCCTCCCTCTCTCTCTCTCGCCCGGCCTGATAGGCGGGACCCGCCTGTCGCCGCCGGCGCCTTCCTCCTCTCTTTCTTCTTCTTCCCGACAAGACAGCGATCATACAAGAACTCGCCAACGGCGACCCCTCCAAAGGTAACCGATCACAAAAACGGATTCCCTCTCCGAGATGCACCTAACGAGCTATCATACGCTCTCTCCCCTCACCGGAGCTCGCATGGCGGCAGCCCATGGCGGCTCGGCAAGACACGGCGGACGGCGGACGAGCCCACCGGAGCTCCTCCGGCGGCATCGAGTGTACCAACGTGATCAGCACTCCAAGGCGAACTCGGCACTGCACGCACACGACTCGGAGCGGGGCTGGCTATGCACGACCGTGAGCGCAACCACGGCGGACGGTGAAGCTCACCGGTGCTCACGGCGTTCCGACCAAACTATTTGGGCGACTCTAACGCAACCAACACCCGGTCATGCTCGGGGAGCTCACCACGCCTTCAAAACAAAGATGCAACGAGCTTGGAGAGGGGCGGAGGGTGTTTGATGGCGGTAGCAAAGGATCGCGGCGGCGCGAACCGAGGAAGATGATGACGGCGTTCCGACGCTGTCGGGGACTCCTTCGCGCCAACGGACAAGCCGATAGTGATTAGCATCCAACCATGAAACTAAGACAAGCCGGGGATGGAGTTGGTAGGCACGGAGTTGCCCTGACCAGAGGACGATGGCTCGCGGGGCGGCGATCCGGCCTGGAGTTGGAGAAGACGACGTCGCTCGGGCTACTCCGGTGGTTCCAAACGACGACTAGCAGCTCCAAGGATGCGCAAGGGCAAGGCGGAAAGGATGACCGGAGCAATTGAGCAGTGATCGTGGGTGTTGCTCGAATTTTGCAAGGCAAGCGGGCGGCCGGCGGTGAGCAATGGGGGAGGGAAAAGGAGCACCGACGGCCGTGGAGTTGATTTTATAGGCCAACGGTGAGTGGACAGTGGAAGGGAGGTTCGCGACGACGACGAGACGGGCGGCGCCGCGTGAAAGGCGGGAAGGCGCCGGAACGGCCACGGCGACGGCGGCCGACCGGTCGGCATGGGCAGCCGATGAGGTGCCCCCCCCCTGTCTCACTGTAGCAGAGCCAGCACATTTTTCTATTTTTGAAATTATTTTCAAAAATTGTACTGTACACAAAAATATCCCAAAATACAGATTGTTCAAAATTTTGTGCTCTACAAGTTTTATTAAAGAAGTTTTGTCAGATTCAAACTAGTTTTTGAATTTGAACTTCAAGTTTGAATTTAACACAAAACCCTAACTTTAGGGATTTTAAAATTACTTTCAAATTTTGAATAAAAGATGAAAATCTCCAAAAATAAAAGTTGTTCTATTTCTCAATATCTACAACTTTCATTTAGGGAGTTTTTCATGAAACCAAATAATTTTTGAATTAGAGTTTAAAACTTAAAAGGAGACATTTTCCAATTCAAACTACTTTTGAAATTACTTCAAATTTTTTTTAAAAACTTGAAAAACTTTATATACCAAAGTTGTAGAGCTCAAAGAGATGCACAAACTGTATTTTTGGAGTTTTCCCAAATTTTGAATATTTTGAGGTGAAATTGCAAAAGGGGGCAAAAACACTTGAAATTTAGGGTTTTTGAAAAGGAATTTCAAATTGGACTTTTGGGCAATTAATTAGTGATGTTGTGGCACTTTTTCAAACTCAACCAATGGCACACTTTCATAGTACAAACTTCATACTTTGAAATGGTGCTAATGGTTAGCAACTTTTATTTAGAAAATTTATTAAAGTTAGCTCATCAAATTTGAAAATGATATTCAATTTCCAACACTTAGCCTCTCAAGCTAGGGTTTAGGATTTGAATTCCAAATTCAAATTTGATTCTTTCTTACACCTCATTTGACTTGTAAAACATGTTTGGGGTGGGAGTTAGGGTTAGCCAAACACTTGCAAACATCAAGGTTGGTTTTAGTTGATTATTTTTATAACCAAAATTAAAATTGTGAGTGGAATTTAAATATCAACACATACACATGTGACATAGAAAAGCTCAAATCAAACCCTAGAATTTTAAACTCATTTTAAATGTTTGATTTAGGGTTCTCTAATCATGGATGCTTATGCAATGATGATGATGACATGGCAGGTTTTGGTTAATGTAACACCGGGTGTTACAAAAAATTACCAATGTTTGAGCTCTAATTCTTGAAACAGAGTAATTACTACAAGAATAGAATGACAGAAAAGTTGGTCTTCACTCGTGTCTTCGGAACAGCTATTACAGTTCTTAAGGATAGGAAAGCAATGACTTCAATGCAAGAAGGTATAGGGGTTTATTTTCACTAAGTTGTACATGTTCAAAAGTATCAAGTTTTGCATGAGTTTAGCTTGGCTACCTTTTTACAAAATTGCAAAAATGTTTTTCCTGGTTTGCAGACATTGAAGTTTAGCACATAAACAAAGTACCCGATGAAGTCCGAGAGAAACTATCAGTTCCTTGGCAGAATCACTATCTCTCCATCAGTCGTGTGGACGAAGTGAGTATTCCAAGAAAGGTCGAGTGACTGAAGATGACGCCCGGACAAAGCAAGCTGGTGGAGGCCAGGATTATACCTTTCGGGCGACTATGCAAGCCTCAGCAACTTGATTACATCTGCCACGGCCCACAAACACAGCCCAAAAAGGTGGAGTTGGCCTATCATAAATTTGTTGCGGCCTCGCTGTTCAGCCCAACCTCGGCTGGTGCGTTAACCAGCCTTATAACCAGTTTTCGCCCCAAAAAAATAACTAATGCTGATAATTTTATAAATAATAAATATTTAGTATCATAATTAGTATTATAAGAAAGATCTTGAATATAGTTTTTTTTTAACAAATTTATTTAAAAATATAAATATTTTATTTATTTTTTTTTATAAATTAAATTAAACTTATAACGACATTATATTTAAAATGGCTATAATTCCGAGACAGGGAGGAATCTATAACTACTATAAGCCTAAACCCCACTAAGCTAATTCTCTTAATTGTGATTGGTTGAGCCTTCAAAAGTGATGTCATCTTACATCATCGAGGGAGTTACCCCCACTAAAGCTAATTTATCTCCCACTAGCTATTTCTTTTGAAATAGAAAAAAAGTCTTAGCACCTAAATCAAGTATCGTAATTAAAATCCAATTGCACCATTCTGTTCGCGCAATAAACTCTTCAAAACAAGACCCCACATGGATAAAACCCATTTGTAAGAAAAACCTAGCAAAACTGTATATCACATGGATTACATGTGGTCCTCCGAAATATGCATAATTTTATGAAGAAAAACTCCTAGAATTTTGAGAGGGGGATGACCCTCAGGTATAGTAGGGGTGGGGGTTCGTGTAGATAAGATTTATGTGATGTCCAGTTCAAATAATCTATACCATGTATGTCAATAGATACAATCTCTGTAATTAATCTACTACATCCATATATATATGTATCTATTAATTTATAATTTCGATCATTATAAATTTTTTATATTTTTACTTCATATCTGCAGCAACACGCGGGTCATCCTACTGGTATGTCTATGGACGATACGGTGCGACGACGGCAGCTGCCGAGCCACGACAGCCAGCGTGGAGCCTGTAGGTGGCACCGTGGCAGGACAGCAGCGACAGCTGCTGCCTCGGCCCTCAGGCGGCCAGGCCCCCACGGCTCCACACACGCGCTACAAAAGGGTAAGAATATCAGCAATTGTACGTATGAGTACTAACCAACAGGGACAGGGTCACGCAGGCTATGGATGGAGAGCGGTGAGTGAAGCTGGCCCAGCGTGTTAGCTCGAGGACGAAGACGAACATGCTGATGGACGGGGCGGCCATTTCCTCTACCTCCGCTGATGTTATTTTCCAAGGCACGCTCCATCGACCATCGGCATCAATGAGCAGTTTGCCTGGCTGGTCCGGGTGCCGTGTCAGCTTGATAGAGTGACAGCGACGGTGAACTCTGGACGCAACCGCCGCAACAAAATGAAAACGAGGGCGTGCGTGCCCGTAAGACGGAGCCGGTCGCACCATGCGCATGTGCGGATCGGTCAAAGATGTGGGCGCGCAGACCAGTGAAGCGAAATGCTTGTTTGCCCGTTCTCTGCCTCTGTCCTTACTCCTATTTCGCCGTCTAGTCGTGCCAGTATCCAGGAAGCAGGATCCAGGGTCCAACCCCCAAAATGCCACGCCGTCTAGTCGATGCCATCTCTGCGCTCGCTCTCGTTAGGCCCCTCATGCAATCCGCCAGCGTTATATGTGATAGGGTTGTTCAAATCCTGGGGCCAAAATTTATCCAATCTTAATATGATTAGATAATTTAGTGTCATGGGCAAGGAACACCGCCTTGACTAAGGCTTCATCGCTCTCGCTAGGCCCTCATGCAATGCAATTGCTTGTTTTCGATAACTACACAATTTTCTAAACATCGATCCGAGTCTCGACAATTACTTACTCTATAATGATTATAGTTTATTTAATTTTTTTAACCTCAAGTTTGACCACTCATTCTATAAAAAAATGCAAAATATCACACTTTGTTCTAACTTGCTTTAATAATAAAAAGTTCTTTAAAAATAACTTAAATTTGACTAAATGTATAAAAAATGAATAAGACGAAGCGGTCAATTTTAAGTAAAAAACCAAACAAACTATATTTGAAACGGATGGAGTATTTGCTATTAGGAAATGAATGAACATGCTAACAAATTATTTTTATAAAGGTACATTCTAAGACAAAATTATGCACATGATGTTCAAGCTTTATAAACTAATAATGCTTTAAAAGTTAAATATATTAGCGAACCGAGGTACACTCAGTTGATTGAGTTCTTTAAATAGAACCTATGCATCAGTTGATTGAGTTCTTTAGATAGAACCTACGCATTCAGGTTCAAATCCCAAACTTGACATAGGTGCTTGTATTTTTCTTTGATTGCGTCTGCAACTGGGTCTCGCAAAAAAAAAAAAGTTAAATATAATCTTATTGTGTGTATAAACTATGTTCCCATACTTTATCAGTTCAGAGATAAAATGAATTTGATTCAGGTAGACAAGTTTTCATTGGATTTCACATTTTGAACCAAAATATAAATCACAACATAATTTTTTGCACAATTTATACCAAAGATCTTAATTTATTATTAGAAATTGAGATACGACACTAGTAGATGTTGAGACGTTGTCACATTGGATGCCTAATCCTTATAAGTTTATGCCACGTATTGATGTCATAGTAGTAAAATTGCCATGACAATTGTCAAATTAAGTTTCTAATGATTAGTTGCACTTATATTTTGAAGCATTACATGAATATGCATGATTTCATTGGATAATCAATTGTGCTTCCATTAAACCAAGAAGTTACATAACTGCAATATCCCTATATACATTGCTCTAATTGTGTTTTATCCCCATGTAAGACAAAAAAGGTTTGAAATAAACAACTTGCGAAACAAATAATGTGTTAATTTTGCAAATCTCTACTAAGTCCTTATTTAGATCCATATTTCACGGAATTTTATGCATAAATTTAAGAGTTGCAAGATTCAAGGAGAATCATCATCTATATGACTTGTTGAAACATTATATTGTACTCCTTTTCCTTTATGAGTTTCTTCTCACAATGATTTCTCATAAAGATTTTTCATGAGTATGAATACAAGAGTATACTCCCTCCGTTCTAATAAAGAGTCGCTACGGGAATCATGAACTTTTTTAATTTTGACTAGGTTATAGAAATTGTGTGCATCATTTATATTTTCAAATAAGTTTATTAAGAAAGCATATTCAAGAATCTACCAATCATACAAATTAAGTACCATAAATATCAATATTTTGTTAAATATATTTGATCAAAGTTAAAAAATTTGTTGACTTTTCAGAAGTAAGAATGACTCTTTTTAGGCAGAGTAAGTATGTTATATTTTCAGTTTTACTCATCAAGATTTTTAAAGGAGATAAAACTTCGGACATGTTCTTTGTGGCAGCTTTTTAACTAAGTATTGTTGTCAAAATTAGAAACAATAATTGTAATAAGATTCTAAATATTCCCCGTTCGTGTAACTCGTCTGCGCTCGAGATTACTAAGATAGATATAAGTCGGGACCCAAGTAAATCCTATGTGTGGAATGACCCGCTCCTGGAGTTTGTAAACAATTTGGTAGCTCGCGATATCATCGAGCCTATGTCGATCAATGAAAGGCCACGATGGCTAGTGAGTTAAAAAAAAAAAAAAAAAGAACCTGCTAATGGGCTGAAAATCGCGCCATACCAACACCAAACCATTTGATCAATGCAGGTGAATCTACACCGTCTCGACCCTGATTCCATTCTCTTATAAATCAATCCAAGCCAAACTGAAACAATATTTTAACATCGAACCAATCCAAGCCACATCTGAAAGTCATGGTTTATAACCATTTTAAATTTGTTTCCATTACTTTTTTAGTTTTATTTGTAGCTATCCGACTATCCTATAAACAATTAATACCGGTGTACACATACACATATGCTGAAAGGGTAGGACCATACACCTGTTGTATGCCGAGCGCACACATGTTGTGGGACGTAGGGTCTGCCATCTGACTGTAGTGCACGGCCGTGCCGTGCCGTGCCTGTGTCGTGGGCTCGTCGCTGATTGCGGCAGCGGCAGCCACCCCCATCTAGCCATCTGCCCATCTAGGTTGCCTTATACAGCAGCGTCGTGGACGACTGGTATGCGGAGGCCATGGCAGCGGTAGCGGTGGCGGGCAGACGTGGCCGAGCTCTGCGCCGCGACGCGTTGCAGCCATCTGGCTCTAGTACGTACGCACCTATGCCAACGTTCCTGATGGGGCACCCGATCTACGCTGCCTTCTGAAGCAGTATCGTGGCTGATTGGTGTGCGGAAGCCGTGGGCAACTGGTGCGGCGGTGGCGGCGGCGCCGGGGACGTGGCCGAGCTCTGCGCGGCGGCGCACTGCAGAGCGGCTACATCACCAAGTGATGGTGTGCCGGCGTGGCCATGGCGTCGAGTCTGATGGCATTGCTGCTCTCCTCGGTATGCAAGCATTGCATGTGACTCAAAAAGAAAAAGAATTGCAAACCAATCCGAACCGCAGTTATCCATTATGGTACGTGCTAATTCGAACTAAACAAAACTACAATATTTCTCAGCCCTTTTCTCACCAACCAAACCGGTTTTCGCCCACACCGTTAGTAGCTTTAGCACAATTGCTGACTCTTCTTAATCATAAACGAACGCAACCAAAATAAACCTTTCATGTCATCGTGTAGCCGCGCTTCCGCGCGACGCCAACCGAATCACTATCACTAGCTCGGAACGGATGCGGCCTCTCCGGTCTCCGCCACAACACAACACAAGTCGTCGACCACCTGCCCCCGCCGCTCATTTCCTGCGACCTTCCGGCGAGCCGGCTTGACGCTTCCCCCAACCACGTCGCCTTCAATCCGACGCACTCGAACCACCAACCCGACCCCACCCGTCATACTCACCACACCGCACAAAAAACCGCGCGCAAAAATAGTTTAAGACGGATGGATAACTCGTGCACGCAATGGCTTGGACAGAGGGCGGCCGGCCACCCCATTTTACCACTCCCTCTCCGCCACAACGTCAGCCGCCGCGCCGAGCAAGCGCAGACCTCCTCCACTAGCCGCCGGGCCGCGCGGACCAAGCGCTCCCGGGAATGCCGACGCCGACGATGCTCAGGCCGTTTCCGCTCCTCCTCGTCGTCGTCTTGCTGTTGCTGGTCCGGTCGCCGGCGGGTGCGGCGGCGGACGGGAACGGCGGGAACGCGACGACGGATTCGTGCCCGCTCGACCTGAGCTACGTGCGGACGTTCCCATGGGACCCGACGCCGTGCGCGGGGCCGCGACCAACGTGACCGGCTGCTGCCAGACGCTGCTCTCCCTCTTCGGCATCGGCCTCGCCGAGCGCTCCGCGCCACGGGCAACTTCCGCCTCCCGTCCGCGGCGGTTTCCGCGGCCTGCATCGAGAGCTTCACGGGGCTCGTCACCGCCGCGCCGGCGGGCGTCTCGGGCTCCACGCTGGTGCCGGAGTGCTTCCAGGACCCGAGCCAGTTCGCCATCACCCCGTCCTACTGCGCCGGCGTCTCCACCGCGGCGGAGTTCGCGGCCGCCGTCGGGAGCGACTCCGTCCAGGCCCTCAACTCCTCCTGCGGCCCCGACCTCGCCTCGCCGGCGACCTGCGCGCGCTGTTACAGCGCCGGCGTCTCCGCCACCGCGCATCTCACCAGCGCCGCCGCCAACGATAGCAAGTCGGAATCCTGCTTCTACCTCTCCGTCCTCTACGCCGCTGGCATCTCCAACTCCGCCGGCCCCACCTACCCACCCACCGCCGCCTGCGCTCTCGGCCTTGGGCTCTCGTCCCTCCCCCACCGGCAAAATCCAGCCACGCGGCCGTCTACGCCACCACCATCCCAATCGCATTCGTGCTCCTCGCATCGCTCTTCGGATTGTTTCTTTGGAGGAGGAAGCGAACGCATGCCAAGAGCAAGAAGAAGAATCACAAGATCTGCGAGGAGGGGTCCGGAGAGCGGCGGTCGCACCTGCGGCCCAACACAGGGTCCATCCTCTTCGACATTGCCGAGCTCGCCAGGGCCACGGGTGGCTTCGCCGAGCGCAACCTCGTCGGTCGCGGCGGGTTCGGGGCCGTGTACCGCGGCGTGCTCGCGGACGGGTCCGTGGTCGCCGTCAAGAAGATGCTCGACCCGGACATGGAGGGCGGGGATGAGGAGTTCACCAATGAGGTGGAGATCATCAGCCACCTCAGGCATCGGAATCTGGTGCCGCTCCGCGGCTGCTGCATCGCCGACGACGACGACGTCGAGGAAGGGAAGCAGAGGTTCCTCGTCTACGACTTCATGCCCAACGGCGCGCTCGAGGACTTCATCTTCCGGGACAGGGAGGCGGCCACGAAGCGGCCGCCGTTGGCCTGGGCCCAGCGGCGGAGCATCATCATGGACGTCGCGAGGGGCCTCGAGTACATGCATTACGGCGTCAAGCCGGCGATCTACCACAGGGACATCAAGGCGAC
Organism: Chrysopogon serrulatus; assembly: GCA_015844335.1. Classification (NCBI taxonomy): domain Eukaryota; kingdom Viridiplantae; phylum Streptophyta; class Magnoliopsida; order Poales; family Poaceae; genus Chrysopogon; species Chrysopogon serrulatus. Next base: position 19,656 of record JADLZL010001846.1, read on the forward strand.
CAACATCCTGCTCGACGGCGAGATGCGCGCGCGCGTGGCGGACTTCGGGCTCGCCCGGAGGAGCCGCGACGGGCAGTCGCACCTCACGACGCGCGTCGCCGGGACGCACGGCTACCTGGCGCCGGAGTACGCGCTGTACGGGCAGCTGACGGAGAAGAGCGACGTCTACAGCTTCGGCGTGCTGCTGCTGGAGATCATGAGCGGGCGGCGCGTGCTGGACATGTCGGCGCCCGCGGGGCCCGTGCTCATCACTGACTGGGCGTGGACGCTCGTCAAGGCCGGGCAGGCGAGGCAGGTGCTCGACGAGGCGCTGTCCACCGCCGAGCCCGCGGAGCGGGGTCATGGAGAGGTTCGTGATGGTTGGCATCCTGTGCGCGCACGTGATGGTGGCGCTCCGGCCGACAATCGGCGACGCAGTGAGGATGCTGGAGGGAGACATGGACGTGCCAGAGCTGCCGGACCGGCCGCTGCCTTACGGGCACAGCGTCATGTTCAGCGAAGCTGGGAGTACCTTCAGCATCTCGTCGGCGTTCAGTGGCCCGTTGGCTCCGTTCTTGGACAATGGGGACATGCTGAGGTGATCAAGCAGGCAAAATTCGTTTGATTCATCGCAAAAACTAGACAAGAATTAGAAAGGTTGTAGATAGCAGCAGTTAAGGCATAAAGGGATAGTAGCTAAGGTTGCTGTTTGTTGATTGATTGAAATCCATCTTTTATAATGTATATTCAATGTATCAATTGGCAAATGAATGAGGTCTGACATTCACAGCGATTTTCTGCTGCTTCTTTTTTCCACCAATCATCACCAACCAGAACAGAGATCAAGCAAGCATGGCCTACAAGTTAATTGCACATTTCAGTCTTAATCAACGCTGTCATCATCATGATTTGGACGGAAATTAGCCCAGCAAAGTCAAAAGGGACGCACAAGACACGACCACATCGTAGTAATAACTGAGTAACTGACATCGTTCATCCGGTCTGTCATGACTCATGAAAAGAAAGATTACCCAGCTAACGCTGAATAATGAAATGCGAGATAGAGCTGCAGGTGAGGAGCTTCAGTTCAGAGCGGCATGCATAACACTGTCAGGCAGGCTGTAGATACTAGCTACTCGTCTTCCTGCAGGTTGGGGTGGTTGGGCTGCACCCGGAAGGTGAACGGCATCTGGGAGGTGAAATCCCTGTCGTGCTGGACCTGGTGGTATCCAATCTCCAGCTCCCTTTATGCCGCCGCTCAGATCAACAGCCTGTTGGTGCTGGGAACAGGAAGGGGAAAATTCAGCAAGCCATCAGCTTTTTAGGTTTCTTTCAGCAATTGCACAATGACTGAATGAGAGTTAACCTCCTCCACCAAAGTCTGAACCTCTGAAGGGGGCTTAGGCGGTTCAGTAATCAATATGGGGACCATCAGGTGTTGGGTTGGTAATAATACAGGAATTTCACTAAGGAAACCAATTTTCGTCTTCAGTTTGTCTGGTTAGTTTGGTCTTGGGTTGGTAAGTCTGACAAATCACCTACCAGCGAGCATAATTGTGTTCGAACTAGAAACCCCAAGACAAGAATTTTCATGCCTTTGGAAATTCGCTCAGCGTGGTAGTGTAGTTTCTTCGGTTAGCTCAGAACATTGAATTTGTATAGAATATTGCATACTGATAAGCTATGATAAGGAGTGGAAACGAGGATACAAGGATTAATCAAGCAAAGCTTCAACTTTAAACTGCTATTCAGAAGGGGAGAATTACCATCCTAAAAGTTAACATCTTGTGCTCGTCCTCTAGCATCTTCCCCTGTAAGCAATCACAAAAGGTTATTAATGATCAGAAGCAGCAAACAATCTTCTGATTCAGCAGCTGTAAAAAGAATACTCAGAAAAATACTCAACAATTTCTTTCAAAACAAAAAAAAAAAAGAGAAAAGAATCCAGGATGAATTGAGTAGGAACACAGGATAGGATTCAAGTTTAGAGCGCGTACATTCCTCTTACGCATCCTCCAGTGGTCCATCTGCATCAACAGTGGAATTAAACCAACATCAGAAACAAAACCTTCGCCTAATGAATTATGCCGTGCTTGCGTGCTGCAAGCAACAGGTAAGAAGCTAAGAAGCAACTGGATGAAGAAGGATTGCCTGCTTGTCGCGCATGTTGGTCTGGCCATTCTGGAGACCCTCTTCAATGGCGATCAGCTCCCTGGGCTGCAGGGAGTTCAGGTCCTCGCCTTTCAGATGCCTGCACCATCACAAGTTACGGGCATGCTAGCACAATCACAACATGAACACGCACGAACAGTAGTGAAGTGCACGCGCAGCTAGAAATTGGTAGCAAATCTGAAACAGAAACACTGGCCTGAGCTGAATCTGCATGTTGTCGTTCTCCTTCTTGACTCTGTCGATCTCTGCACTCAGGATCTGAAACATTTCCAAACATTAAACTTTTGAATGATTAATCTGCTCTTGGCAACTGAATGTCAAAGAAAGGAGAAACTGAAGGGTAGGCACCTTGTGCTTCTCATCCCACAGTATCTTCCCGGAGTTAGTCTGGTACTTCTCCAAGATCCTGGACAGCCTACCACCAAACCAAATTTGCGTCTTTGCGATCAGTTTCACTTGCACACGGAAGAAAAGAACAATAATAAACAAGCACAAGACAGAAAAAAGAGAGAGAGAGAGAGAGAGCAACGGACATACGAGGTCCTGGGCGAGCAGTAGTCGTAGAGCTTGCCGCCGCTGGAGAAGATGACGACGCCGACCTCGGCGTCGCAGAGCACGCCGATCTCCCGGGCCTTCTTGACCAGTCCGGCCCGGCGCTTGGAGAAGGTCACTTGGCGGTTGGTGGAGTTCTCGATCCTCTTGATCTCGATCTTGCCGCGCCCCATCCTCCGTTTCTCCACTCCCAAAGAGATCCACGGGCAGCAAGAGCTCAGCTCAAGCAAGAACCTATACCCAACACCCACTCCCTCCCACTTCCAGCCTTCTCCTCCTCCTTCCCTTGAGGCTTGAGCTAGCTGCTGAAGTGGTGTGGACCTTTATGCGGGAGCCAATGCCACTAGTGGACTGTGGACGGCGTGAGCACTGAGGAGTAAAGGAGACGCGGCCTGGACGGAGTGGAGGTGAGGCCGTGAGGGGGCTTTCGCGCCGGTGCAGGACTGCAGGGCCGGAAATGGAAAACGGCTAGCGTGCCTTTGTTGTTGATTACGTTCGCATGTGCGCAGTGCGCTGCACGCCTGTGCTGATCACTGGGGCCTACATTTGTTTATATCATTTTTCTCTTTTTTTTAACAGCAAACGTACCGTTGCGCGCAATACATCTTAAAATTTGACTGACTCTCCTTATGATTAGAAGTCATCTGTTCTAACCTGTCCTCTTACGAATCATAAATTCAGATCACATACAAGATAGTGTGTGTTATGATAGCTTGGGGAGTAAAAAAAGGCGGAGGATAGTTTGTTTTTAGGTGACAGTTATTGCATATATTTTTTTATTAAAAATACAAGTTTTGATGGTTTCAAATTTTGTAGAAATAATCTGTATTTTTCATTTTTGAGAATAAAAAACCTTTTAGAAAAATTGCAATCCCAATAAAATCTAATATATATTGACACAGACAATTTAACAATTCACAATTGTTTCTATAGTTAGACAAGAACAAAAATTTGATATATTATGACACAAAGACAAATAACAAACTATAAAAGTAATAATTCACTTGTAGTAGTTGGTAGTACGAGAATGTTGACTGATATCATCTTAAAATTCTGGTACCTAAATGTAGAGGTGAAAAAAAAGCACTATTTATTCTTTACTATTATATATAGATAGAAAACGACCAAACTAGGTAATATAACAGAGCGGCAGCTAACCTAATAGAGGATGGAGCAACAGCAACATAACTCTAAGCAACTAAAGACTATCTTAGGGGACCGTGACAGCTAAAAAGAGGGTAAATTAGACAACTAAAAACTACTTCTAAAATAGTAGGAAGCAATATTAGTCTAAATTATCATGTCGATAATCAAACACCAAAACCTAAACTTAATAGCCATAGAATCCATTTTCCTTACACTGTTACCGAGTTTTGGCTAGATTGAAATCTCAACACATGTTACACAATATTGTCTCACCACCATCAGATAGAGCTGTTCCCTGGGCCTGTTTGTTTTAGATTATCTAAATTCTTCCAATCAAAACCTAGAATCTAAAACAAACAACCAAACCATTGATTCACTTTTGAAAATCTAGAAATGGCTTATGATAAAATCAACTAAAAACTAAAAGGTGCTTGAAAGCCCTAATTTTATTTTGGCTAATTGATTAAATCTATTGGACTAATCCTACTTGCTACGTGTGCAGTATTAGAGAGGATGGCCTAAGTTAAGTGGTGAAGCTAAGGATCAAGGATGGATGGTGATGCCCACAAGCGATCAAGTGCTTGTTGACATCTCTTAATGTTGTTACTAAAGATAGAGATAAATCTCCATCTTTAGGAACGGCGCCAAGAACACTCATGAGAGTATTTTAACACTATTTAGCACTAGGTTGTCATCTCTAGTATAATATAAGAAATACCGGTATATTAATATGCAGCTTGATCTAAGAGATGTACTTGAATGTATCCGCAAGTGTACAGATAATACACCATTGTAGCATTTTACATAGAGTAAATCTAGGATCATTTTTTATATTTTACCACTGAGAAGGTCTAGTGGCATGTGCATGGATGGATAAGCATAACCAAGTCTATGCTACTTATAATAGGGGTAAGTCACAAGATAAATGGTAATATAAGTATGAATCAGTAGTGTAAACAGATAGAGACTTCTAGCTATATCATTAGAGTTACTAGTAGAACATCAAGAAATATTTCTAAGTTATTTCTAGATACATATCAATGCATACTATGATTAGTACAATTATACTTAGTAGTCATTGCTAAGAGTTAACTTCGTATCTATCCATAAGAGACATTATTAGAAAAGTTTGAGAACATAGTTCACCCTTCTTTCACAACTATGTCCTACTAGTCCTACATTAATTCGGAGGGGTGGAACACATGGGACGCAACAGGATTGTCGCACCCGCGATCTAACATCCACAGGTAAACAACAATATTGACCACTCACCCATTGATCAATTAGATGAGTGTTATACGATCCTATAAATAATTAAGTATGACAATAATCTAGCTATACTAAGGATATAATCAGAGTAGACAAGAAACATAAAATAACTATGAATAAAAACATGAATAATAATACCAATTCAATTGTAGTAAATATATAATGTATATAAGACAATACAAAGAAAAGAGGATGTAAGAATTATACCAATCCACGCCTGTTAACACTCCTTAACGTCACCATAAATACTAGGTTGTCATCCCAAAGAATGAGGGTCGAAGCGTGATATTTAATTATGCAACTCTCTTATAATATAAATAAAATATCCACAAGTGCACAGATGAAATATCATTATAGTATTTTATCGGGAGTCAATCCAAAGTAGTCATATTTATTTAATCCATAGGGAGGAATGGTGGCTAGAGAATATTGATAAATGTGTATACTCTAGATAGAATCCAAAAGATATAGGACATACTTAAATAGGGGTAGGCCAAATAGATATATATGATAAGCAAATGGCAATGATAAATCACTTAGAGATAGAAATATAAACTCTCTAATATAGTAAGGCAGAAACATGAGATTAGTTAAGAGATGGAATTCTTATGTAGTGTCATATTTATTAATTTAAGACATTATAGAGAGTGTGAGTGAGGTTAGGATAGATAACTATACTATTGGAGGGGTGATCTTGCGTCGAGAATGGTTGTCTAAGTTACACTAGGTGAATTTTCATATGCATTTGCATTCGAACCTAGTGTGCTGACTTCTAACCCTTACAAATTGCTTTTAAAAATGCTAATACTCGTGCACAAGAGCTAGATACTTGGTGGTTAGCAAGTTGGCTACAACCCTATAGAAAGTTGGCTACAACCCTATAGGCAGTATTGTGGCTAAGAAGCTGCCGATGGCACCTCAAAATGAATCATCGGCGCCTGTAATCAGATCCCGGACGCTCCTATCAGAGCTTTGGGGAATTGTCCCCTGTGTGGTCTAATGGGTGATAAAGGAAGGGGCGTAGTTTGGTGTTAGCTAGGGAAGCTATTTCTCCTACAATGGATGGAATTATGGAATCATCAAGGCCAAGGGCGAGGTTCGAGTCGTCAAAGCGGAAGCAGCAGTTGACCAGGAGGAGCATTGGCAATCTGCAAGAATACCAAACAGATGTAAATATTTTGCTATAATTTGGACGATCTTACAGTACGTGTATGTGTTTGTTTTTTCAAGGTGGGTGTTCATGGATTTAACTTCTTGTTAGATTCGTGCCACCTAAAAATTTTCATGCGTCTGCCACTGCTATGGTGATAATCATGTCTTTATTTGCTTTTATTTATACATGTTGACGGTTGGATTTGTTGATGCAGGGACCGTCAATACCGTCTTCAGTTATACCTTAAGTTCTTCTAGTCTGGAGACACCCATTCCCATGGAGATTGAAGGGATTATTAACAGAGAAATAAATTAATGGGGAACGATCGATCATAGGATTTTATTTTTATTCATTTTATTGCCCTCCGACACTGCTCGCTTATGTTGCGCAGTTCGATAGTAGAGACGTGTGTTTTGCAGGAAGACAGGAAGTGACCCACGCGACCACACGGGTCCAAATTGTCTCCATCCAAAGGATGTCTCCCTTCGATCCGCGCTTAGATACTACGAGGACACACTTGCTAGCTCATGAGCCTCGAGCCTTCCCCCCGTTACATATAGAGAGGAGGCTATCTCCCACTCACACTTGCAGCTGCAAACCACTTACCTTTGCCACAGACACTGAACACTACACGGCTACACCGTACCGCGTGAACAAAATGCCAGAGAACAACCAACATCATGGCGGTGACCGCCTTGCCCTCCCCGTCTCTCCTGCCGGCGACAAGGACAACGCTGCTGCTGTCATCAACCTCTGGGGCCAGCTAAAGATCCCGGACCCGTTCGTCTGGTCCCAGGCCGAAACTCAGCAGCTGGCCTCGTCGGAGAGGGAGCTGGACGCGCCGGTGGTCGACGTCGGCGCCGCCATGCGCGGTGACCGCGCCGGGATCCGCCGCGCCGCCGAGCAGGTCTCCGGGGCGTGCTCGACCCACGGGCTGTTCCAGGTGACCGGGCACGGACTGGACCCGACGCTTGCCCGTGCGGCGCTCGACGGCGCCGCCGACTTCTTCCGCCTGCCGCTCGCCACGAAGCAGCGCGCCAGCCGCGCTCCGGGGAACGTGACCGGCTACACCACCGCGCACGCTGACCGGTTCACGGCCAATCTGCCGTGGAAGGAGACGCTCTCCTTCGGCCACCGCGACCGCCGGACGTCCGGCAGCCATGTCGTCGTGGACTACTTCGCCTCCACGCTAGGAAGCGACTTCGAACCCTTAGGGTAACATCTTCTAAATAACCTGCTTTGTGTGTACATCTTCTAAACAGCCATCATATGCATGCATGGAGGATGCAAGCATATGCTATATTTATATACACATATATTTATATACATATATACATACATGCTGCAGGGTGGTGTACCAGGACTACTGCAACGCGATGAAGGAGGTGTCGCTGGCGATAATGGAGGTGATAGGGGTGAGCCTGGGCGTGGGGAGCTACTACAGGGACTTCTTCGCCGACGGCAGCTCCATCATGAGGTGCAACAACTACCCACCGTGCCCGGAGCCGGAGCGGACGCTGGGGACGGGGCCTCACTGCGACCCGTCGGCGCTCACGCTCCTGCTGCAGGACGGCGCCGTAGACGGGCTCCAGGTGCTCGCCGACGGCGAGTGGTGGACCGTGCGGCCGAGGCCCGGCGCGCTCGTCGTCAACATCGGGGACACATTCATGGTACGTACGTGCGTTATTAGGTTTTCTTATTTTATTAAGTCCGGTACGGCGGTGTATAGGCGCGACACAAGCATGCGGTACGACGTCGATCGCGAACGTGTCGGCACGCAGCAGGTCGATCTCGCTCCAGACGTCGTATATATTTGCCTCACTGCTGTGCTATAGCATCATCATTTGCGAAACAGATGCACGCGTATGGGCCGTGGCTGTGTCTCCATGTGTCACGTAGTGGAGAAAAATTTCCATGGGACCGTCCCCATCCGATACGGTGTCAGATTCTTCCAACCATATCTGACCGGTGGATATTTTGATCTTGGTTCCTACTCCCTCCGTTCCAAAATAACTGTCGCTTTCGTTTCTCGAGAAATAAATACCAGCAATTTTTATAAATAATAAATATTATCAATTAGTATCATAATCGTATCATCGAAAAGATCTTTGAATCTAGTTTTTTTAACAAAATTATTCGAAAATATAAATATAAATATTATACGTATTTTCTACAAATCTAGTCAAACTTGTGGCATGAAAACCGAAAACGACAATTATTATGGGACGGAGTAGTAGTTCTTTTTTTATGTGTCGCAATAATCTGATTTGATGTCCGTACGGTATTAGATAGATGCAGACGGTCCTATGGAATTTTCAGTGGCGCTGTAGTCATTCAGTTCGACTGGCTCACTTTCTAGCAAGCTTCAGAGTACTGCTACTAGAGTACTACGTTTGATAAGGCACGCATGGGAAGTTTTATCCCAAGCACCAGTTAAGTTTTCATGCTTCTTCTATATACTACCATTGTCACTCAACAGAAACCATTATTCCAAGTGTTTTAAAAAAATAAACAAAGGTTAGGAAGCTGGAGAAAGTAGCTGTTGTTGTGCAGTTCATTAAGCATATAATAGAATTTAATAAGCGGATTCTAGAGGATTTTTTATAATACAACCATCAAATTATTAGAATCCAACTATCCAACTACATCCTACTATTTTAAAATAATGGCAACCTACAACCTATGTCTAGAATCTAAAAATCTAATACAGATAGATCCTAGCTACTCTCTCTCCATTCCAAATTATAAAAGATATTTTAGTTTATCTATATATTTTGCTTTTACTATATATGTAGACATAGACGCATAGTATAGATCGATCTACGATCGTAGCAGAAGCTTTATATCTACACAAGCTGAAACCTTATAGTTTGGAATAGAGAGTATTATATAATATCATATTTTGAAAACAACTTTTTGATCATTAGGCGACATAGCACATGTACTTGTCTCTCTCAACCAACTAGGAATGATACAGACAATGGTTTTATCATTTATCAAATGGGGGCACCAGTAGATAGAGTGGCACATACACTTACGACTCTATCACTGCATATTTAGTTGAAATGGGAGAACTAGTGGAATATACGTATCCTGTTAGGGATGGCTTTCCCTACTATAGTTGCAAGAGAAGCCAGAGAGGATAAGAAAAAATGAATTCACTAGCTTGCAATTCATTTTATCAAGTGAGAGTAGAACCATTGTATGTGTTGCTACAGTATATACATTGTTGAATCCAGAGCCCTTTAACCCAACCAAGCAGGCCTTAAGGCTAAACTATCGCCGGAAGTAAATAAAAAGCTTTTGGCTTATGAGCTGATCAAAATCTATATTATTCTTATTAGCTTAATGCATTTAGGGTCTTAGTCTCCTAGATGAGCTCAACTTCTTATCTACCCAACCCGTGTCCAAAAACCAATCACTACTATAGTTATCTTTGTCCAAGCCAAGTTCTTAGAGTCTATAAATTATTAAGATGACTCTTTCAAATGCTATGCATTACTACCTTATGGTCTAATTCGTAAGATGTAGTCTGATATGGCATATTCTTCTAAATTAGACGTGGTCTGATATACAGTCTTTTAAATTAGACTTTAACATTCATTTAAATGATTATAAACTATGGTTATTGACTATAATAGTCCTATCAAGTTTGTATTACAATAATAATAATAAATTATTGGTCAAAGATTAAAATGTTTGGTTTTTGACGTACTTGAAATGTCTTCTAAGCTGAATTGGAAGGAGTTTATATAGTAGTACACAACCAAGTCAGCTGTCTCATTTCACATGAAACTTCTAGATATCGTCTTAGATCACGTATATACATTGCACTTCAAGCGGCCTCGCGGCCGCCGAAAGTTTAGTGCGAACCTACGCCCAAAACACCCGTGTGGTGCTGTTACTCGTCTCTTTCACGGCCCATCAGTCCATCGGGGCACTGAAAATGGCTACAGAGTCCTTTCTCTTTTGGCCCCATTGGACGCTTGTCTGTTTTGGACGGTAGTGGCTCGATCGTAGCCGGACAAGGACGCTGGACGCAAGCGGTGGTGGCCGGCAGTAGCCCCCGATATCTGACGTCGTCGTCGTCTTCCTAATCTACTAAGGAGGTGTTTGGATTTCAGAGGCAAAAATTTTGCCCTGTCTCATTGAATCTTGTCACACATATATAGAGTATTAAATATAGTCTAAAAAATAACTAACTGTACAGGCTGTGATAAATTTACGAGACGAATCTTTTAAGTCTAATTAGTCCATGATTTGATAATATGGTGCTACAATAACCATTTGCTAATGACAGATTAATTATACTTAAAAAATTTATCTCATGATTTTCTGACGAGTTCTGTAATTTATTTTTTTATTAATATTTAAAATCTACTTTCGACATTCCGTCGATATTCCGATGTGACACAGACAAAATTTTTTCCACACCATCCAAACACCCTAAGTTTTTCAGCGCTGGCTCTGCATGCCCTACCGCCTGTCCGGCACTGTGGCCAAGATGAAGCAGCAGCATATCGTGTCGACAGTCCACTTGCAGCAGCACAGTGCGTGCGTCCAGTCAGCACGTCGCACTCCTATTTCCCTCCCAGCTATTTTCCTTTCGTCGCGTTGCGTTCTAGTAGTAGCACCTTTTTGTCACAAAATTTGCAATCCATTGCATCACTCTACGGTCGTGATTCTTACGATTTTTTTTTTTTTTGGATGATCTCTTGCCGTCTTTTGCGTGTGGTGCGTACGTGCAGGCGCTGTCGAACGGGCGGTACCGGAGCTGCCTCCACCGCGCGGTGGTGCACCGGGAGCGGGAGCGCCGGTCGCTGGTCTTCTTCCTGTGCCCGCGCGAGGACCGCGTGGTGCGCCCGCCGCCGCGCCTCCTTGCCGCCCGCGACCGCGAGCAGGAGCAGCAGCCGCGGCGGTACCCGGACTTCACCTGGGCGGACCTGTCGCGCTTCACGCAGCGCCACTACCGCGCCGACGCCGGCACGCTCGACGCCTTCGCGCGCGCTGGCTCGACGCCGCCCCCACCTGCGCCGCGGCGACGTCGGCGTCCCACAGCGCCGACAAGGCCCACGAGACAGTTTAGCTGCCTTGGTTTTGGCTACTCAAGTGCTACTAGACCTAGACACGTGGTGGCAGCATCTCTGTATAATAAGCACTGCATGCATTGTATTATATTATTATGCCAACGATGCATCAACTGTACTTTTTGGTAAATGGCTTTTCAAGTTACTACCAAGTAATTAATTTGGTAGAAGTATTTAAACTCTATCTCAGGCTCTTTGGAAATGTAATGACTCGTATTTCTAAGACAACAGTCTTATATATGAAGGTGAAACAATACCTTTTCCATTTTGGATCCGTCACGATCAATGGTAGGTCCCTAAGTAAGATTCTGAGGACAAGTAGTTAGGACACACTCCCATTGAGGAAACACTATCCTTGCTTATACAACATCGTTCATAGTACAAGCAACAGACCGCAGTTGAGCTTTTTAGTAGATCTAATCTAAACATTTCAAACAGACGTGATTTGATTAGATCTGAATTAACAGTCTGAAATGACCGCCTTCTTTCTCGGATTGTTAGTATTATGCTTACTCAAGAGCAAGATGATGCATGTGTTCCCTGGACTTAGACCAAAAAGGGCAAAATCACATTATTTAGCTTTAATTCACTAGAAGCTCCCACCTTAAATAAAATCATTTAGAAGTTAAAGAAAGACATATTTCTAAGAACCTCGTATTTGAATCTTTTTTTTGCTACTCTGGGCTGAGGCTGCATACATGTTGCGTTAAACCTTTATCAACCTCTAAGTGTTTTTCATAAATTCGAGAGTTGGAGGGGGTTCAGGTGGGATTAACACCTTTATTTCTGCTAGAGCGGTAACTACTTTTTGGTCACTTTTGCTATGCGAAAATGATTTGGTGTTTGCCAAGAAACATTATTATTCCCCTCTGCATGCGGTAGATTTGGTCACCCGTTAGCTTTTGCATGGTGTTTCTCTCACAGAAACATAGGTGGTGATCCAGTTATAGAATTGTTTTTTATTAGGGTCAGGTATTTAGCTTTCCGTTTGTCTTGTTTAGGCCATTTGCCTAATCTATGCAAAGGTAACAAGGAGCCTCAAATATAATCTCTCTTCTCAAGTAAAACTCATGTTTCTTTTCTGGTGGGCAAAGTACGGTCAAATCCTATTTTCTGTGATAAACATCAGCGAGTTCATATCCTTCCAACTGAAAACAATTATTTGTATTTATATTTGCATTTAATGTCAAGACTCATGTTAAATATATTTTGCTTCGAAAGTTTAATGGCACACGTTTCATGCTCATAGATTTTTTTTTTGCTAAAAAAATGGCATGGCTGCAATGCAAACACCTTTTTATATAAACTCAACATTGTCAGTTCCACCTTCCACGAGTGTTGGTGTTTTGGTCGCAGAAAAACGTTAATTTTCCTCCCATTCTAGGCACAGCCTTAAGTCTTCTATAACGAGGGACAAATCTCTGCATGGATTGGGTGTTTGGATGATTGCCCTATCCCATCGAATCTTTTGTACACATGTATGAAGCATTAAATATAGACTAAAAAAAATAACTAATTATACAGATTGTGACTTTTTTACGAGGCTAATTTTTTAAGTCTAATTAGTTCATGATTTAACAATGTAGTGCTACAGTAAATATTTGCTAATGATAGATTAATTATACATAAAATTTTTATCTCATCATAACTGACTAGTTTTATAATTAAATTTTTATTGGTATCGAACACCCCCCCTCCGATATCTTTTCGACATTTCGATGTGATACAAATAAAACTTTTGCCAATGGAATCATGCCTTTCCTCCCAGTCCACAGACAACTCCAGGGGTACGCAGGCCCAGCCACTTGACCGGCAACAGGCCATGCAACGCGAAGCCCGACGAGACGTAAACCCAAGCGAAAGCAAGGCCCATTTGCTTCGCAGGCCACCAATTGCGCTTCCTAGTTCGTACCGATTCTCAAAAAATTAAAAAAAAAAATTGCGCTTCGTAGCTCTCCAAGCTCCGATCCGGAGTCATTGGGCTGACGCGTTGCTCGCGCACGGCGGCACGGGCATCATCAGTCAGGGCATGGACGCATGGCGCGCGAGCGAAAGCGACGTGTTGTAGCGTGGCGGGCGGTCCTCTGCGCTGTGCCCTGATCACGACCGCGCAGCCGCGTACGGCGGTCAGCGGCGCACGCGTGCCCGCCCGCCGCCCCCCAAGCGCAAGCGGGACGGCCGCGGGCGTACGGCACGGCGCACCGCGACGGCGACTCGTGTACTGGTAGAAAAAAAGTCGCGCCGGCCACGCGCGCATGCAACCGCGTCTCGTGCGCTTTAGCGGCGGTGCTCCGCCTCCGTCCGTATTGATGACGATGATGATGCCCCCACGTGCCAACTGACCCACCGAGCTTCGATTTGAAGATGTGTACTACACGTCCGTTGTTGGCTCCATCTATCGGCCGCTTCGTGTGGCTCGGTGCCTGCACACGTAGATTCGCGCGCGCACTCGACGACCGCTCGCTCCTGCTGGGGTGGGTTGCGTTTGCGTGCCGAATATGTCCGACGTGCCACGGTTCGTACCCAGCACCCGGCGCTGCCACGTACGTAAGGAGAGAGAGGGATAGCAGGCCGTGAACTGAACGCGGTAATGGATGTGTACGACGTCGAGGTGCCACGGATTGCTGGTAAATCTTGAAGACTTGGTGTGGAATTAATTTCCTTGGAGGCAGGAGAGAAGAGTTTGCGGGTTCAGGCATGCCTCCTCGCTCGGCTGCTCCGATCCGAGACGCATCCGATCCGTGACGTAAGTTACGCGGGCGAACGATACTATAACGCACGCAAATTAAAACTGGTTCCGTGGCTCCGGCGTGGCGTTCCTGCGGATTCGGCATGCTTCGGTGCTGCCCGTGCGTGCCGTGCTTCACGTTGACGGCTTGACGCTCGCAGTCGCGCAGGTACGGTCCAGACCAGAAGGCAGGGTTCTTGCCGCCGGAGGCTTTGTGATCTCGAATTCTCGATGTCGCGTGAGCGTGACCGCCCGCTGGAACCGAGTCCAAACGGCGGTGCTTTTATCCGGGGGGGACCAAGCGCGACTGTGAGGGTTTGGAACTTGGAGCGACGACGCGTGTTTGGACAGGAATTCTGCACTTGCATTGCTACTACGGTACTCCTCCACTACAGATAGAAAAGTTAAGAGAGAACGTGCAATTTGTGATCGTGTATAGATGCGCCTTGTAAACGACATTCACACATGTTGCCATGTTGGCACTGCCGTACTCCTGCTGGTGTGAAAAAAGATACTCCAGCTAGTACAGAAGCGACATTCATTCGTTTATTTCACTATTCGCTGGGTATGCAGCACCCTCCCTAGGCATGCTGCACATGGCGGCAAGTACGGCAGCAACGAACCAATCCATGTATCGAGACAACAGGCACATCATCACAACATCCCATCGCGCTACACGCGCCTTCTGAAAAGCACATTGTAAAAAGCACATTGTACGAGTGCTAGTTAAATTAGTAATTAATTATATGCCCTGGCAACCGGCGTGGGGCAGAAAGATGGCATTGATCATGCGCATGTCGTGTTCAGATCCACTGTCACCGGGAACGTGGTATGCGTGCGTTACCACCGTGTGGGAACGTGGGATCACACTCTCGTCCCCACGGTAAAAAAAAAAAAAAAAAAAAAAAAAGAAAAACACCAGCACTTTCTCAAATAGTGTATCACGTTTCTCAACCATGTGTCTGTGTTTCAGATATGCCCGGTCGCAGCTGGTATATGTGGTGTTGTGTCCGATCCAGAACACTTGGAACTTAAGAATTTTTTTTTCAACTCTTATGTTTATCTGTGAAATTAAACTAGGTGAATATCCCGTGTATTGCCATAAAAATCGCTAATAATTTAAAATAAAATTACTTATATAAAGAGATAAACAATTATAAGTAAAGATTAAAGGATACATGGCAATCTTGATGTGGACAACTAAATGCATGTTGTATCTTGATCATAATTCGCTACTAAAATGATGAGGATTCTCAGAACAACCCGGGTTTTACCAAACACCAAAAATCTGAACTTTTTTTAAAATTTTTTCCTGTAATGAGTGAATCATGTAGTTGCTAGGCTAAACCTAGGGCAAATGCAAGAGAGACTGCCAACGAAACGATGCATTCATGTAGAATTGATTGTAGGAGAGTGCTTGTGCTTTTGTGTCGGATTCGAGATTTGAGTTTTGTTTAGAGTTGGAGTGCACTATTCCATAGCAACTCCCTTCAATCGTTTTTAAATTCTTCCACAAATCCCTTCTTTGGAGTCCTCCAAATGCTCTAGTCAAAATTCATCACAATAACCGCGAGGGTCCCCTTAATATTTCTTTGTATTTCCTCGAACCTCCGTGAGAAACAAAAGATAAACATCTCCTTGACATGCTCTCGGATCTCCCTGAACTCTCCCTCTTTTTCCCTCTCGCTATCCCATCCTAAGAATCATAACAAGAATGAGGAACATTCTTTTTCTCCACTCCTTGAATTAATCTCCATCCTTTATAATTCTTGATCAATTTCCTTAAGTCAAAAATAGGAAATTTCTCTCCTTCTCCATGGGCCTAAGGCCCCAGCCGGTCCCTTCCCTCTCCCAGCGCGGGCCTAGCCCAGCTCAAAGCTCCAGCGGCCCACTCAGCCGCCTCCCTGCCCTCCACTCCTCCCAACCGAGCAGGCCCACGCCGGCCCGCTCCAGGCCCCCTTACCCCTCACGGCCTTGGGCGGCTGCTGCCGAAACCCGGCGGCTGGGCGCGAGCTTGGTCGGCCTAGTGCCGCGCTCCCCCTGGGGAACCCTAGGCGGCACGCCCGCTCCCAGCCGAGGAGCCGCCCGCCGGGGCATGCTCCGCCCGACGCCACCCGGCTCGCGCCCCTCCGCCGACGATGCGCACCGCGTGGCGAGGAGAGGTACGGACGCCGAGGTTCCCCACCGCCCGCTCCCAAACCCCAGCGCAGCTACCCCTATAAGAACCAGCGCTGCTCGCGTCTTCCCCTGCCGCTGCCTCGCCCTTCCTCTTCTGCGCACTGCTGCTCCGCTGCCTGAGCAGGGCAGCACCGCATCACGCCCCAGCGGCTCGTCGCGGGCACTCGCCAACGCGCGCGCGCCGCCAGCTGGGCGCCGCGTCGTCCGTCCTCGCCTCGGCAGCCCGAGCTGGCTGGCCCGGGCTGGTAGGCCGCAGCTGCTCCATGAGGGTTGTTCTTGCCACGCGCGGGCCGGCCGCACGCGCAGCATGCCACGTGATCGCCGTCGCCACGGCCGCGCTCTGCCACGACGCCGGCCTCCAGCTGGCGCCTCTGCCGCGAGCTCCACCTCACTGATCCAGCCGGTGTGCAGTCCCCTGCCGCCCGGTGGTCGCTTCCTCTCCGACGGCGGCGACCAGGGCCACGCTCTTCCCTTCCACTTGCCGCTGCAGACCGGCACCTGCTGCCGCGCCATACTTGCCTCCACCGCGCCGGTGGCGTCGTGCTCCCGCTCCGCGGCAGCGTTGGCGACGCCAACGCCGACTTGGCACCTCCGTGGACGCCGCCTGCTTGGTGGCGGGGTCGGTCCCACCGCCGGACTGCAGCTCGGCACGGCATTTGCGTCTGCCCGATGCTGTGGCGTCAACTCCACCTCGCCTTCTGCACCGGCCAGTAGCACTGCCATCACAGCCCCGGTGAGCCTAGCACCTAAAAAGCCACGAACCATGCCTTCTTTTCCCGATCTTTTTGTACCTAAGGCCGGCCTTCGTGCCATGTCCCACACCTTGCAGGAGGGTAGCAGTGAGCGCCCGACCACTCCAGGCTGTGTCCGGCAACCCACAGCCACCTCCGGCTAGCCATAGCCACTGCCGGCTAGGCTACAGCCACCCCTGGCCACCTGCAGCTGGCTGCAGACTGCCCCGGCTGGCTGCCGGCCACCAGAGCTGGCCACGGCCAGCCACAGCTGGCTAGAGGAGGCTACGACAGGCTGCAGCAGACCACAATTAGCACAAGCTAGCTGCAACCCTCCCGGTACCCCTGGTGCTCCGTCGAAGTCTTGCCGGCCTCGCCATCTCCGACAAGGTCGAGCTTTTGAAACTCCGCCGATGCCGTCCTCGACGTCGGCAACACTTTCGCTTTTTACTCATTTTTTACCAATGTCGCATTATAGCTATATATCTGCCTATCTATGCCTGTGCCGTGCCTTCGCGTCGGTCAATATCTCTCGCGCTATGGAAATGTGCTACTCCGTGTGTGGTTGCCGTCTTGCATTGGGTTGTGTGTTGGTGTATATGCTTATCTGTGGACCGAGCCTTCGAGCCGGTTGGGAGAGAGTGACGTGTGTTCGAACGTGCGATCGCGAGTTCGTCTCGCTGTGACCGTAACGCCGAACACATCCCTTCTCTCATGCTTTTAGTTGTCTCTAACATGCTACTATTGTTGCGACCTGATTCGGCCTTAGGACATGGTCACTAGGGACTTAGCGATGCGGATATTACCCGTATATGATGAGCCCCTCACGACCTAGTCTAATGGGAGACGAAATAGGAAGCGACAATTGTGATATGACGAGAGCCAACCTGTGTAGGTTAAGCTTATGGTCGCGAGACATCTCGCCATGACCATTGGGCTCTACCTCTTTCCCCTCTCTTACTTTCTCTTACTCTTTTCCCAAACTACCTCGTATGCTTGTGCCATGTAGACCATAGCATTCCTTCGGACCTAGCGGTGACAACCGTATCGCTATGGACCCTAGGAATAGCATTGTGCCGCCCTAGTAGCACGGAGGTCGTGGTGCCCTACGAGTTGGCGTGAATTGTGGAACCGTGCGAGACTTAGGTCTCTTTTCCTTCGACCACCGTCCATTACCATGACAGGTAGGTTGGGGGAGCACGGGACCATTCTACTCTTTTGCTCACCTTCGATTCTCGCTAATCCAGTAGGACGCGGATCGAATCTCTTGTTCCACCACCTTCGATCAGTGACTATCGCCATGTCACGTGGACCGAAGTGCCGTGAAACCAGAGTCTCCTTTTCTTACTTATCTGTTTTTGTTAGTGTTCTTTATTTGCCTCTTGTTCCATTTCCTCTGATTCCCGTCGCGCAATGGCGAGTGGATCAAAGGAGGTGGACCTCATTTTCCCTCTTTGGTTCTTTCGTGCTTGAGCCCTAGTATGTTTGTACCTATTAAGATCGTAGCATTCCTTGGGCTCTCACGGTGACAACCGCACCGCTGAAACCTCAGAGAATGCCTTAGTGCATATAGTGCATCTTGGTCGAGGTACCCTACAAGTGGTTTAGGCACTTGTGATCTCTCGTGCATCGCTCCTCTCCGATGCCTCACCTTTTACCATGGCGAGTGCATTGGAAGGGGTAGACCACCGCTCCCTCTCTTTTCTACCTTCTATTCTTCCCCGCTAGCCCGTTCTATTCGATCTCGTCTTAGCCATGACGACTGGATCAAAGACCGGACTATCTCTTTTAGTTAGCGGAGCTATGGTCTATGTCCTGTTCTCGAACCCATGCGAGTCGACTTGATTGACCGTTCGAAAACCATCCTCGTCGAGGATGTGACCGAGACCGTGGCATGGACATGCCTAGCTAACTCTCCTTCTCTTCCCCTGTTGTGCTACTCTCTTCCCGGCTCCCGACGTTGTTGTGTCATGCGGGTCGAGAGGACCTGTAGCCGCTCCTCTGTTGTTCGTGTTCCAATCTCTTTTGCTACCGTCGGCTACCATGACGGGTAAGCTAAAGAGCCCCAGAACCAAGTCACAACTCCTCTGTTTCGTGTTAATCGTTCTTACTCGAATCTTATGTAGTAGTTGTGACTTATGGGTTAAAGGCCACAAGGGCCAAACCCTATTGTTCCTATTTTCCCTTTCCTTCTTGCTTGTGATCCCCCGGTCCCTGCCAATTTCCATGACGTTTGGATTGTGAGGCCGCAAGCCGTGGTGTTTGTTTAAGATAAGTTAGGATCAAGCCTCTTCTTTTGAAGCCGTACAGGTCGACATGATTGACCCGGGACGTACTGGCTATTTCGAGGTCTCGATCCGAGCTTATGCTTAATAGACAACCACTTCTATTTATTTTGAGCCCGAGGATCGGACACCCTCCGCGAGGGCTAAGTCTTTTTCAGTGCTTTATTGGAGTTATCCGGTTCTTCTGTATCTTGTTGCCTTTTTGGGGAGTATTGGATTTTGGTTAGGGAATTGATTGCTCTTCGTCTTATTTGTCGCTATACCGAGGTAGTTGCATTGCAGTGACAATGGGCGGACCGAAGATCTGCTAGAGGGAGGAGACATGAAGGTCAACCAGATGTGGATGACAATGGATTGCTATGAACAGGTGCCACGTCCCACCCAACCTCGTAGAGCCCTATTAGGCATGCAATATGTAGCTGCTAGCGCTTTACTTTATGCAAATGAACTGTGATAGGATGCAAGGTAGGTTGCTTGATAAGCCATTACCTTGACGCAACCTTTCTCCTGCACACCCGCTGCTAGGATAGACACTCGCCTACTTCATGATACTTGCTACACACTTACACTTTACTCATACATGCTTGTGTGTGGCTAAGGCACGTGGTGCCGTAAATTGGATAACTGGGGATAACGTGGGAGAGATCTTGGCGTGTGTCTTGGGTGTGTGGTGAGGGTTGTGTCGATTGGGCGGGATCTACGACGAGTCGGGGGACAAGTCTTTTTGGGGAGTGTGATCCGGGCACTCCCTATGTGAGAGTGCCCGTGGCGGGTACATGTGATGTGAGTAGATTCGGGGAGGAGTGTCTTCGTGGGGACGAATCCCCGGAGTGGAGGTGCCGTCGAGGCACGGGCGTCGAGCCCCTTGTGAAGATATCCCTGCCCTGTCCCCGTTAAGGACTGATTGGGCGAAGGTGCGATTCATGGGACCTTTTCGTACACACCACCCGTTCCTGATGGGCGGGAAACGATTTGACGGCTAGCTGGCCCCCTGCCATTACTACTAGGTTGATAGGTGATAGTGTAGGGAGGTGCGGGTGCCGAGACCCACACCCTCCCGAGGCAGCGTGGTATCATCGGGATCCGGTACCACGTCTCACGTCTCGGCGTCTTGCGGTGGGTCTCCGGGGTGCCCCCCAGCCGAGTGGTAGAGTAGCATCGGGCCAGTTAGGCGGCAGCTTGGTATCAGCCTAGGCGAGGCATCGTCGATGATGGCGATCTTGTGGTTCCAGGTGTACAAGCTCTGCAGAGTTACTAAATCTATACGTATAGCCGTGTCTCTGGTATGGACATTCCTGTGAGTATGCCCCACGTTCGTTATAGTGAGAGGAGTCCTTCTTCCTTTCTCCCCCGGGTGTTGTTGGATTCCGGCTTAGGCCGTTGAGGCAAGGAGGAGCGGGAGTCTTCCTTGCCGACTAGAGAGTAAGAGTGTGGTGAGATGTATGGATGGGGATGTGATGGATGGATGTGTGAATGAGATGGGTTAAAAACCTGATGAACTATATTATATTTACATTATGAACTGGCATAGGAAAACTACAGCCAAATATAGGCCTTTTTCTCTCTACCCTTGCATTCCACTTACCACAAATCGTACTGATAGAGTTGAGCAGGTTTGGTATCCGAGGAGGCCTACGACGATAATGGAGCTGGAAGGATTAGGTGGTCCCGTTCCTACACTCAAGTTTGGTTAAGGAGATCAAGTCTACGCCCGCCGATACTCTACTCCGACTCTGATGATCGTTTGTGAAGGAGGAGTTTTCACCCGCTGTGGCACTACGCCTACTCTGATGTTGACCTGTGTGTGCATATCGCTAGGATACTTTGTACTTAGGTGTGCCTCTAAGTGTTGTAAAACCTTATAACTTGTACCTTTTTGCGATGTATGAACCGTGGTATCAACTGTAAATGATGTACTCTGTGGATTTCCCTTCGAGGAAATTGCGGGTCGTTTCAGATTCTCTTAGTGTTTTTAAGTAGCAATAAAACATTATCACTAGTCAAACATATGGAAATTCTCATTAGGAGACTTTTAGTAGGAAAAGTTATATACTAAATTTTGAAAACCAAAACACTAGGAGAAGCCCACATCACCAAGAGAATTAGAAAAAAAATCTGGTAGTGATTGCAAATTCTACTTGACTATAAATATATCTAACAAGTGGGCTAATGAGGTGGATAGATTGTCCGTTGAGAGAAATAGCTAATAAAATTTGACTTTATAAGAGTTATTGTTTCGTGTGAACTGTGAAACTCAGTACGTTTAGGAATAAGTTCTGTACTGGACCGGTGCTTAACTTCACAAAAATCCAAAACATCACGGTGATGTAACTTCATCGATCGATCTGATTGCAGACATATTCCCTCCATTCCCAAGTAGAAGACGTTTTTAACTTTCCAATATCACATTTAATTATTTGTTTTATTTAATTTTTTATGTAAATGACAAAATAAATAAGGTATTATTAAAATATCTCTTATGATAAATTAAATTCTAACTAAATAAATAATATTTATATAAAAATTAAATAAAACAAATGGCTAAATATAATATTTAAAAGTAAAATACATCATCTATTTAGGGACGAAGAGAATACACAGTAGCAAATGTCTACCTGCATGCGTCCTAGTGCAATGCGATATCTCGAGACAGATAAATATAAAGATATAAATATATTACTCCATATAGATAAGCAAAACATATATACTCCAGTATATATATATATATATATACTAGAACTAATATAAGTACACAAAAATCCCAGCACCAAATGTCCAAATCAATCGCATATACACAGCTTAATTCAACTCTCATAGCAGCAATAAGCAATGGTCCTGTAGTCTCCTCCACGATCAGGGCTCGACACGGCCTCATCGCCGGCGGCGGCTCGGCCCAGTCATCCCGACGACGACGTACAACCCCACCAACTGCGACGCCACTAGCCACCCGTCCTTCCTCAGTACGGCTTGCCCCAGTACGTGAGGATGTCCTGGAGCAGCGGGTCGCCGGCGGGCAGCCCCACCCCGACCGCCGCCGGGCCGAGCTGATGCCCGCCGCCAAGCCCCAGCATCGAGCCGGCCGGGTTGATCCCCGGGCCGGCGCCGGCGCCGGCGGCGAACGTGCGCTCCCACTCGGCGATCTTGGGCTGGCTCTGCACCTCCGGCCGCTCGCCGCCGCCGCACGACGACGTGGCGGCCAGCGCGTGGCCGTGGCCCGAGCAGCTCGAGTCCGCGCCGTGCGCGCGGGGCATCGAGTCCGACGGCCGGACCTCGCAGTACGCCGCCAGCTCCGAGAACGGCGGCGGCGCGTACCCCGTCGCCCCGGCCGCGGCCGTGGCCGTCGGAGGAGGCAGCACGGACGGCTTCTGCTCCGGCGGCGAGCCCATGGACATGGACCCCTGCGCGCCGCCTTGGCTGCTCGCCTCGGCCCCGCCGCCGGCTCCGGTCGGCCTCTCCTGAACGCCTTTCTTGTTGTAGATTCGGCACAGCACCCAATCATCCAACTGCAACAGCAGAAAACCGAAAGGAAATTAAAAACAATTTTTTTCTTAATCACGCCCATACCACCCAACCAACCTTTATCTATCTATCCAACAGAAAGGAAGAACAACTAAACGATTTTCTTAACGATGAAATGAAATCCAAAGGCATTATTGATGCGTCGTTTTCGATCGTATCCGATCGCTGTCGTAGCTCGCAAAAGCGCAAGAGATAATTGGCGGCTCAAGGAGCATGACGCACGGCCGCGGCACAGCATCTGCAGGCGTTCACACTTGCAGAAATGGAGCTCGCTATCTTTTTATCCGTGACTAGCTACTAGTAATTCGATTGCTAATTATTCTTTGTGATCCATACGTGTCGATGATTACGTTCTTATCTGAACTTTTTCTGATAATACGGGAGTGACGGGACAAGAGATATATTAACAAGCAATATACGTAGGAAAAAGAGATACTTTTCTGCACAGACAGACGCCGGGACTCTGAACGAACGTACCCTGAGGCTGTTGTTCTTCTTGCGGGCGGTGCGGTCGACGTCGGCGAGGCGGTACTCGTGCATGATCCAGTTGGTCTTGTCGCCCTTGGGCGCCTTGCCGGCGTAGAAGACGAGCGCCTTCTTGATGGCCACCGGCTTCGGCGTGCCCACCGGCTTGTCGGCGCCGGTGGCCTTCCAGTACCCGGCGCCGGCGGCGCGGTTCGGCCGCGACCCGTTCGGGTACTTGCGGTCCCGCGGGGAGAAGAAGTACCACTCCTTCTCGCCATACAGCGCCATCCCTGCATGCGCAGATTAAACCAAAGACCATCAGGATTCAGGTACAGGCGAGCTATGGAACTTGGAACAACGAACGATCTGCAGGGATGGGAGCGGCGGAGGACGGCACGTACTTGGGAGCTGCCAGGGGTCGTACTTGTACAGATCGATCTCGGCGATGATGGGCACGGAGATGGGCAGCCCGGCGCAGCGCCGGCAGAGGTAGTGCATCACCAGCTCCTCGTCGGTCGGGTGGAACCGGAACCCCGGCGGCAGCTGCAGCTCCTGCGACGACTGCGCCGCCGCCGCCGCCACTCTGCCTCCGCCTCCGCCGCCGCTCATGTCTGCTCGACTGGTTGGGTTTCTCTTCCTCCTCTGGCCGACCCGCCGCTTCCGAAACCGTGACTGCTCGGATCACTTAGCGAGAGAGGTCAAATGAGCCGCCGATTCGACCCCCTTTCTCTCGCGAAAGGCATGAAACAATGCGCCGTGCTGCACGCACGCCATATATAGCAAGCGCGCGGGGCGGCTGTGCGGCGCCAAGCGATGGCGACCGGCAAGGGCGACACGTGGTGGTGAGGGCTTCAGTCAGTGCTGACGACACAGCGCTTGGACGGGGCCGCGCGGGGCCAGTACAGAAGCTTGGATTTCCCAAATACCAGGTGAAATCAAAGTCTTCTGAAAAAGTGAAATCAAAGAGTAAGAAATTCAATAGCAAAAATAAAAACGTTTAGAACTTTTTTTGTGACTAAAAATGTGTACATCTCGTGTGTAATCACAAAGGCACAAGAACAACAACAACTGAATCCAAATGAGACCAAATCACTCAAATAAACATGAAAACGGAAAAACAAGAAGTTTCTAAATATATCTAAACTTGGATCACTTAGAACTCTTTCATAAATATGACGGAAGGCATCATAAATCATGACTAAAAGAACAGATGCGACAATACTCAATACTCAATAACTAAAAAAACATAAACAATTAGAAAGAACTAAAAATTTAGATAAAAATAGAAAGAGAGGAAACTTTGAACATAAGAATATAATTTCAAATGCATGGGGCAAAACAAATGAATTTTCTTATGACGCTTTATGAAAATCCAAGAAAATTTGCAGCACTACTCTAAGAAATGTATTTTCTATTAAAAAATCAAAGAAACAGATAAAATGAAAAATTAAAAGAATCAAATTACATCTTTAATACAAATGCATGACTCAAAACAAAGGAAATTTATGGATCTTTATGAAAATTACAACCAACTTTGCAGTAGGGTATGGATATCAACATCAAAGAAAGATGTGAGATGTAATTCAACATAAACATGTAAAGATCACAAATGTAGAAGCTTGAATGAGAACAAAGGCAACTTCATATAGATCTTTATAAAAATCACAAACAACTTTGCATCAATCAATCCTAACTACTATTACACGCTATTATTTATGTGGAATGAGAAAACATATCAAAGTATGATAAAGAAAATAGGAAAACAAACATAAAACAGATTAAAAATCCATAGTTATTACACTACTTCTAGAACAAATCTTATGTTTTCTCCTTGTTGTCATACTAAAATGAAAGCATGATATGCGTAATCAAAGTATGATATATACAACATGATACGTGGTACTGAAATTAAAGCAAAAAATTAGGTGTGAGAAAAGGAGATTTGCACTTGAGCATGATATATACAACAGGACTTTAATTTTTTTACATCAGGATTTAATAAATTTTATGGATTGGAACAAACCATATGCATAATACAAGTGATAAAATCTAAAATTATTTTAAGAATTGAAATAATAGAATTACTTGGACCTTAAACTACCCAAACATACCAAAATAGGAAAATAACAAAACATATAAAAATAAGAAAAAAATGACAAATAATGAAAGTACAAAAAGTATTCTATAAATTGAAAAATTATGAGTGGCAACAAATGATGCAATCTAAGTGTTTTTCTCACTCAGGTGAGATTTATTAAATCGCATGATTTGGAGGGTCCATCATCACACAATTAGACAAGCCAAGATAGGTGTATGCCAATATTTTCACACAAATCTTTAGTTACATCAATTTGATGTAGGAACTACATCAAAATCATCACCGTAAGTTTAGTACAAGTGTAGTGTAAATTCAATACAAATTGATTGTAATAAAATTGGTTTGTAGGAGAGAATTTCATCCTAATATTGGTTCCTCCCATGCAATCTATTTAGGATGAACAAAGGGAAATAAAATGAAATAAATAAATCACAGGTTTTTATCCAAGCATGATATATATAGCGTAATAAAATTTCTATATACTAGAACAAACCATTTTCATTAGGCAAATAATCAAAGTGACAAAATCCAAAAAATATTTTGTAGGTTGCAAAATAGCAAAATAACTTCGGTCTTCAATTAACCCGACATATTACAATACAAAAATGACAAAATACTAACAAAAAGAAATGTTCTATAGATTACAAAAACAAAGTTTAAGGGACTTGTATTTACCAAACATAGGAACAATGGAACAAAGTTTAATTGGTGTATGTGATCAGGAGCACAAATCATAAAAAATGTCCAAAATAAAAAGGAGGACTCTAAAAAATGCCAAAACCATTGCAAAGTATGAAATCATCACTTATCAATAGTGGCCAATGATCCTACACCATGACGATCGAAAGATCACACGTGCAAAAAATCATGTGAAAAAGCGATAACATCACTCAGGTAATGTTTAGCCTTATTAAAACATAGAAGGATTTGTGGATTTGGTAATTGTGTCTAGCATCGATAAAAGCATTTCAACAAAAGATACTGCAGTCTTGTCTGCACTCGACCCTACATGCATCTATCAGATTTGATGACTTTGTAGATTAATTATAACAGAGATAGAGAAAGTTTCATAAAGTTTTATATGATAAAATCTATTGTCACAATAACCAATACAAAAGCTACTGCAGTCCTGATAATAATGTTATGAAACTGACCTAACAGAGCTAAGTGTTCTTCTATGTGAAGTTGCAAGAGCCAAGTTATATAATAGTTATATTTTATTTGTGTATAAAAATGTCAATCTATGTGATGGTATAGTTAAATATTGAGTTCTCTAATGTTTTTTGAGGACACATAAAAATATATAATTATAATTAGTCCAAGACTGTCTAACCTGGTCTTTTCAATTTCTCCACCTTTGTCATCAATCATAGAAAGAAATAGTCATCAAAGGCTAGACTTTAAAACAGATTTGACAAAGTGGAACATCAAACAATCTTGGAGCTACTCAAACATAAAGGCTTTAGTAAAAGAAGGATTCGCTAAACTAAAAGCATCCTAGGAACCTCCTTAGTCTTTTTTTAATGGTATTCCTAGGAAGCCATCCCTATGTAAAAAAGGAGTTAGACAAAGGACCCCCTTTCCCTTCTTTTTTGGTCTTAACAGCTGATCTCCTCCAATCATCATTAGTAGAGATAGCTTCCTCGATCACATCACTTAGTAAGTCTTAGCATATTCCTTTTAACACCAATACCTTCCACGGCAACAGTGCTAAAAATGCTTGTTGACATCTTTTAACATCATTGCCAGAGATAGAGATAAATCCCCACCTCTAGGAACAACGCTAAGAATACTCGTGAGAGTATTCTAACAATACTTAGCACTAGGTTGTCATCCCTAGCATAATGTAAGAAATACTAGTATATTAATATGCAGCTTAAGAGATGTACATAATGGTATCCGCAAGCGCACAGATAATACACTATTGTAGCATTTTACCGAGAGTAAATCTAGGATCGTTATTTACATTTTACCACTAGGAAGGTCTACAGGCGTGCATAGCAATATAGGAATATATGATAATGACCTTACTTATGATGGCTGAGTATAACCAGGTCCACACTACTCATAGTAGGGGTAAGTCACAAGATAAATGATAATATAAGTATGAGTCATTTGCTTAAATAGATAGAGGCTCCTAGATATATTATTATGGTTACTAGTAGAACATCAAGAATCAAGAGTAGGAAGTGCTCAATCAAATAGGCCCAATATGGTTACATAATTTTAGGAATGATGTTGTTTCTTAAATTTACATCTTGCATATACATATAAGTATAACAAAAAGATGGTGTGGTAGTCGGTGCATCCATCATGTGGGAACCTAAGGGTTGACAGAGTAGACTATTTTTGGACCCTATGTTTAAGAGCCTACCCGAACATAGTGGACTGCGTAGGCTAGACAGGATTGTCACCACTTGCTAGCTACTACATATCAGTGCCTACTATAACCTGGATCTTGACAAACTGATTAGAATGGTCTACAAGTTTTGGTCAAAGTGAACTTCATTTAGACCTAAAGAATACCCCCATGAATCTATGTGATCTTTATTTGGCTTCATCGTGTCGGCTAATGCAAACCAACATCGAATCAACATGTGAGATGCATCATTAGTGTGTTTTGTCTACATGGATCAAAGTGGTGGGCTTGGATTGGGTTTGTCCTAGATCAGCTGGCCGTAGCCTAGGTTCCTTGACCCCCCCCTCCATATTCATTTTAACCTATTTTTTGTCCATTTTTCCCTACACTCAAATAGTCATCAAAACCTATGCAATTGTTGGAATTAAGCCCTATGACTAAGGTTGATGTTATAAGCATGCCCCTATTAAAGCACTGTTGTTGGTGTGGAATGATGAGTTGGTGACCATCACCATCACAACATCAAATCTCTCAAGGTGTTCAACATAGTAAGTTCTATAAACATTTTTCTCAAACACACAAGAAAGCTATATATGTATTTATGTACTAGGAGTGAAAAAACTAAAAAAGGATGGGAACATCCAAAATACACACACATGTGCACACAACACACGTTCGCTCCCACACTCACGCGCCAACACCCAGGCTCGCACCTATACCCACGCTATGCATGCAAGCGTGTGCACACACACACACACACTTAGACACAGGCACACGCATGCACGCACACACACAACACTAACTATCGAGATTAGATTATATTTGTGTTACTGGTGTTCATTCTAGGTCTTTAAAAATTGTCTTACGTCATGCAAAGAAAAAAATCTTGGATGAAACTCACTTGGTTTCCATTTCGTTATGTTGGCTTAAAAAATGTTTTTGTACTAGAATATTGAAATTTTTTCCTCGAGTAGTAAATCGGTATGCAACTTAAAAAACCAATAATGCAAGCTTTCCTTTATTTTCTAAACACCATACATGGTTCATGTTGCAACAACACAATGTTGTTTTGCAAATAAGGTCTATAACGAGTTTTAGGTTTGCTTAGGCTGAACCTATAGTCAAGTTATTGTCTTTTTTCCCTTTTGAATTTTGCAACTTGGGTGGGTGGGTATGGGGGCACGTGCCCTTACCACTTGATAGTCATATTCAAAGATGAGGAAGTACTCCATAATGAAAGAACAATGATATGCAATGATTTTTCATGTTATCCTACCATTCTAGTCCTACCATTGTAGCCCACTTTCAACACATTGGTGAGAACCATGATTATAATATCACAAAACCACAAAACTACTATTATGTATAGTTTGAGTACATAACAATCATGCAAATTGTGATTGCATTTTGCAGCATGTAGGGTCTAATAAATATCGATTTCTAATATTATTTTGGAGGTCAACTCAACTCAACTCAACTCAACCATGCTTGTCCTAAAGAATAGAAGTGATACCAAGAAGATACAAACCACATTCAATCAACACTTATCAATAGTCTTCTACCATATTATTAGTAGAAAACTATAATTCAACTAGATTATTAATTCTTGATAATATAAGAATTCTACTAAAAAGCATTGTAGTAGTTTTCTAGTCCAACTCAACTAAACATGATAAAGTAAGAAATGTTCGAGCAACTATGATGGTACCATATCAACTATATTCCATTATTGCGAACTGTGCCCAGTTAGTTGGTTAGATTCTTTATGGTGGAACCTGTCCTTCTGAGTTGAAGTCTTCGACTTGGTACGAATGCTTGCATTTTCATGGATTTATTTCTGATTTAACGGCGTTGTTCTTTCAGTGGTAGGCAACATCTCTGTCAACAGCAGACGCCTGTCGTGACTTCTTCAATCTTGATATTTATCGACGAGGCCCTTACAGAGGTGCTCATAGAGTTAGGTTTGGCGTGCATGCATTTATAGGGGTGAGTGCGCGTACATTGTTATTTGTACTATGCAATTAAAAGAACTATATTTAGGTATCTAGTAAGTGCACCTTACCGCCTCAACCTTTCACTTATATATTTAGTAAAATATGCAAAGGGAAACATAATATGATGGTGGAAATATTCGAGACATGCATAGTCATGTTTTGAGTGATTTGTTATTGTTGTCCAACATAGTGAATATACACATAGTAGGCATATTTTAAATATGAATTTTTGCAATTTTTGTAATATAATAGATTGTTTATATGATAAAGTTGGGTATGTAACAATACTTAAATCATAAAGTGCTAAATAGTCATGATAAAACATAATTTTTTTAGGTCAACTCAACTCAACTCAATATCAGACCACCCTACGTAATAATAAAACTTTAAGGCGCTCATCTCGTGCTCAAAACCAACCCCTCATCTCTCCATAGGAAGTCTACATCACACCACCTAACTCCATATACCGTTTTCTTTTTTGCAAACTATATTACTTAACTAACTATGACTAACATCAACTAAGTGTGTATGATACACATAATAACCTCACTAACAGAAAAGTGTCTGCGGGCATATACGGTGCACGAGCAGTCGAAACGCATGTACCGCGCGCATGTAGAGTTGTGGTGGAGCCACAAGGACGCTGTGCGCGGAAGATCCAGCAGATTCCCGGAGCGGTCCAGCCGCTGAGCCGCCGCCGCACACAACCCGCAGGAGGAAACGGTGCGCGCACGCTGGCCACGTGATGGAGATGTCTGACACGCCCGCCGCGCCAGTGCACCGCGCAGGGCAAACACAAACAGGTGGATATGCCTCCACTAGCTGAAGCTCCGTAGGCTGTGTGTGTAGCTGAGCTGAGCCATCAATGCACAGCTCTGTTCAACGTGACAGCAGGAGATTGGGTTGGGCATTACTACCACCACCCGATTAGACCAGTCAAAGCCCACTTTCGCATCTGCTGGAAAGTACTTTCGGGTCGACACGTACGGGTGGCAAAGCTTCTCGAGCACTGTTAGGATCAGGTAGCTTTCAGCAGAATGAATTCCATGAGATTTTTAGTCCTCTCATGCCCTGTGTTTTCTTTTTCTACCGGTTAATGTCGTTTTCTATCAGCTAATGACCACAGAACAGTAATATTATATTATATTCTCCACTCTCCAGCAGCTAGCTAGCACGATATGCTACGGATGGCATACGTAATTATCCTGCAAGCTGAGAGGCTAATTGACTAGCTGCTTTGCTTTGAGAGATAGTGGCACAGGCTCTCACACATGTATATGTACTACCAGATTCTTCATGGGGCACATACTCCGTCCGTCCCAAAAAGGATGACGTTTTGGGTGTTCATGCCACAAGTTTGACTCGATTTGCAGAAAATATGTATAATATTTATATCTCTAAATAAATTTATTAAAAAACTAGATCTAAAGATTTTTTCGATAATACTAATTATAATACTAATCAATGATATTTATTATTTAAAAAAATTGCCGGTAGTCGTTTCTCGAGAAGCGAGAACGATATTCTTTTTGGACGGAGGGAGTAGCTGTGTACGGGCGGTCGACAGCAACGCGGCGACGACGGATCGGATGGTTAGCTAGCTGTCGAGGCGTACGTCTAACTGATCAGCAACGTGCCGACGCATGCACAGCCAGCCATCGATCGGCCGAATTCGTCGTCGACGGGCACCGGCCGGCGAGCGCTGGCGCCGTCGTCCGCCGCGCTGATGGGAACGCGTGTCGCGTACACATCACCGCACTGTTCGGCTGATCGTAACTTGGTCGTCGGCTCCATGCCACCACTGCAACCACGCACCTTTTTCTCGACCGGTGAAAGAAACTGGCATGGATGGCCTGCCGGCGTTTTATTAGCTAGTAGGATCGTATATATGACGATGCTGCTGCGTGCATACGTACGTGGATGATGATGAATCGGCTAGCTAGCTAGCTAGCTAACTGATGGGGATTGTACATAACCGTATCGATCGGGCGGAATGGAGTTCAATTAATTACTTGTTAATTGTTGGATCCAGCGTCGTCGTCTGTGAACGAAAGTTTGTTTAATGCACGTCCAGATTTGGGAGGTGGCACGTAGGCGCAGAGCGATCAAGTAAAGATGGGAACGTGGGCTACTAAAAGCAGACGCTGATGTGTGCCGCCTCTCCAAGCTTGGAGTAGTATTATATTACGGAGAGTGTCGCTTGCTAATGCTAAGTACTAATGATAGTCCAAATAGTGGCCTGGTGGCCCTGTGTGTGGCATGCACATGCAGCAATCACCATAGTAATTTGATAAAAAAAAATAATAGTCCAAATAAATCAAGAAAACAATATATTTCAGGTATGTATAAATAATAGTATATCTACGCAATTAATAATTAATATTAGCATTTGAGTAGACAAATAATGGAATGAAGTCACTGTTGCAGTGCGAAGCGCGTCTGCCCTCGATCGCGTCGTCGTGACAGACGGCTAGCTGGCAGGCGAACCGTGAACGTAGGTACGTGGATGGTTATTGATGTGTGTACAGTACATACTTTCAGCGTCAAACAAAAAGATATTTATGATAGGTACGGCGGGTCGGGGCGCGAGTGAGGAACAAACAAGACGATACGTAGATGCCAGGAAAATCAAGCTATCAAATTAAAGCAGCTAGCAGCGCGCGGCCAAGACCCAAGATATCGCAGATATGTGATGAGATGATAGATGATGACTCATGCATGATACATGCCCCCATCTTATGGCCTGATGCCGTACCTTACTTAACCGGCATCTAATCTGAATTATTTAGGCTACACGTACACGCCTAGACCAAGCTCGTCAAGCTAAGTGTCGCGCTGTCTCTTAATCACGCGGCACAAGCATGACGGCACGCTGTCGCTGATGGGTAGTACTACTAGCTGGTTGACATTATATACGCATAATATTCTCTCGCTTAATAATAAATCGAGTGTTCCATAAAGTTCCAGCTAGCTGCACGCGTGCTGACATTATAATCTTACGGAGTACGTAGTGTGCGTTGGTTTTTAGTTTTTATTATTATTAGGCCACGAAAGATGATGAGGCGGCGGTGCATGCTGACCTAAACTACTGTACAAAGCCATTGTCAAAGCAGAGAGCATATAGTTTTATCGCAACAAGTACTTCCGTACTTTATTTTTCTGACTTCTCGACGATATATGCGATTACGTGTCTAATAGGCCTTATTCAGTTCGTAAATGTTAGAAAAAGTTGTAATAGTAGCGTTTTCGTTTTATTTAGCAAATATTGTCCAATCGTAGCCCAACTAGGCTTAAAAGATTCGTCTCGTGATTTACAACAAAACTGTGTAATTAGTTATTTTTTTATTAACATTTAATGCTCCATATATACGGGTAGAAATTGATGTGATGGAGAGAGAGTGGAGAATGTTGCAACTTGGGGGGACTGAACAAGGCGTATGTATGTTTCGTGTATGCATGATGAGTCCAGTTGCCACACACATACATGAATGCATGCAGGGTAATTATTATTATAAGTTAAAAATAAAGATAATTAAGAGGTCCATCGTGCATGCATGTGTAATTAGCGATACGGACTAACATATAGTATAAAGACATCCAGACAATTTGAGGTGCACCTGGCTTACACGACGTACACAAAGGACAGCTTCGATGGGTACACCGCACTATACAGGGGGAAGCAATCTGACAAAGCCACTTCAGCAGTTCAAGTCATGTTTCATCCAACCGCTGTCACGTCCTACTACTCTGTCAGGAATCCCACACTTTGGTGTGACGGTGACGGTACAAGTTGGGCAAGCCGTGACACACGTCCACCGAGCCCATATATAAGTATAGTATATAATCCTATTACTAACGATCAATTAGTCAAGAAATCAAGCGAAGAACACAAATAATAAGGAACCCAATAATAAGTCGTACTAGTATGTCACAAACAAGACGGTGGGGTGAGTTAGTGGGCCGGGCCTTAGGAGCAAGAAGAGGCTGGATGTAGGTAGACCAGTGAAGAGGGGCCCGGCCCATGTATTGCCTCCGGTGTGCACTATATAAAGACAAGACATACGAATAGCGTAAAACTGCAGCCGTCTCCTTATGCTCTCACCTCCATTACTCTTCTTCGTCTCATATGTAAGTATATAACTAAAATTTTCTCCTCTCCTGTTGTTTTTCGTCTCATATCTAGAAATTTCTTCCGTTATAGTTCATCGTTTCATATATCTAGAAATTTCTCGTCTCATATCTAGAAATTTCTTCCGTTACAGTTCATCGTTTCATATATCTAGAAATTTCTCCTCTAACAGTTGTGTTATATACAACACTCGTTGAAAAATTTGCTACGAAGTTTGAGAGTTTTGAGCCAACTCTGAACAAAATATAATTACTAAAATGGTGTTATGGGAGTAAATTGTATTTGGTCTTTGGCACAGTAACGAAAACAAAACTCTGTAACCGTCTTTAATGAAAGATGCATAGTGTTCTTAAAATCCCACTGTATTCTATGTGTTCCTCCTTTGTTCTTGCTCTTCATAGTTCTCTGATTACTTTCTTGCGTGTTTAGAAGACGTAGTTGGAGTTTTAGGAACAACTCAGAGAACTGTAAAATGTTGAATTGTAACATAACTTTGGTTGGAGTTTTGAGAACAACTCAAAAAACTGTAAAATGTTGAATTGTAACATAACTTTGCCAAGGACAGCCATGATTTCCATGTTCCTAGAGAGTCGAGCACTAAGCATCTCAAGTACATTTCCACATATTGATTCATCCTTTCGGTTTGACCATCTGTTTATTGATGATATGCAATGTTAAACTAAAGTTGAAACTCGTAGGGTTTGAAAAGCTATTTTTAGAGGTAAAACATGGAGTCGCATGCAATCTATATAGCATTGAATGAGTGTTTATAACAAGTATAAAATGAGCAAAAATTGTAAGTTTGTCGACCACCACTAGAATGACTAAATATCCCTCAGATTTTGGAAGTTCTTCAATAAAATTCATGGACAATGCGGGACATATTTTGAAATTCCTTCCATAAAATTCATGGACAATGCGGGACAGACAATAGCTGTAGGAGTCTTACAAGGTGTTGTTATAGCTGTAGGAGTCCTCTAAGATGTTGCTGTAGGAGTCTTGCAAGGTGTTGCTGACAATGTCTGATAATGTTTGCTGTGTTGACACATAACACTTTGCTTGATATACTTATCAATGTCAGATTTCATTCCTTAATTTCCTTATAAAGTTTTGCTTTAGCCTATGATAGGTTGCGTTGACTCCTGAATAACCCCTAATGGCACTGGAGTGGAAAATTGTATGAATCTGGTTTGTAGTGCTTATCAATGTCAAATTTCATTCCTTAATTTCCTTATAAAGTTTTGCTTCAGCCTATGATAGGTTGCATTGACTCCTGAATGACCCCCTAATGGCACTGGAGTGGAAAGTTATATGAATCCGATTTGTAGTGCTGAATTGTGAATAGTGACCAATTCAGATAAGATTATCCTTTCTGATTAGGCATTTGTCCAAATTAAATCATTGGCCATTTGGGACTCTAAACTGCTAACTCAGTTGTGCTTGTAGCATAAGTATTGAATATTTCATGTATCAATTGTGGTTGGACTATTGAGACTACTTGAATAGGAAATAGGTGCGCTACTCTTGACAAGGCATCAGTAGCTATGTTGCATTGTTTGTAAATGATTTTAAAGTTGAAGCTCGTGAGTCATTTCATTGTTTTTCTTTGTAATTTAGATTGTAAGTTTTGATCCCTGAGGTAGGCCAATGATTTATGGTCAGTGAGTATGATCAACTCCTGTCTCGTAAGATAAGTCCTTCACTTTTCTACTATCATGATAAGAGCTTCACTTTTCTACTGTCATGATAAGAGCTATGAATTCTTTCTCATAGATAGATAAGTTCTTGTGCTTCTTATTGTGAGGGCTTTGCTAAAGTAACATGTAGTAGATAAGTTCTTGTGCTTCTTATTGTGAGAGCTTTGCTAAGATAACCTATAGGTTAGCCTTTCTGCATCAACATTGCCCTAGTAAATTGCAAATTATAAGCTTATTATGTACTCGGTTAGTCACATAAGTTATAAGCCTATTATGTGGGGTGTTCAGTTGGTCACATAAGTTACACTACTACAGAACCGACATTCAGTGCCGGTGATATTTGTGCCGGTTTTAGGAGAACTGGCACTGATATCTCTTCAGTGCTGGTTATACGCTTCAAAATAAAAAACAAGCCTGGCAGCAGCAACAACCGGCACTGAAGATCCACATCACTGTCGGTTTGTGGACGAAACATGCACTAATGTGGAGTTCAAACATCACTGCCGGCTCTAGCCAAGAACCGACACTGATATAAGGCGATCAGTGGTGGTTTTAGCCACAAACCGCCACTGATGGCACCGCCACTGATACAGGGCCATCAGTGCGGTTTTAGCCACAAACCGTCACTGATGTGATTTGCTAGATGCCGAATATTAAAAATAAAGCACAAAAATTTGATAGATTTTGGAAAGATGACCAAAACGGATGTTGTAGAACTCATCAAGATCTATAACTTTTATTTTGGTCATTTTTTTATCCGACAAAGTGATAGTAACGTTGTTCACAAATTTTACATCTCTCTTTTATACTTTAGAAAACTAAGTGAGAGATATGTAAGATTTATGAACAATATCATTATTACTTTATCGGATGAAGAAATAACCAAAATAAAAGTTTTAGATCTTGATAAGTTGCACAACTTTGTTATTCAGGACTTTTCCGGCTAAAATCATTTACACCTTCAAAATGGTGTTTGAAGTAGTTAATTTTTAAAATTCAAATTTTAAGCTGATAAAACAAAGTCATATAAAAAGATGATCAAAATAAAAGTTGTAGATCTTAGAAATTTCTAGAACTTTTTAGTTGACAATCTTTTCATTTGAATTTATTTTTCTCATGTAAAACTATGTTTGAATGTCTCAAATTTGAAATTTAAAATTTTAAAATGAGCTTTTTTAAAATGACCTCATGGACAAATGGCTAAAACAAAAATTGTAGATCTCAAAAACTTATGAAACTTTGTAGTTGATAACTTTTTGAATTGAAATCATCTTATCAGAGAAAATTACGTTTGACTTTCATAAATTTGAAATTTGACTTTTTTAAATGACCTTGGATGGAGAAATGACCAACATGAAAGTTGTAGATCTCAAAAAGTTATGAAACTTTGTAGTTGACAATTTTTTCATTTGAATTCATTTAGGGTCTCAAATACTTAATTTTTACTCGGTTTGGTATAATATGAGGAGGCCCAAAATAAGTTATAGTCACAAGTGACATTGTGGTGCAGTGGTAGAGGAGGGTACGCGCGAGGGGGAGGTTGCAGGTTCGAATCTAGTAGCCGGCTACATGTATATGATTTGATGTGAAAATGCTAGGGTGGCCCTTCCTAGGTGAAAAATTATTTTTGCTATTTTTGGATTTAAAATCATAATTTTTGAAAACCACATCATTGACGGTTCGGTTCTAGAACAGCCACTGATGGTTATCAGTGGCGGTTTGAAAGAACCGCCACTGATGATCATTCCATATCACTGCCGCTTTGGCTATGGCGGTTCAAAATCCAGCACTGAAGGGGGTTTTGAACCGCTGCTGATGTAAGTATTTGGAGTAGTATTATAAGCTTAATATGCGGGGTATTCGGTTGGTCACATAAGTTATAAGCTTATTATGCGTCGAGCACATAAGCCGGCTGATAAGATAATCCGACTAATTTGCTGTGAGAGAAATACTGTTCGAGCGGCCGATAAGCCTAGCTGATGAGATAAACGAACATGGCGCCATGTTTGTCTTATTAGCTAGGCTTATCCATCGCTCGAATAGTATTCCTCTCACAGCAAACCAGTCGGCTTGTCTTATCAGCCGGCTTATGTATCAGATTGTAAAGTCAATCATAATCTATTGAACCTTATCTACTTCATAAAATTCGACCAAACTCTTGAGCGACTTATCACCTGATCGTCGAGTCCTAATAAGAAGTCAGCTTATGCGGGAAACTAGGTACTAACCAGCATATGGTAGCGAAGCTTGGGCAAACAGGATCATGGACTCTACTTTAAACACCGACGCAATAATCATTGTCACTTCGATCAGAGGCAAATTGAACCATTACAAAAATCACATGTGGAAACGCAATCACTCTTCGTATAGCCATATAAAGCGTCTGATTGTAATACAGAAAGTTGAATTTGTACACGTACAATTGAATCAACACATCTCGATCGTTTGATCCTCCGCTCCGATCCGTCCTCCGTCCTACATCGCCGCCACGCCACCGCCTGCAGACACGCCGTCCCCGTCACCGTGGCTACGCCGGCGGCACTGCGGCGACTGCCCGAAGTTGTCGGCGGGGAAGGCCTGCGAGATCGGGCCGACATAGAACATGAGGTGTCCCGCGTCCTCCATGACGACGCGGTCGATGCCCCAGTTGAAAAGGAACATCCGCACCGAGACGCCGCCGAGGTTCCGGATGCTGCCGCCCTCGACGTTGCCGTAGATCCTGCGGCGGTACGTGAGGCGGTAGCCGCCGTCCACCTCGAACTCGCAGTCCCCGCCCATGAACACCTCGAACGCGCCGTCCGACGCCCGGTACGTGTACCCGGTCACGCCCTCCGGCAGGATGCCCCGCGGGAACCCGAACCCCTCCAGCATCTCGTACGCGCTCGGCTGGGCAGCGACCGCGACGTCGTCGTTGTTGCCCGAGCCGCCGGGGTCGCCGGTGGGGAGGAGCGTCGAGTCGAACGCCGACACGGTGAGGAGGAGGAGCGAGAGGACGACGATGCGGCACGCGGTGGCCGTCGCCATGACGGTGTTTCTTGGTTCTCGGACGTCGTTGGACTCTTTAAGGTGGTGGTGGTTATGATGACGAGTTTTATAAGGGATTTTGTTGGGAGGAGTTCGGATTGGAGTCGTAATCGGCTGGATTTTTTGGATTGAAGTTTGGGTTGTGAGGAGCTGTCAGGCGTGATGATATGACCATCTGTTAGTTCTTGGTTTGGCGTGCGGGTATAGCCTGACTTCGGCTGTACGTTGGACACGGACACCAGGGAGATTTTGCTTGCTTGCACTATAGCGTGAAGGGGCCACCAATATGCACGCGTGCATCAGCACATGTAACGATTGACTCGTCTCGTTCATATGTCCAAACAGACGACTGGACAAATTAGACGACCATTGTATGTGCTCCATACCATGGCCAAAGAACCAGATTTCAGTAACACTGTCACAGTATGGGGATACTGGATAGTTCATAGTCCAGAGATATTCATCCCAACAAATCAACTTTTCCCATCGAACAACCATTGTTTCGTTTGGCGAGTAGGTTTTTGATTGGTGGGTGAGGTGAGGGTGGGGCTAGGGTGTCATCATAACACAAAGGATTTACACCCAAGCAGAACATTTATATCTGTCTCAAAGCCCCTCGCTTTTCCGCGATATTTACATCTAGTCTAGTCTTCTATATGACGCTCCTAACTAGCCTTACCTAGTCATCTGCAGTGCGTCTGTGAGCAAGATGGCATCATTACTGGTTTGGCCAGTTCTCCAGACCCTGAAGCCGCTGGGGAAGAAGCCGCTCCGCCGCCAAAAGCGCATTTTCTGAGTTGAAAACGGCCCTTGCTCATCACCCTGAGGATCGATGTAATGCCAAATGGCCTCCGGGGCTTGTATGTGGCCTACGTTATTTGGCTCAAGTTGCACGGGATCGTTATCCCCGGCATCCTCGTCAGCTTCTAGATCAACAACTACTGTTGTTTGTTCTCCTTTATTACAAGGCTGGGTGTTGTCGTCGTCGTCTTCAATGGTAATAACATCGGCAGCAGCTGAAACAAGTCATGTTTCAGTCAGGTATAAGAATGAAGGGGCAAAAGGGATTAAAAACTTGTGAGGACAGAAACATCGTATTTTCAATCAACCAGCATGAGAACAATAGCAGCAAAGCCGTGGAACAAACCTTTAGCACACTGCTTTTGGGAAGATGGTCCAGGTACATCACTGCCAGTGTTGCCTTTGGTAGCTTTGTAAAGTAGCAAAATGAAAAGCATCAGATAGCACAACATGGTGTATACATCAGAAAAAAAATACAGCAGTGGAAAGAGGAAAGCTAATAAAAGACCATCCTCAGAAACTCATTGCAAGCAAACCTTCAATGCTCCCACGCTGAACATCTGTTCCAGTTCTATCGCCATCAGTGCTAGCTTTAGCACCTTCAATGCTCCCGTGCTGAATATCTGTTCCAGTTTTATCACCATCAGTGCTAGCTTTAGTACCTGCATTGCACAAAATGAACAGTGCAATAAGAAAAACATGCATTAGGGGTTTGTCCAGAATGCAAAGCAAAGTGGATGGGTAAATTTGCATGATTAGACATGCATAGCTAATATAAGAGAACCTTCAGCATCCAGCTTCTGAACAGGTGAAATATCACCAGCATTATTGGCTTCAGTAGCAGCTTGGCGATGCAAATACTTTGATAGCACAGGAGACAATGCAATGGCAGCTATACAGGTAGAGGAAAGGTTACTAGATCAGTTGTTAGAAAACTATAGATTAAAAGACAGATAATAAAAGAACCTTTAGTGCCCTGATTTGGAGTGTGTATTTCAGCGGTACCACCATCGGCCGTAGTAACTGTGTCAAAATAGTAACATCAATGAAAAGTAGCCAGGTATCCACTTACACCAGTTTTTAAATCCTACTAAAAGCAAAGCATAAGCGTTATTGCTAAGTCAATTTCTTTAACAGCTGTATTGTTAGGGTGCCCATTAGACACCATTAAAATACTATTGGTTAAAACCAGTAAATTTTCCACGTTGACAGGATAGAATTTTCCAGCAATTCACTATGTGGTCTAATCTACACGCAAATATTATAAGGACAATATTCATGTGTTCCGATTGTCAAGCCACAAAAGTGGAAAGACTAAAATTATGCAAATATTGTGTAGCTAAATTAGTTACAAACCAAATAGGCTCTTAAAGTTCAATAGTGTCTAATTCGAATGTCCTTAACGTCACAAATAGACAGATTATACCACCCGAAATTAAGCTTAAAAGGGTCACAGAACATCAAAGAACCAAAGAAAATGTATCTTGTAGAAGCAAACCTTCATATTTTTCTTCCAATAAACTTTTCAAGGAAAGATTTCTCTCCCCACCAGTACCTACAGAAAATTACAGTGCTTACCTCTTCCATCGAAAATAATTGAGCACATTCTATATTACCTTTAAATTTTTCGTTTGAAGAAATATTCAAGCAAAGAGCACTCTTCCAATCAGTAGATACACATAAACACAATATTAACCTCATAAATTTCAAACAGTCAAGTGCTGAATATACAAGTAAAGTG
The DNA here is from genome assembly GCA_015844335.1 of Chrysopogon serrulatus. Taxonomy (NCBI): domain Eukaryota; kingdom Viridiplantae; phylum Streptophyta; class Magnoliopsida; order Poales; family Poaceae; genus Chrysopogon; species Chrysopogon serrulatus. The sequence goes on from JADLZL010001846.1 coordinate 60,763, forward strand.
GAAAACCTTTCAATTTTTTTTCTGTGCAGCTCTTCAAAGAAGCCCCTGTCCCATTGGTACCTAAAAAAAAAAAAAGAACATCACAATGTTCGCCTTGCATGAAAATTTGAACAAAAACTATAGAAGCAAATCCTTGTAATTTTCTTCTGAGGATCCTTGAAAAGAAATAATGCTCTCTCCATTGGTACTTGCAATATAATAAATGGTGTTTGCCTTCCATTCAAGAAATGAAATTTCTAAAAAAATGCAAATGAAATAAAAAGAGAATGCAAAAAAAGAGTGATTCCTTTCTGACAATTCAATGTATCTATGGCCAACTTTTACTGTGTTCATATTCAAATAAATAACAAGAGCCAACCCTACAGGGATGTTACATTAAAATAAAAAATCTAGCAAAAGAAGAAAACAAACCACAAAGGAAGTGCTACTAGAATTTATGTTTCATATAATTTCTGGATTCTTTTGATGTTCACAGATCCAATTCAGTAACAATTAGCAATAACAGAAACCTTATGTGTCACCTTGCAAAGCAACCGTACTCTTTTGAATAGGTTTGTCTTGTCCGGTAACTTGAAATTTGGTATCATTACTATCTTCCATCTCTGGAATAACTTGTGGGACCTCTTCAAGTAGACGTTGTTGTTCAGATGGTTTGCGCAAGAGCTGTTTCTTATCAAGGTATTCAAACTTCGTAAATTGCAACCAGTTAAGGATACAATAGTAGACAGCACAAAGTTCACTTGTGAATCATAAAAATGAAAACAAGACACATTCCATATTAAGAAACATCAGTATATGATTAAGAGCTCATATAGCAAGGATATTCCTTGTGCCAACCTTTCTCACTTGCCCTGTCAATTAATCTTTCTAGCCTCTGGAGTTCTTTGCTGATCCACTAAATGGGAAAAATGACCACTCAGTTATAATATCTTACAAACAAATCATTTTGTCAAATTAGAAGAGACCATCTACAGAAGACATGTCTGAGAACCAAAGTACAGATTTTTAGTGTGATAGCCAATGAGAACTGAGATACAAACAGTGATTATTGCCTAACCAAAAACAGAGGTTTATCTCAATTTGAAGAAAAACAACAGAATGTACAACATAGTATGCAATGTTGATCTGATCTTGTAGCATACTTACATGACTCATTATGTCCTTGCGTAAACTTCTTGCTTTCTCCTCAAGATCACCCTGTAAAATTTAACGAGTTAAGACATTTAGAAGAACCTTAGCTCATAAATTAGAAAAAAAAACTCAATTAAAACAAGCAAGCATATGTCTGATTATTTACCATGCCACACCAATGACTCATTAAGTCAATATATTATGTTATGGTACTTTAATGTCATCTACATTGTTTGCCATCCAACCCTTCTAGATACTCAATATTTAAATTCTTAGACTCCTGAACTGTTCATAGTTATAAGTTAGTCTTTGCACTTGATTCTTCTTTAGTCAACTTAACCCCCAGATTAGTCAAGCTCCAAACACAGAACAGCTCAAACAATCCAGTATGTTTACTTGTTTAAATAACAACCAACAACCATGCAAAATATAATACAATATATATCAATCCGCTGTGTTTGAGCAACTCCAAGAGACTATATCCTTCCTAATTGCTAGTAATAGAGAATTTGATGAAAAAAATACCCTCCAACAGCTTCTTTATTTGGTTATAATATAGCCATCTTCTATTCCGAATTTCTCGATAGCCAAAGATAGAAAACGAAAATGGCTCTCTAGAGCGCACACAATATATAGAAAAATTGATGGAGCGCAGAAAGATATAGAAAATAATTTTTATGCAAATGGCTCTCCAAATGAGATTTCGAGAGTGAGCTTTACAAAGACTCTTGGAGATATTTCTTAGTATTTATCTTTCAAACAACTAACTAGCAAAGAATTGGTTCCGAGTCAAACTAGTATATGAAGATTTTACAAAGAAAACATTTCAAACCGCAAAACAGAGACAACAAGAAAACTACAGATAGAGTATGAAGTGAAATAACTACAAGCCATGGCCTATGCAATAATGCAACAGGAGAATAATTGTATTCGGTATTGTTTGCTGCTAGAATCACGAAAAAAGCACTGAATAACTGCTTCATCACCACCAGGGGGCAAATTTGACATCTAAATACATGTTTTTCAACTTTGCATCATTGCACCCTGATTTAACCAAGTCAATGCACCATTGCCCCTGTCTTCGCCTTCTTTGATGGGAAAACCAGGGGGCAATGATGCATTGACTTGATCAAAGCAGCAGCAACGGTGCAAAGTTGAGAAAGGAGAGCAAAAGCGCAGTCAGAGGTCAAAGTTGAAGAGCAGCATTGCAAATGGCCCAGTGAACAAAAATGCATGTCATGATTTAACTAAACATTTTCTGTTATTGACATGTCTTGGTATGTGAAGTGCCAATTCCTAAAACAATTTCAACAAAATATCAAATTGCTGTGATATTGCATCATCACTCATCAGTTCACCACAATAAATACACTTGACATCTCTTGAACAAAAATGTTTACATTAAGTACAGATTCTTTCAGCAATTTTAACCAGATAAAAAATTGCTGCAATGTTGTATCATCAGATCATCACTAATAAAGATACGATTGTTAGAACTGAGATGGGTAAAAGTTACTGTGTCTCTTTACTAAGTCGTTCAATGTACTGCACCAAACTATTAGATGACCTCTGACAATAACTACTCCCTCCGACCCAAGATATGTCTCCATCTTGCACTTCAAGGAGTCAAACAATCTCAAATTTGACCAAACATATATAAAAAATTACTAATATATATGATACCAAATAAGCATAATCAGATTAATAATAATAACATCATATATTTTCATAGTAAGTAACCTATTTATAAAGATACAAATGTTGATACTATTTTTTATAAACCTAGTCAAAGTTGAGATTGATTGACTGCTCGTATTGTAAGTTGGAGACTTATTTTGGGATGGAGGGAGTAGATACAAGATGATTATCCCAATGCTATTATTACTAGCACTGATACTTATTTTTGCTTTTATTATTTGTAGAGTGAAATGCACCGTTGGTCCCTAAACTTTTCCTGTATCCTCATCTGGGTCCAATGGTCCATGAACTCTGAAAGTGATCGGCTTTCAAATTTTCAAGTGGTTCATTTGAAATTTCAGTGTGTCAATTCAGGTCCATGATTGGACCTAGATGAACTTAGAATGAACCACTTCAAAAGTTGAAGAACCCGACTAGATGAGAATGTGGGAGAAGATTAGGAAAAAAATCCTTACATTCCAATGCATAAACCTAAAACTCTTATTTGCCACCTAAAAAACACAATTCTCATATATGCCATTGGTGTTAAACTGTAATCCCTTCTATACCAAGACAGTTACCTGGGTAAATATATGAACATCTAGATTTGTACTAGTCCTCCCCAAAACGCAGAGGTGATCAACAATAAAAATGAGCAAATGAGCGGCTCCGTGAGGAAGGAACTAGGTGATAGAGATGGATCTCTGATCAAGAAATGGGTGGTGTCGGCTGCTCAGTTGTCAGTTATTTGGGGTTTCTTAGTGTGTGGGCGAGAGGGCGCGTGGTTGCTGACTGCTACTGCTCGGTGCACTTGCTCTCTGCGCTCGTGCTACTACTCGACTGGTTTATGCAAGTGTGGCAAACCTGTTGAACAGTCCTCACATTTACCTAGGTCTGAAGTGAATAGATCATTCCAAAGTTCTAAAATCTACATCATGTGCTAGGGATGGGAATGGGTCGGGTTGGCCCATCGGGTAGTTGACCTGGCCCACAAAAGTAAGGCCAAAGGGTCAAGGGGTCAGCCTCAAAGTCTAAAATAGGCCAATAGGCCCGGAACCAGTTGACCCAATAGGTATCATAGATCAACCCAATCATCCATACAACCTTTTTAAAATTTGTGTCAACTGAGTGGATGGGGAAATTCATGTTTTTTATGATCAATAATGGTGTGAAAGAGATTAAAATTTATGGATAGTGCCAGTAGCGTTGGCAGGATTTGAGTTTTTTAGGTAGCAGATCAGGGATACAAGTATTAGCCAATAGCATATAGGAAAATTACCCAAAAGATTAACGACCCACAGGCCACGGTGCATTTTGCTCTTATTTTTTATTGGTGGTTCAGTCTTATTGGGTTTCATGGGTGGCCTACCCCATAGGAACTAAAATTCAATGGCTTTATTTATTGTTGTTGGTGGTAACTCCTTCCCTACAAGCACACAGAATGCCTACTGAAATTAGAACCTCAGTGGCTTCCATTATCATCTGCTACTGGGCCACCAGCATTTTTGTTAAAGGAAATATGAAGCAAGGGGTAGTAACTTACAACAGTAGGCCTTTGAAATGATTCACTCTTGGCCAGCAGCTGAAGATCTTGACATTCTTCCTGTTATAATAAACAAAAGAATGTTTTGCTCAACATCATGCATGCAAGGAAAAATATGTAAGTGATACAGCGAGGAAACTATTATTATAAATGAGAAATAATAAAAAAAATACAGTTTCATAGTATAAATATTTACTTTTTAAAATAAACATCTTTTCCCAAAAAAAAAAAAAAGTAGGTACGAATCTCTGTTCCCTAACACAGCCTGCCATCAATAGCTGCTGGAACACACAAAGGCACAGTAAATCATACCTCATCGAATTCTTCATCTGACAACCTCAAAATTTTGACATCAGGTATGCTGGAAATACATAAAAGAACATCTGTTGATATGTTGTTTATCTTGTATTCTTCAGAGGATTTCCTGGTGCCTGTTTGCATATCTTACATGAGCAGATATCAAGCAAATATCTGGTTGCTAAAAGTAAGAGAGCATGGATGATTAATATATGGAATCCATTATAATTTCTTCTTTAACTCACAGAATGACTGATTTCACAACAGAATAGAAAGAGCAAGCATGAGAAGCAGATTTATAGTCATCTGCTGGAATTGGGCTAAGCTAAAAAAAAAAAAAAAAAAAAAAAAGACTATGGCAAAATGCAGGTGAATTAAGCATAGAATAGCATAAACTTGCAATTGGAGTGGTGAAAGTTAAGCATTACCTGTTACTAGTCCAAGCTGGTGCGATTTTTTATGCTGGCGCAACGTTTTATGCATGTAGAAGCTATAATCATAGGGATCGATCTTTACTCTCACAAAACAGCCAATAACTTTGCTGTCAAATGTATCTGGCTCCTTTAGTAGATCTACAACCAAAGATTTCTTCAAGTAGATCAAATTAATGTTATGACGAACAAGAGCAGCAAAACATCTCTTGTTTATTTCTGGAGTACTGGAATTGTAGTTCCCAATACGAGCTTTCTTCCTCACAAATGTTTCATTGTTATCGTCAGAGTTAGCAAAAGCTTCATCCTCTGATGTCATATCCACAGCAATATGCTTTCCTAACAAGTTATATATCCTGTTGTACTTCACTTTTGACCTCCTAAACAAAATCTTGAGCTTCTCATCACACGTGACAAATTTTTTCTTATCTTTTCCCAAGAGATCATTTTGTTGAATGTACACCCTCACAACTTCAGCAGCACCATGTTGATCTAGGGAGTTCAATGTATCTTTGCCTATCGAGGAAAGGAACTCAATGAGCGCTTTTGAACCCCAGCCCACATAGCCATTCTTCATTGACTTATCTTCCCTTAGGAAGGATTTCATTGATGTTCCATTGAATTTGGTAATGGAAAATGGTTTGTTGTTATTGTTGTCGTCGTCGTCATCACTATTGCCCACAAAATCATCATCTGAACTGCGCTCTTCATCATGAACCTTTTCTAAATCTAGATCTTGTTTGTGGTTTAGGTCTTTTTTCAGAGAAGCATATGCTTTTTCAAGCTTATCCAGAGTCATGCCCTCCTTGTCTTTAACTATCTCCTCCCAATAGTCCTTGAATAAAAATTCATAAGTCGCCTTGTCGTTGAAATCGACCCTCTCCTAGAAAACACAGTACAAAAGGTGACTGAGAAAACATAGATTCAACTAAAGTCTGGAAGAGATTCAGGTTGCCTTGACTCAAATAGATTGTTCACAAACTCTAAGTCTTAATCTACCCTAGGTTAATTATCCAAAGAAATTCGTTCTACTATATAACTATCTATCATGCAAGCAACTACACTGTAAGAAACAGGCATGTTACACAACACTGGTAGGACCTTATGAACCAGCTGCAATCTCAGGCAAATAATTGCTAGTGGCTAAGAAGTAATAAGTGATCTTGATTCTCAAGACGATGTGGACAAACAAAATACAACAAGCCAACAATTATAGTAGTACACAAGCTTATATAAGATATGTTAAAGCAGAACAGTGAATTAATTAGCAGAGGTAAAGTAATCAGTAAATGTTTAGGGGGAAAAAAAAAAATGACGTTTAGGGAACCATTAAGTTACATTAGGTAATTTTCACCAAAAAAATTACACATGGCAACAATATATAACCAAATTACACAAGGCAACAATACAGAACCAAGTAACACAAAACAACTACATTGAAGAAAGATGGCTGTTAAACAGCAACTGTTGGACGTTTCTAAAGCTGAAATCCAGTAAAGAATATTATCAGCTAGTTACAGATGATGAAAGGGAGAAGACAAAAATAGTAAAACAGGAACAATTCGGACACAGATCATGTGCAAGTAATTACCCCATCGGAGTCAACATCAACATTCTTCTCAATCATGATTGTCATCCTTAAACAGTTGGTGCAGAATCCCTTTGTCTTCCTCGAGACTGGGACGAATTCTGCTTGTTTCACGCAACTTTGACAAAAGGTGTGCCATGGACATAAAAGGCAATAATAACGTGAACGCCCTTTGCAAATAAAGCAAGTATGCCATTCTGCAAAGTATAGTTTAGTCAAAAATTACGATAATTCATAATCTAGTGTGGAATATAACAAATATGAAAATCAAATCCACAAAACTCAGAACCAATTCAAGTTACAAACTTACAACTGAGGTAGCTTTCCCAGTTATGAGCATTAGGTTTGATCATGTGCCCAATTAAGAAATGAGAATTGCCCCAGTACACCTCTTTTAAAAAATTGCACACATCTTAAAGCAACCATCCAATTATAATTATTAATTAATCAATTTTCTTAATGTTTGGGCCTGCCCCTGCGTACCCCACCCAGCCCGTGTTTGGTCCAGATCGATCCGGACTCCTTGGATCTCAATCTCATCCTCTCTGATGTCGATCCGTTCAGGCGACAGGCGTTCAACCGGGGTGACGCTCAACGACGGTGGCGGAGCTCCATATATGGATACATATTTCGTATCATGGTGCCATCTTCATTCTGCAGGGAAGCGTTGCATGCCCGCATTCCTCTTCCATCGATCAAAGGAGTATCACCACCGTGAGACCTCCATCGTGCATGCAGTCACGGGCAGAATTCCTCGATGGCAGCAGAGGAGCAGGCCGCAGACGTCAGCAATGGCTATGATGCAACTTAGAGAGAAGCTAGGCATTGAGCGCCGGTGCCGTCGACAGTCCGAACATGAACGGCCACCACAGGCGAATCAATTGGGGAGCAAGAGTTCGGTAGGTATGGGCCGAGTACAAGCTCAGCGCAGTAGGGTTGGGCCTAAACGAGACCTAAATGAAAAAATAATTAACGTAATGATTAATTAACTAGAGTTGCTTTAAGATGTGTGCAATTTTCTAAAAACTGGAGCAGTCCTCTTAAGAAATTAACTCATTTATGCATTTACCCAATTAGTTGGTTGCCTAAAAATTTGAAGATTTCCCATTCCCGAAAATCTGATTTCCTAATATTGAGCTGCATATTGCAGTCCCTTATATAGGATACCCAGAGTAAGTAGTAGAAGGAAAGACCAAACAATGTTTAAGCTGTGGGACTCTATAAAACACCGATACGTGAAGGTGGCGCGTATCCCGTATCAGATACGTATCCGATACAGATACGCGGTGGATATGCAGCCGATACGTATCTGGAAAGTATCCACCAAAAAATAAATAAAACAAAATTTTGATACGTCTGCTGATACGTATCCAATCCATTTGGCGACGATACGTCCTAGCCCAGCCACCAGACGTACACACGCACGTACAAAGGCAGGCTAGTGTGGGTGGAGGAGGGCTGCGGGGAGCAGGCTAGCACGAGCACAGTCGAACAGACAGCTGAGTGAAGGGCCACCGTGTGGTGAAGAATGCTGGCTAGAAAAAGAAGATAAAAAAAAAAAAGAGAAATCTAATCTTAGGCTCAGCTAAGTACAGGCATTCCACTGAAGAGCATCTATGCATACTGATCGGCTGCCAATAATTTTAATTTAGTTTATTTATTTTTTATTTACGTAAAAAATTAATAAAACGTATCCACGTATCTGGTTTTTTCGAAAAATGACGTATCCGCGTATCCGTATCCATCCGATACCGATACACGTATCCGTATTCGTGCTGTATAGGTGGGACTTTATCGACAAGGAAGGTAATGACATATTATGAGATATGCCAGTAAGCCTGTATGTTCCCCCGCACAGTGACATGCATTTTAACAACAATAATGCATGTTCATAGCGAGATTAAACAAAGAACAATGAAATGCTTACCGCAGATGAATTCTTCATCTGAATTGAGGAAGTCGCTATCTTTCCCCACACAAGAAGAATGGTAAGCTTTGTGGCAGCCCCTGACAGGAAAAAAAAGAGTTTTGAAAATCTCAGGAACATGAAAATGGACTGCAGCAATGAAACAAAGTGATTAGACTCCTGAGAGATGAATAATTGATAAAGCCATCACACCAAGACATAAGGCAACATCAAGTGTCCAGTTCAATGCTAAGCCAGGAAACTTTTGCTGCATGACAACCGCACCGAGCTTGCTATTTATAAGGCAATGCATGGTAACGGACATTGGGATTGGATATGTGGATGAGCAGCAAACGACAACACACCCCATGAAAAAGCAATTGCTGGCGCTGAAAAAAAAAAAAACCCGGTTTCAACCTAGAGCTGCACCTCTAACTATGGAACACAAGGAATCAAGGATCAATGGCAAAACACCCATCGGGCCTATGGTGGTAACTAAAGCAACTTCGCTGGTCTAAGTTTCCACTCTGCAGAACACGAAAAACTACCCTATTTGGAATGCTGGATTTTTCCCTGTTCCTGTGTTTTTTCCCTGTGAAATTGAACCGATTCCTATAAAATTCCTACATTCCAAACGGTCCTTAAACCTGCTCTAGCAATGCCAAAGGGCGCTCACAATCACACAGGCACCCTCCCGATTTTGTAGGCTCCCAAAACCCAAAGCATGCTGCTTTGGCCGTCCTCCTACCCTACGTGAACTCTGGTTCGCATGCCACTCTCACTAACACAGCAAGCACCAACCAAACATTTCCTCCTGACCTCCTCTCCTCTCCTCTCCGCGCCTAGCGGCGGCCTGCGGGATCACGGGATGAGACGAGAGAAATACCGGGGCCCGGGGGGAGGAGTGGTCAGGGGCCGAACCTGAAGTCGCAGACGCGGAGCTCACCGCCGTCCTTGCAGGCGAAGCAATAGTCCTCGTCCTCCATCGCCTCCTCCTCCTCCTCCCCCTCCACCGGATCCACTTCCTCTTCCTCCTGCTCCTCCTCCGCGACCCGCCGCGGGCGCTTGGTCCCGCGTCCACCCCCGCCGGCGCCAGACGCACGGCTGCGCCTCCCGCTCCTCGACCCCTTCCCCATCACCGCCGACCCAAGCGGCCCCCGCCGGACGGCGACCTGGGCGAGCGCAATCGACGAGAGAGGAATCGAGGGGAACCGAATCCGACGCAAGATGCCGCCGCTAGCTATTAATGCAATGCGGGAAGAGGAGCCGAGAGCCGGGTTGGGGATTATTCGTGGTTCGTTCACGGGGTAGAGACTGCAGAAGAGGGGGTTTGGGTTTATACTGTGCCGAACTGGCGATGTGTGCGAGGCGACCGCCGACCTGGCGTGTAGGTGGGAGGATTCTTCGCTGCAGACGGCTGCTGCTGCTGCTAGTGCAAGGCCGCATGCAGTCATGCAGTGGACCTGTGCGAGAGTGTCAGTGGAAAGAAAGTGCAAGCGTGGCCCCACGGCCACCGGCGGATAGGTCCGGGTCCAGTGGCGTCGTTTCCACATACCGCAAACTCTAATACGGCCCGGCGCACTCAAGCATGACGGTGTGACCCCTTGCGTGTCCAGGCGCGCCCGTGGAAGACTAAAGAAGGCGTGGCTAGGGTTTTGGCGACCATTGCGGCCTCTCCTCTCTTCTTCAACTTGCGGCTTAGAAGAGAAAAGACTCGGAAAGGTAGAGCGGCCAGGCAGCTAGAGGCTCTGGTGGCGGCAAAAGCGAACAAGCCAAGGAGGGCAAGGCGTCATGGCCAGAGTTCACTGAGGCAGGAGGGGGATGGGAAGAAGACGGCGTCACCCTAGGGGGAGGGGCGTTGGTCGGCAGTAAGGACGAGGACAAGGAAGGGCACGGTCGACTGGTGGGAGTGGGTGATGCGCTCGACGGCATGGGAGAAAGGGGGGGGGGGGGGACGAGGACGACTGCAAGCGGGAGGAAGAAGATGATCGCTCGGTGGACATGGTCAACCATTCGTGCTTTAATTGCGTCCTTCCTATCCACTAATGTGAGTGAGTTTATTTCATATACCAAGATGTATTAACTCGGCAATAGATGTATTAACTCAACACAGTAAAGCATGCATCCCAAATCTAATTAGCGCTTTCTCTCGTTGCATGCATGCACTGGTATTCCTATTCTGTCGCTGATGCTCCGTGATAGCCATGCATGCAAAGTTTAGTTTTTTTTATTCTTGAGTAATTAATTGGCTCTTGATACCCCTTATGCACCTTCTATTATAGTCGAAATGAAAAAACTGGCATACATCTCATATATAGGAATAAGGGGGTAATGAATTGAAACATTAATGAAACATCCACTCTCAATAGAGAGCTTCATTCTATAGTTTCATAGATATTTTCATATCCATATTATAATTTATAAAAGAGTTGGTAGTCGTGTCAACAGAGTTTCATCTCCGTGAAACTTATTCTCTTTCTCCTTCAAAATATTATCACAATCTACGTGAGTAGCGCACCAATGAAGGAGCTTGGTCAGATTCACACACCAACAAACTCAATCAGATCCAGAATGTAAACCACACACTCTAGAAAGGTACTTTGGAAGCAAAGAGGAAAGTACTTTGGAAGCAAAGGGAGCAAAACCCATGGATGAGAAATCCTCCACTAAGAACTAAGATCATAACTAAAATAATATTCCTATAGATTATCCACCATAGAAAAATCTAAGATTCCGAAGGAATTAGAAAAAGTCTGAGATCTCAGAGAGATTAAAGTACCCAAATTGCCTAGGTAAATTGGTATTCCCTACGCACCAAGCTCACCTAGGTGTTATATGCCTTTTCTTTTCCAATAGGCTTTCACTTAGGGCTTCCCCAAAGCAATGTCTCTAGTAGCCCTAGAATCCACGTAGGATCAAATGTCATATATTGTACAAAAGGTTAGCACTCTAAAAATTATTATTATTGTTGTTTCAGCGAAACAAACTAGTATTACCGAGTAGAGAAAGTGATACAATTTGTCGGAGCACCGAAGTGGCAGGCTAAAGCGCACTGAAAACCACTCGGACCCCTCCTCCTTTAGCAAGGGGTCATCCCCGGGCTATTTATAGCTACCAACACCACGGGGATTGGACGGTTCTACCCCCCTTTGCTAAGGTCTCAGCTGCCCCTGAAACCCTAAGGCCATTCTCGTCCGCGCCGCACTTGATGCCGTGGTCGACTTGGCAAGTCAAGAGCGGGACCTTCTTCCCGCCCAATTTGGGCCCTCAGCAGCTCGACGAATTTGGGCATGTACTCGCAGCCCGAATGCGAGAGCCGGATTCACCGCGCTCCCGCCAACCTGTCATCATAAAACAAACCCGGTCATCATCTAGCTCCCCCCCCGGGCTAAGCGCCCATTCGCCGTTCGCGTCCGGCCGAAAGCGCTCGAGCAGCCGAATGACGAGGCCGAATTTGCCGCCGGCGGTTTCGCTGGTCCGGCCGCTCCTGAGGACCCGTTGCTTTCCCCTCGCCCGATCCCCGGAATCGAGGAGGCTCGGGTTCGCTCTCGCGATTCGGCGTACTCCCGAGCCGCTTTGCTAGCCACGTGGTAGCCTCGGCCCGGATTTCGGGCGCCCTATTCGCTGGCTACTCCTACCATCCCGCGCCGGCCAGACCTCTGAAACGGCACCAATCTTTCGCCCGAAACACGTCATTCACGAAAGGGTGCTCAGTTTCGTGGTCCAAAATTCGGAGAATGCCACCGCGGTGCTCGCTACGTAATCGCGCTACCCCACTATTCGCTATAATCCGTACGCCACCGCGGAATGTGGTGCCTCGTCGTTGCCGAGCGACAACATGTGAGGAAGGGGAGGGCCAACCGGGCATGCTCCCCCCTACAATAGCCCCTTGGGCCGTCCTCCTGAGCTTCGCTTGCTGGAGGATGGGCCACTCCCAAAAGGCGCCACATTCGCGCAGGTGACGCATGCGGCGAGTGGAAGAAGTTTTTTTTTCCTGTTCGGGTGCTCTCGGGGCGCGCGCTTCCGCCCGTTCGGGCCTCCTCGGGGAGCGCGCTGCCGTCTGTTGGCGCGGCTATATAAACCTCCCCCCTCCGTTGAGGGGGGGCCTGCCCCTCTCATTTGCGCCCTGACTCCTCTGCGTACATTCGGAGCTCCTGCGGGTCTGCATCTCGGTTGCGCATTCGCTCGCCGCTTTCGCCCACTCGTCTTGCGAGGTAAGAAGCTGGGCTTTCCTATTCGATTCTATCTTGTCGGGTTTCTATCTATTTCGCTATGGATGAGTTCTCTTTCAATTCGCTTTCCTTCTTCGGGCCGGCTTGTTCCGATTAGCTTCTTTCTTTTAAGCCCTTTGGTTGTTTTAGATATCTGCGCCGTGGTCTTACGGTGGAGCTCGGTTAGCTGGGCGGGAATCATCTTCTCTAAGCGAATCTGACGATCAGCTGGGCACAGAGAAAGCGTTGTCTCCGTTTTGCAGTTCCGGATCAACATCGTCCGAGACCACGTCTGGTTCGGTTGCATCCGATTCGGATCACTCTGCTGAATCGGGTGCCGAGGATGGAGCGAATGCAGGCAGCAATGGTGGCGAAAAAGATGATTCGTCCGAAAGTACAGGGTCAGACGAAACTGAGTCAGTTGGAACTCATGCCGCATCTCCAACTGCTCACGGAGTTTTTTACTTGGGTCGTTCCGCGGTTGGCGCGAAAGAGCTTGAGGGTTATGTTTCAAGGAGATTTCTTGCTGCATCCGAACCTTCGCTATTTCGGGCCCCTGGAGAGGAGGAGGTTCCGCAGCCACGTCCCTACGAAGCGGTCGTATTTCGCGATTATTTCACTGCTGGGCTACAGTTTCCTTTGGATGAATTCGTTGCTGGCGTCTTGGACCGGTTTAACCTTCAGCTTCATCAGCTTTATCCGAATGCAGTTTCGCGACTGGCCGTTTTCTCTTTCGCAATGAAGATGCAAGGCATCGTTGCTTCGGTTGACGCATTCGTGCATTTTTATACCTTGCATCGCAGTCCCGTCAAGGCAGGCGACGGCAATAGTGCGGAATTCGGGGCGTACAACTTCGTCCCGAAGTCCGCAAGGCGTGTTCGGGGGGATTGCTCACACTTATAGGAACAAGTGGGAGCAGTGGCAAAGTTACTGGTTCTATCACCGTGTATGTTCCGATTCGGATGTTGCTCTTGCCCGAGCTGGCGGTTTTTCGCGTGCCTCCAGGCTTGTTTTGGAGCTCGTTGCTTGGGTTGGTTGCAAGAAACCCCGCTATTCGCCGTATTTGCCGGTACGCGAAAGCGAGGAGGCGTTCTTTCGGACTGCCCAGCTTCAAACGAGCCGGGACATTGTTGAGGAGTGGATAGCCTTGCGTAAGGCTCCGCTGTGTTCCTCTCACACATTCGCTGCTTTCACGGAAGTAAACGGCTATCTTCGCCCGGCTCTGGTTTGCCAACGCCCCAGTCAGTTTTCCAGCGATGCTTCATATGTACGGTCCGTGGAAGAACGCGCGAATCTGATCTGTGGTCCGATTACCAGTCGGGAGCGAACGGCGAAATAGAAAATTCTTGGGGACAGGTCTCGGTTGAACCGCACTTTCGACATAATGGGAGTTCGGTACGGCGAAAGAGGTGTGTCCGGGGCCCAAGCTGGAGGGCCCAGCGTTGTATTGGCCGTTCCAGCTGCCAGCAAGTGTGCTAGAGGTGCGAAGAAGGGTATGAAACGGTCGGCGGCCGAACCCGCAGATGTGCGAATCGGGAGAGATTTGTCCCGACCGGTCAAGCGAAGCCGTAAGGTGGCGTTTTCTGATTCGGTGCCCATTATCGAACTCGATTCTGAGGGAGAGGTCCGCCTTATTCGCGTTGCTTGCGGATGTGACTTATTATCCTCTTTGTTTGTACCGTTTAAAACTCCGCTGTGTTTATGGCTTTTCAGGTTTCGGAGCCCGACGAGAGGATGGCCCCGACCAAGCCCCGCGGATCCCAGCATGTCGCCTCCGCTTTCAACGACGATTTGTCGTCGTACGTGATGCCCACCTTTAACAAGTCGAAGAAGCATTCACGGAAGGGTGAGGCTGACGGCGGGGAGTCCGCGAAGCGGGTGAAGATCGCCGCCACGAAAAAATTGAAGGGCGCCGAAACTTCGGATCCGCGTCCCCCGAAGGAGAGCGACGATTCGATGTCGAAGGACAAGGGCCCGGCTGTAGGTAAGAGCCGTTTTTATCGCGAGTCTCTTCGCATTACCCAGGAGATGCTTGACACGCAGCTTTTGGGCTTCGGGCGCTTGGATCTTACCCCGTACCCGGAAGACTATGGCGAACCATGTTTTTATTCCGGGTCAGGCTCTTCCGGGGATACTGATCCGCGAAAGGAGCGGTCTTATCAAATTGCTCGTGCTCTAGGTGCTTCATCTCGAGCGAATCTGGCCTGTAACTTCGACTACCGCGAGGTTGGGGTGCTGCCGGGTGTCGACCAAGACACCTCGAAGTTCGTCGATTTCTGCTCACGTTCGTTGACTCTTCCCGAAATGGAGAGAGATCTTTTGAAGGTGGACAGTACCTCTCTTGCTGACGCGGCTGCTTTCCACGAAGTTAGCGTAAGTGTCATGGTCATGCTCTCGCATCTTCTCATTTGTCTTACTCTTCTCTAACCTCGGCGAGTTTCGCAGGCTCTTATCCTTTCGCGCACCCTCGCGAAACAGGGGGCAGTTATGCGGCGCTCTCTCGAGAAGCAGGTGGAAACCAAGTCGAAGCGAATTGAGGAGCTTGAGTCAGAGTTGGCGACCCTTCAGCGGCGGCGCCGAGCGCGTGGAGAAGAACGAGAGGCTTGGAGGCGCGTATCCAAGAGCTCGAGAAATTCGAGCGAGATGAGGCGCCATAAAGGCCACGCCATTGAAGCTGCGAAAGATGCTATCGCGAAGTATACCTGGATATGTCGCTCCTTTGGTGCAGAAGTTGTTCCTCCCACTGACAACGAGCCATCTTCTTTCGCATCTTGGATCCGGAATGAGCTGGCCTCTCTGGAGGGCAATTTAAACCAGGCTCGTGATTTCGCCGCCACTATGGCCTTCCGCACCTTGTGCGCCGGACTTGGAAATGTCCAGTGCGACCATCTCGGGAGCGTCGATCTCAGCAACGTTGATGACTTCTGGCGCGTGTCTCCGGAGGCGAATGCTGCCGGGCTTCGCTTCTTCGATCAGTTCTGGTGCCAGGGCGGCAGCGATCTCGCACTTATGCGGGCGGTTGCAGGCCGGGCTAAGGTGCGCTTTGTAACTTCCCGCGAGCGAAATTAACTCCAATGCTATTTCTTATTGCCGAATTTTGGAGTGCGGGGACGATGCCGAGAAGGACCGACTCGTTTATTTGGTGAAGGAGTTTATTGACGAGCGAGACGCGAGATTCGAGCATCGCGGCACGGATGAGGCGGGGGACGCCATCGACTCAGGCGTCGGGGCTTCGCCAAGCGATGCGAATGCCGCCGATGACTCCTTGGTAGATGTCTAGTTTCGCTTTGTTAGGTTTGTTCACGATCGCGGGTGTTGTGCGCGAGAGACGCGTTTGTTTTGTAATAACTAAGTGATGTGTTGTGATTCTCGCGCAGGTTCGGTTGGGGGCCTGCCTGCAGTACTGAATTTGTGTGGCCTTTGGCCATTAATCGTGATGGACTTCACGTGGGCGGGTCTTCTTGGTTTCGGCACCGCCAAAAGTTCCCCGACGCGAAACTCTCGGATTTTATGGATTCTCGACTTACGCGTGCTTTGATTGCGGATTGTCGCATTAAGGATTTTTTTGCTCGCTTAGATCACATCGTTGTTGCGAATCATCGCCGCGAAAGGCGCGCGTTGCGCCGCTCTAATGGCGCGTGCCACGCGGCTTCCGGACTCGCGCTGTTGGAGCCGAAAGAAGAATCTATCGAAGAGGATGTGTCAGAGGGTTCGCGTCGTTATTATTTTTACTCACCTTCGTGAATGGGGGTGTGGTGTTAGGATAAAGTGTGTGTTGGAGCTGGTCCCGAGTGCGCGGGACGAATGACAATAATGCTAGTTCATTGGCTGGTTTAAGCCACCTAGAGGCACAGTGTGTTGGTGAATTCGTTTAGCGAAATGATATTTGATCGATCTCTTTGATTTTGTTCGGTTTTCTTTAAAGAGGCGCCGCGCCACCCCTCGCATTCGCTGGGGCGGCTGGCGAATATGTGCCGCGAAATGGAGCGTAAACAGCCCCTTAGCAATTCGGTTAGCTTTTCGTTGAAAAGGCGCCACCCCTCGCATTCGCTGAGGCGGCTGGGGAATATGTGTCACGAAATGGAGCGTAACCAGCCCCTTAGCGATTCGGTTAGCTTTTTTTTTTCGTTGAAAAGGCGCCACCCCCCGCATTTTTGGGGCGGCTGGCGAATATGTGTCGCGAAATGGGCGTAACCAGCCCCTTAGCGATTCGGTTAGCTTTTCGTTGAAAAGGCGCCACCCCTCGCATTATTTGGGGGCTATTTGGCGAATATGTGTCGCGAAATGGAGCGTAACCAGCCCCTTAGTGATCCGGTTAGCTTTTCGTTGAAAAGGCGCCACCCCTCGCATTATTGGGGCTTTGGCGAATATGTGTCGCGAAATGGAGCGTAACCAGCCCCTTAGCGATCCGGTTAGCTTTTCGTTGAAAAGGCGCCACCCCTCGCATTCGCTGGGGCGGCTGGCGAATATGTGTCGCGAAATGAAGCGTAACCAGCCCCTTAGCGATTCGGTTAGCTTTTCGTTGAAAAGGCGCCACCCCTCGCATTCGCTGGGGCGGCTGGCGAATATGTTTCGTGAAATGGTACATGGGTGCACTCTCATGGAGTGTCCTTGCAGGTATTACGCGAGGTTACATCACAAGATTTTACGAGGCCGCCTCCCTTTGGGGGACTCTCAACTGTCTGCAGCTGGCTCGCCTTGCGAAAGCGCGCGTAGATGGTGTCTCATTGAAGGTTTCCTGCCTGCCGTTGTCGAATTGTTCCGTGTGGCTTCTGTGCTTCGTCTTTTGTCTACGCGAAAGGCGGCGTCCACTCGCCTTCGCTCTTCCTGCATGCCTTTCATGCCGACTTGGTTTGGGTGGGGCTCTGATTTGACCTTTCTTTCTGTTTGTCACTGCTTCCTGTTGAGGTATTATTCTGGGGTTTTGTGCTCATGCCTATTTATTGACCGCTTTGCCGTCGTGGCGTTCTTGCTGTATTTATTGCCGCCCCGTGTGTTGCTTTGATTGCTGCATTCAATTTGGCTGCTCTCCCAATTAATGTTGCCTGTTGTTTGTTGCCGTATATAGAGGCTGTCATTTGGTTGGGCGACGGTGCCTTGTGCCTTTTATATGTCCTGGCCTCCCAGGGTTGGGAGGGTGCCGGATGAGCGTGCTTCCTTCTGAGCGAGGCTTTGATACTGCTGTTCCTCGACGACCAACATCGTGTGTTACTTGGGGATGGGAGAGCATTCGGAAGATGCTTCGCAGTTTGCATCCTTCACTATTACATCAGAGTCGCCGATAACCGAAACAAATGGTCTCCTTTGTTTCGTGTTCGGCCTGTTTGGTTCACGTTTCATGCGGGATAAGTTTTACGAGATAGTGGTTTCTTGTATCTTGCGGATGAAAACCGAACGACGCATGCGTAGCTTAGGTGTTACAATAAGTTCAAAGTATGCTTAGGAAAGAAATCATTACATTCTCCATTGTTATTGCAGGAACTGAATTTCTATGGATAAAAACGCTTCATGTTGTCGGTGTTCCATGTGTGCGTCGTCTCGGCTCCTTCATTGAAGAGATGGAAAGTGTTTTCGCCGACTCGTTTGGCGACGACGAAGGGTCCGTACCATTGCGACTGCAGCTTGCCTTGCTTGTCGGGGTGACGGATGAGCACCAAGTCTCCAGGACCGATGTTCTTGCGAAGCACCTTTTTGTCCCTCCACGCCTTCGTTTCTGCATGATATTTATCAAGATTGTTAGCCGCCACCATTCTTATACCTTCCACGTTCTCCAGGTCGACGAGGCGTCGGTCTGTTGACTCTTCTAGGAGTTGAGTCCGAAAAGACCCGAGCCTGATTTCCTCCAGTGTGATGGCTTCTTCGCCGTATAGCAGCTTGAACGGGTGAAACCTCGCCGCCGGACTTTGAGATGTTGTGGCCCTGCATCGCGGTTGTTAGCTCCGCGGCCCATTTTCCCTTCTTGGCGTCGAAGAGCGATTTAGAGATTGCCGAGAGGATAAGTCCATTCGCCCTCTCGACTGCGCCGTTTGCTTGCGGGTGATTGACTGATGCGAAGGTGAGCTTGATGCCTAGCTCTATGCAGAAATTTCGGAATTCCGTTGAGTCGAATTGCTTGCCGTTGTCGCAGGTGATGTGGGCTGGGACACCAAACCTGCATATGATCCTTTGCCAAGCGAAGCTTTTGAGTGAGCCCGACGTGATCTTTGCCAGTGGTTTTGCTTCAATCCATTTTGTGAAGTATTCCAATGCTACTGCTGCGAAGCGGAGATTCCCTGGTGCGGATGGTAGTGGTCCGACAATGTCGATCCTCCAGCGCTGAAGCGGCCAAGTTGGGACTATGTTTCTGGTAGGCGCAGATGGCGCGGACTGGTTTCTTGCGAACATTTGACATCCTTTGCAGGTTCGGACGACTTGTTTTGCGTCTTCTGCAGCCGTTGGCCAGTAGAACCCTTGTCGCATTGCCTTATGCACGATTTCGTGCGGACCTCTATATGCTCAGCACATTCCCGCATGAATCTCATTGAGCAAAATTTGACCTTCCTCTCTGCCGATGCACTTTAAGAGTGGGGCCACTACTCCGCTGCGGTACAGTTGCCCCGAGATCATAGAGTATTGCCTGCACCTGGACTGCATTCGCTCATCTTCGTGTTTGCTATTTGGTTCGAAAGTTCCGTTGAGGTACGCTATGATTTCGGATCGCCAGTCCTCGCTTGTTATGGTGTGAATTGACGCCGGTTTTTCCTCTTCCTCTTTGATAGCTCTTGCTGTAAGTCTTTGGTAGAACACATTAGCTGGTAAAGGTGTGCTTTGAGCGGCGGCTTTTGCTAATTGGTCTGCTTCGGTGTTTTCGCCTCTTGGGATATGCTTCATTGTGAATCCTGTGAAGTGTTTCTCCATTCTTCTCACGGCTGCCAAGTATTTGGCTAGCTCGGGTTCTTTAGCGATGAAATCTTTTTCGATGTGTCCGACCACGACCTGTGAGTCTGACATGACAGTGCATCTTCTAACTCCCAATGCCCTTAGCTTCCGAAGGCCCAGGAGGACAGCTTCATACTCAGCTATGTTGTTAGTTGACGCGAAGTCCAGCCTTGCTGCGTATCTTAATTTCGGCCCTGAAGGTGGTGTGAGAATAGCGGCGATTCCTGCCCCGGCCGCTCCCCACGCGCCGTCGCATAGTATGGTCCACTCAGCTTCCTCGAATTGCTTTGTGGTGTCATATGCCGACGGTGTCCAATCTGCAATGAAGTCCGCTAATACTTGCGACTTGATTGCTGAGCGGTGCTCGTAGTCGATGACAAATTCATTGAGCTCGGCTGCCCATTTGGCGATTCTTCCGATTGCTTCGTTGTTTCTGAACAGCGCTTCCAACGGTTGCGCCGAAAGGACTCTTATCTTATGCGCTTGGAAGTATGGTTTCGGTTTACGCGATGCCATGACAACCGCATAAGCTATCTTCTTGAGCTCTGAGTAATTTAGCTTGGCACCAGACAGTGCTTCGGATACGAAGTAAATTGGGAATTGCCTCATCTTGCTATCATGCTCTTTTTCTTCGATCAAAACAGCGCTTACTGCCGATGGGGAAGCGGCGATGTATAGGAGAAGGACGGCCTTCGGCGTTGGTCGAGATAACGTTGTTTGTTTGGTGAGGTAAACTTTCAGTTCTTCGAATGCTGCTTGCTGTTCGGGCCCCCACTCGAATAGGTTTGAATTTCGCAAAACCCGGAAAAACGGGAGGCCTTTCTCGGCGGATCTTGCTATGAATGTTGAGCGCCGCGAGTTTTTCGGTGGCCACCTTGAAACCGCCTTCTTGTCTTCGGGGGTTGCATGTTGATGATTGCTTGAATTTTGTCGGGGTTTGCTTCTATTCCCCTTTCTGATACGAGGCATCCGAGCATTTTTCCCTGTCGAACTCCGAACACGCACTTGGCCGGGTTTAGTATCAGGCCACTGCTTTTGAGGTTTTTGAAGGTCTCTCCGAGGTCTGTGATGTGGTCGCTTTTTGCCTTGCTGGCGACCACGACATCGTCGACATATGCGACCAAGTTTCGGCCTTTTTGTTTGCCGAAGACTACATCCGTCATTCGGGAGAAAGTTGAGCCTGAGTTTCTTGAGCCTTCGGGCATTCGGGCGGAAGCAATATGTGCCGCATGGTGTTATGAAGTCTGGTTTTTTTCTTCATCCTCCGGATTCAACCATATCCGGTGGTATCCCGAGAAAATCGAGGAGGCTCAAGCATTTCGCTGCCCGCCGCTTTATCAACGAGCGTGTCAATTCTCGGTAGTGGGTAAGGGTCTTTAGGACAGCAGCTGTTTAGGTCTGTGAAGTCAACGCACATTCTCCACTTCCCATTTGCTTTCTTTACCATGACGACATTCGCTAGCCACTCCGGGTACTGGACCGGCCTTATGACACCTGCGTCGAGTAGTCTTTGCACTTCGGCTTTCGCCGCTCCAGCCCTTTCCTCAGACATTTTTCTTAACCTTTGCTTGCGAGGCCTGGCGTCCTTATGTACGTTCAGGTTGTGTTGCGCAAGGTCTCTGCTGACCCCTTGCAGGTCCTCGGCCGACCAAGCAAACACGTCTTCGTTCTCGCGAAGGAATGCGATTAATGCGTTTCTTTCTTCCTCGGATAGATCTGCTCCGAGCTTCACTGTTTTCTCTGGTTCTTCGGGGTGTATTGGTACTTCGATTACTTTTTCCGATGGACGAGCTCTTCTGGAGTCCAGGTTTTTGAAGTCTTCCGATTCACGCTCTTTGGTGGTGACCTCATTGATCATGCTGTATCCGGGCATTGGTTTGCCTTCAATTCTCCTGGCGGCGACCTGGTCGCCGTGTATGGATATAACCCCGAATGGGGACGGCATTTTCATGCACAGGTAGCTTTGCTTGATTATCATTTCAAACTTGTTCGTTATGCCTCTCCCGAAGATCGCCGTGTACGGGTAATCAATTGCCACGATATCAAATGTTATCAACTCCGTTCGGACCTTCTCACCTTCCACGAATGACACGGGGATGCGTTTTTTCAATTGCGTTTATCGCTTTCCTCCGAATCCATACAACGGATTCCCTGTTGGTTCAAGTGTCCGGGCGTCAAGACCCATTGCCTCGAACGGCTTGATGAAAAGGATGTTGGCCGAGCTGCCTGTGTCAAGGAGAATGTTGTGCAAAGTGAAACCGTTCACATTCGCGCTTATGACGAAAGCATCGGTGTGGGGGAAATCTCGGACTTGGAAATCCGATTCGTCGAATGTGATTTGGACTTGGGACCATGCCGGTCTATTGAGGGGTAGTCTCGGGGTTACTGTCATTACTCTTCGCTCGTACTCTCTTCTAGCTCTTTTGGTGGCGTGTTCTTGGTTCGATCCGCCCGGTTATGGCGTAGATGTTTCCTCTCGACGGAGAATGTTGTTCACCCGCCGCTCTTGGGGGGGCGAGTGTTGGTATTGGTTCTGTTGGTTGGACTGTGATTGGTCTTGGTGATGGTTGGAGGACATCGCCGCCGGTTGTGCCGGATGCATGAAGTTCTGTTGCGGGGCAAAATGCGGTTGATGCCAAGTGTATCCGGGCTGAATATAGCCCCGCATCGGTGGTGCGGAGGCTCTTTGGATGATGCGCTTGATTGTATCTTTGGATTTTCAACTTTGGCATTATGGAATATGTGTTTGGGGGCCTCGCTTCCGCGTGACGCGTCATCCTTCTCCTTCATTTCTCCGGCCGCCTTGGAGTATCGCATTCCCGGGTTGTGTGCCGGCGTTTTCGCCGCAAACAAAGCGAGAATAGTGGTCTTTGAGGTCGATCTCCGCGACCACGGCCTCCTCGGCCTCCACGCATTGCTCCTCCACCTCTTCCTCTTGGCGGTCCCTCGGGTTACGGGATTGTGGTTGGTTTTCGCGGTGTTCGGTTTCTTGTTTGGAGCTTCCCGATTCTTCGCGGAGATTGTTTATCGTGCGGAAAGGCTTCACGTTTATTTGGTTGTATTGCGGTTGTTTCTTTGGGCGGGTCTTGGTATCTTAGGGGCTTGCCGTGCGGAGTTTCGGTTTGCCTTGCGCCGCCGGAAGTCGGTCAATACGATTTGGCGTAGTCATTCATAATACGGAAAAGTTCAAGAACCGAGGTTGGTGGTGAACGAGCCAAGAATGCCGCAAGACCGATTTGCGAGGCCTTCGGTTTTGCCGCTGCGATGACGGCGGCTTCGGCACATTCGGCGCTTGCGCTTTTACTTGGATAAACCTCTTGATGTAGTCGGAAAGGGGCTCGTCGTCGCTGCGCACACACGTTCATCGGATCTCTCGTTGTTCGCGTCTCGGGTTGATAACCTTGAAACGTTGCTAACAGCTCTGCCTTTAACTGGTCCCAGGACTTGATGGACAGTGGCTTTAAGGTGATGAACCAATCGTGGGCAACGCCGTCCGCCGCAAGGATGAATGATTTTGCCAGGGCTTGGGTATCCCCCCCGACGAAAACCGCCGTTTAAATGACGCTGCGATGAACTTCTTTGGATTTGACCGGCCGTCGTAGTGTGGGATCTTTGGCTTGTAATTGGGTGGCCACGGATATTGTTGTAGCTTTGGCGAAAGTGGGGATGTGTCGTCCACTGGCACTACATCTGCCATTCGGGCGGGTCGTGCCGGGGGTGGTTTCCCTGGGGCGTTAGGGTCTATGCCCCTTCGCAATGCTTCGACCTCGCGAAATAGGGCATTCCGTTTTTCTTCCGCCTGGCTCACCATGTCTTGTATGCGAACTCCTCGCTCTTTCTCGGCCAACAGTTCGGCGAGTTGTTCTTTCTCTTGCTCCAAACGCTGGATTTCTTGCTCGAACTCGCTCAACCTCTTGAGATGCGCTGCTTGGGCCATTGTTTCGTCGTCAGCTTCTTCTTCTTCCTCCACTGTGTCTTCGCCTCGAATGTCTTCGGGCTCGTCATGCACTTCCGCTCCGGGAACCGGGGCAGCGACTGCGGAATGCGGGACTACCGTGCCTCTGGGAGGGGCTGTCGGCGGTTCGACCACATCCGCAGGCGCGTCGTCGTCGGCTGGCGGAGGTTGGGCAACTTCCACCACTTGCCTTTTGTCTTTCCTTGGAGCCATGAAAAGCTCGTGCAACAACCACGGTGGGCGCCAATGTTGTTTCAGCGAAACAAACTAGTATTACCGAGTAGAGAAAGTGATACAATTTGTCGGAGCACCGAAGTGGCAGGCTAAAGCGCACTGAAAACCACTCGGACCCCTCCTCCTTTAGCAAGGGGTCATCCCCGGGCTATTTATAGCTACCAACACCACGGGGATTGGACGGTTCTACCCCCCTTTGCTAAGGTCTCAGCTGCCCCTGAAACCCTAAGGCCATTCTCGTCCGCGCCGCACTTGATGCCGTGGTCGACTTGGCAAGTCAAGAGCGGGACCTTCTTCCTGACGGCTGGGCCCTCAGCAGCTCCTGCCGCCAAGGCGTGTACTCGCAGCCCGAATGCGAGAGCCGGATTCACCGCGCTCCCGCCAACCTGTCATCATAAAACAAACCCGGTCATCGTCTAGCTCCCCCCCTGGGCTAAGCGCCCATTCGCCACTCGCGTCCGGCCGAAAGCGCTCGAGCAGCCGAATGACGAGGCCGAATTTGCCGCCGGCGGTTTCGCTGGTCCGGCCGCTCCTGAGGACCCGTTGCTTTCCCCTTGCCCGATCCCCGGAATCCAGAGGCTCGGGTTCGCTCTCGCGATTCGCGTACTCTGAGCCGCCTGCTAGCCACGTGGTAGCCTCGGCCCGGATTTCGGGCGTCCTATTCGCTGGCTACTCCTACCATCCTGCACCGGCCAGACCTCTGAAACGGCACCAATCTTTCGCCCGAAACACGTCATTCGCGAAAGGGTGCTCAGTTTTGTGGTCCGAAATTCGGAGAATGCCACCGCGGTGCTCGCTGCGTAATCGCGCTACCCCACTATTCGCTATAATCCGTACGCCACCGCGAAATGTGGTGCCTCGTCGTTGCCGAGCGACAACGTGTGAGGAAGGGGAGGGCCAACCGGGCATGCTCCCCCCAACAATTATTATAGGAGAGAAGATGGTCCATACAAGAAAAACAGAGAAAATAAAGAGGGTTTTCCTTGTATGCCATTAAAAAAGATGGCAATCTCATTCAAGGACCTCAAAAGTTGAATCTATCGGCCAGATTGTACAAATTCGCAAAATTTTTTTCTCTCGCGCCATTCCGTGCATTTCCAGTGCTAACAATGTCAAACTGCCATGTCAAAAGACCATTTTACCCCTACGTGGGGCCCATTTGTCAGCCATCCATCTCTCTCTTCTATTTCAGCTCCGTCACTACCATCCCCAACCTCACGCCACGGAACGCACGGTGTGCGCCTGCGAACTCCAGCGGTCGCCCGTCTTCTTATCTTTGCCAAGACGCCATGCAATGTCGCGAGCCGCACGGCGCGCTGGCGCCCAAGGGAGCCCAAGGCGCGGGCGGGCGGAGGAGCCGACGGGCGTCGCGTGGCGCGTTCCGCCCGCCGCCGGCGCGCGGGGGAAGCTTCGCTGGCCCGCCGCCTGGCGCCGCGGATCTCCGCCCGCCTCGCTTCGCCACCATGCCGCTTCCCCGCCGGCGCGTCTGCACGTCCAGGGACGCCACCAGGCGCCACCACACCCGTGCACCACCGCCGCCGCATTTCACGCGCGCCGTGCTCGCGCGCGCGCCGTACGCTGGCGCCCGTGCCGCCCGCTTTTGCTTGGACCGGAGAAGATGGGGAAGGGAGAGAGAATAAGGATAAGAGAAGGGAGGGTATTTTAGACATTTTAAGCGTCCGGTCCCACTCGCCGAACTCCTAAACGGCGAAAAATCGAACGGAAGGTGGGACGGAATGGCGCGAGAGAAATTTTACGAACTTGTACAATCGCCGATAGATTCAATTTTTGAGGTCCTTGAGTGAGATTGCCATCTTTTTTAATGGCATACAAGGAAAACCCTCGAAAAATAAAAAGTGAAAAAGAAAAAGTGACATAATAAAGAAAAAATGCACTTTAAAACTATAGTTATACTTTACATACATTAAATATTACTCTCAACATTTCCTAGTCTATATAAATCAATTTATTTGTACTGAAAAACTAGTGTTATTACTTTCATCGAGCGCATCAGCATTCATCCAGCATATCACCACATCGAACTGAAACATCACAACAACCATAGGCAATATCGAAACATATCCTAACCATACGCAATATCATGAAAGGAAGTACTCGCAATATCATGAAAAGAAATACGGACGATAGGATCAAATCAACAGAACATATCTAAACATCCGAGGTCCTTCAAAATGGATGCATTCCAGATTTCAGTTCCACACCTGTGGTCAAAAATAGGGCACTGGCATTTCTCCAGCAGTTGAAACAGGGGCCGTCAAAGTTTAACTGTTTTTTTGTGCACAGCTAAACACCTAGACATTCAATACCGACACCATAAGAAGGAAAAATACTGAGACGTGGATTGCACCCTGTTCAAACAGAGTGACCCAAATTGTCTAAAATGTCTTTATTAAACTGCAAAAACGAATTATCTCTTCATGGAAAAAGGCATGTCATTGCACTATGCAGTTGCTTCCTTCAGGTACGCGATGAGATCAGCACGCTCCTGTGGCTTCTTCAGCCCAGGGAAGACCATCTTGGTTCCAGGAATGTACTGCATATAAACAAGAGAAGAACAATGGACATTCATCAGTGACAAGTTACAAAATTGAAACATGTAAACAGTGCACACCAAATTACGCCTTTCAATAGTGTTGCATACAAGAGCCAAGAGATCAAAATAGCTACTTTGATGCAATATGCCCTACCATCATGAAGAAAACAAGTAAAAAGTACAACTAGGAACGTGATCACTGTTACTAGCATATGACTTGAAGCAGCTGCATGCTTGAATCCAATGAATCAGTATAACTAATAACTAAGGAAGTCAAAGTTGAGAAACCTCAAAGTCCTACAAAAACCCAGGTCAAACAGATTCCAAGCCTTGAATTATTTCAGAACATAAAATAGAAAACTAACAGTCAGCATGTTTGCTATACAGGTGTTTGTACTACATGACATATTTGCATTCAAAGATGCTCATGCGGTTCAACAGAATGAACAGCTAAACTTGTGGATCGAAGATTTATGTAAGTCTCGTCATCTGTTCTAATTATGTATTGGAATCCAATTCCGTACCATCGCTGGAAGCATAAACATGCGTGGTCCTGACTTGTATGAACAAGGACCATGGGCCCAATCCCAAACGAGACAGGAAGACGCAAGGGCATTGTGTGAAATAAAATAAACATATGGCAGAATCATCTCTCTCTTCAATATCAGATATATATATAGATATAGATAGTGCAAGTTCCACTTGTTTTACTGGCATATAACTTAACGATACTGCATGCCTGAATTCAAACAGAACAGTATAACCAATAATAACTAAATAAGGAAGTTGACAGCTGAGGAAGTTTGACGGCCTAAAAACACCAAATCATACAGATTTCCTAATAAGGAAGTTGAAAGCTGAGAACAGTTGAAGGCCTAAAAGGACAAAATCAAACAGACTTCCTAGTTGCTAGAAGGAAGAATACCACCCTAACCCTAGTGAGTTTCCAAGCCTCGAGTTAGTCAAATAACAATCAGCATGTTTGACATATAGGTATTGGTACTACACAATACATTTGTGTTCTTATCGACAAGAGCCTAGGGCAATAAACTTCACAACAATAACTATGCTCATTTCCATGTGCCAAATAGAAACACTGAAGAGACTAAGCATCACAAGTAGCTAATGGGATTGTTCACAATACCTTCTTGGGGTTAAGCAGGTACTCGTACAAAGTGTTCTCCTCCCAGACCACAGCCTTGTTTTTGTTTCCCGCAGAGTAGGAGTAGCCTGCTGTGGTACCCGACTGCCTCCCAAAAAGACCATTCAAGTTTGGACCTGCAATTTGCATACATGGAATGCATGGGGTCAGACATGAATAAACATACATTATCAAGCATGCCATAGATGGTGATCGTTTTTATAGATTAGCAAGACCAGTGATGAACCTTATCCTTATTCCTGGTAAGGACCTTCCAAACAGGAAAACCTAATGAAACAATGAGAAATAATTCTTCAACTTCTAGTTTGTATAATTTTTTATATGCCAGTTCTAATTGCATAGCAAGTTGCAAGAGCAAAAGCTCCCTACTGGTCAACTGCTGTATGTGTTGAAACGAAACAACGGATGGGTCTGCAGGTCACAGAACAGGCACAACCATCACCAAATCTACATAGGGGGATCAATATAGCCAGACAAATAGGCTTATCACCTGATCCTGATCATTCAACATAAGGCGTAACGCCGAAACCAGAACAAGCAAGCCCCAGCTCTACTAACGCCGCTCAAAATCAAACAGGCGGTCCAGACCGCAGGCGTTCCGCTGCTAAAACAACACGAGCAAACGAACTAGCCTGGGTTCCTACCACCAATCCCGCAGCAATCGAACAGATCTAGGCGCCACGCGCACCATTCGCACACGGAGCAGCGCGCACGCGAAGAAATCCGCATCTACGGGCTACCCGATCCCAGATCTGATCCGCTAAGGGCGCTAAGGGCGGGGCGTCGCTCACCTTGCTTGTGGCCGGCGCCCTTCTCGACCGTGTGGCACTGCGCGCACTTGGTCTTGAAGATCTTCTCGCCCGCCTTGGGGTTCCCGGGGGGAGCCTCCGAGAACGACGCCATCGCCGCGCGCAGAGATTTGAGGCTGAGCCGACGGAGAAGAGGAGGAGGAGGAGGAGGAGGAGGAGGAGGCCAACCGCAACTGCAACTTCTGGTGTGCCCTTTGGACTTGCGCCGAATTCGCAGGGACCCGGTTGTTCTATAGACTAGACCCAGGCGTGCGTGGAGGTCGCGCAAGTACGGAACTGCCCCTGGGAAGGGCTGAGGGCCGAGCGGTGGGAAAGGTGTAGAATGGGGAAAGCGGAGGGGAGGGTTCGAGAAGGTTTCCGTGGCTTGGAGAATAAGGAAACCGTGGGCGGCGCGTGGACGGGAAGCGTGGGCGCCCCACGCCCGCGTTCGGTTGGGGACGCCGGGCGCTACGTGCTAGGGCATTTCGTGGGACGCGTCTTGGGTTTGCTCGGGGGCTGGGGCTCTCGAGTCGGTCGACCGGGCGAACGCCGAGTTTTCCTGCGGCTCGTGATCGGGTCGCGGTTGGTGGGTGGTGGGTGGCTCGCCAGCCGCCAGGTTGGCTGTGCGAATCACGACCGTCGGTGGGAAGGGAACGGGCCAGTGAACGGTCGTGCGTTCTCTGATTAAACAGAAAAAAAAAAGGTGTACAAAGCGCATGGTGTGCATGCGCGACCGACACGGATCACGTACGTAGCTTTTTTCAACAGGCAAGAGAAGCTTTCGGGTGCGTTTTGAATTTGAGAGCGATGTTGGACGGGAAATTCATAAATTTTAGGGTGGGTTTTTCCATTCTGCTTGGTTGGTTTGATGGTACTGATAAAGGTGGATGAAACAAGAATGGTTGTCTAATTATATTTGTTATTTAAAAAATAACAACTAATCAGACAGTAATAAATACATAGTACTTCTCTATACTCTCTTCATATAGAAAATACTAGTCTTGAAAACATGATATTTTTCTTGCTTTGTCCTCGTTAAATAGCACTGTAGATGTCTTCTTTTCAACCACCTTGCATAGATCAAGTGGTTAGTCCTCAGTGGCTAAGGCTGAGGGTCACCAGCTCAGCTCCTCACGGGCATGCTTTTTCTATGGCTTGCGGCCATTTTGCAGCACAAGTGCGTTGGAAGCAAGCGGGCTGCGGTGCGGCGTGTAATTAATACGTATCAAGTGGATGACCGTGTGAACCCAAGCAACAGGGGTAATCGTGTCTAAATTGCACTCGGCAACACAGAACGACTTGCTTTGCCAAAATAACCCGTCGGATGCCCAGAACGACTAGTATTTCTTATACAGAGGGAGTACTACTTAAGAATAAATCATTTTAGATACTGATATCGTCTATAAAACATAACCCTTTTTTATTTGTCGTGGGATGCATGCCACAAGTTTGACTTGATTTATAGAAAATAGCACAATATTTATATCTCCAAATAATTTTGTTAAAAAACTAGATCCAAAGATCTTTAAGATGATATTAATTATGATACTTCGATGATATTTATTATTTATTAAAATTGCCGGCATTTGTGTCTATAAAACGACAAATAAAAAGGGACGGAGGGAGTATTGTCTTCTTATTTCATAAAAAAGATTTATAAAAAGCGATATGTGTATATATTTATAAAAGTATTTTTAAAGCCAAATTTATTCATATGGATTTCATATTTTCAAACTCAACAACTTAAAAATTATTCATTATGTATACATTTTCAGTGTTTGACCCAAGGCTTTTCTAAACGACTTTATTTTTAAGTATGAAAGAAGTATGCACTAATACTAATTTTATTATGATAATCTTTAATTTAAAATTTATGTTAGTCACCAAAACTAGAAATGTACAAACCAACATATTAGCCTTATCAAAATTAATCTTACCGTCGTAATTACTAAATACTAATATAACATGCTGATAATCCTCAAAGTATTTTTTTATTACAAATGATAAAGCTTAGAAAACATAGGACAAGCACATAGTTTTATGGGCAAGCTTACCTAGCTTCTACAGAGCATATTTTTTTATCCGGTGATTCTGTGAGGGAGAATAAGCTGAATCAAGCTAAAACTAGTTCAAACAAAGAGAGGCACTCCATCAAGCCATCCATGACAGACACCGCTCATCTATACACCGTCATCACTCATCTCAGAGGATATTCGTGAAACCAAACGCACCCTCATGGTTAACATCAGCAAAATCCAACTTTGATCAGATTTCAGTGGCTGGTTACAGGACTGGCAATCAGTTCCAGAAGAAACGTACAGGGCATGCACAGGAATACGGGCAGCAAAGATCAGTCAATTGCTAGCTACAGACGAACATCTTTTTACGGTTCAAGAGCAACATGTGACCTGCGAATCCAGGGGATAATTACTCGGTCGACATTGTCCAGCTAAAGCTCCAATTATTCCAGGTATATACAACGTTCTAGTTAAATCCAGGGCAGTACAGCTATGGTGCCATTAGACATTAGTGGATATATGATACAAGTGGCTACATACACTACTACGGTTACTCTAACACAGGTGACAAGTCACAAGAGTGCTGGTAAACTACAACAGATAGCATCAATGGTTGCTTGATGGTTGCGGCTTCTAGGTCACATCAGACGCTTAGCTTTACCTTCATGGCTTCAGAGTTATGCTGCAGGATCCTAGATACTGGGTTAGTGCCAGTGTGGAGCTGAGACCCTGCAAAAGAGATGGTGTGAGTAGGTACATAGGAATGCACACGAGAAGAGTAACAGCAATGTGAATCGTGGAGCCAGGTTCTGGTGCTCCCTATCAATATCTTACTTTGTCTTTCTTCCAACAACAGATGAATTGTTGACATTCGGTTTCTTCTCAGTGCAATATGATCGGCCCGGTGGCAGAGGCGGAGGTGGAGGCTGGATGATCAGGGGAGCAGAATTAAATTATAGGTTCAGTTTAGACTTCAGAATGTAGGAGCCATCATTAATGCTTCTTTGTTTGCAAAGCGGAATGGTTGTTATGCACAGAAAAGGATAAAAGTTCATACCACATGAGCCTTTGTCTTCACATTTCTGGTCTGTGAAGGAGTTGCATTATTTGATTTGTATGCATGAGCCTGAACTCCCACCTGACAGCCCAACAAATTGATATTATTGGTAAATAAGCACATTATGAAGAGTTTCAGTATCTTCATTGTTGTTTTGAAATAGAGAAGTTTCATTTTTCTCATTTCAGAATTCAGATCCAGTGTTTCCAATAAAAAATAATTATATTTTTGGACCCGAAGGGACCAATTCTTGTCAGGCTATTGGTGATGCAATGAACCTACGCCAAATTTCTAGTTTTCTACATATTTTAATAGATAATTAGATATTGATTACATTTAGGGAAGCATTACTCTATTCGGGATTAAAAGGTCAGGGTTTTGAGAGACAAAACCACAAAACTAGACAGTTCATGTTTACCAGCCAGTTACTAGCAGCTGTCATAACCATGGCTAGTACTATCAAGAGATCCCATGCATGGAAGGTTATAGACTTGAGAGTAAAGCTGGAAATGACAATTCCATAACCCATAATTAGGTGTACACCAGTTTTCAGTAAAAGAGTACTCTTTCTATAATGTAATGTCATCAGTTCAACCTTTGTTCTAGGGCTTCTGTTAAAGATAAGCAAATTTATACAGTTGTACTCAGTTTATCAGTAATGTATGTAGAAGCATTTAGGATACCGACAAAACAAATAATATTGTTAGCCACTAAAGAATCACATGTAGTGGACCAGAAGCATGAAAGGAAAAGAAGCTTCTCACCTCCTTGTTTGGCTTTTTGAGTTTTTCAAGAGCTTGGTCATCCCTAATGTTGGAAGTCAACGTTTTCCTTGAAGGCAGGTTAAACGGACTGAGAAATAAGACAAGGTGGTTAGAGTAATAGAATTAAATCCAATTTTGAAATCCAAAGAATTTCCAGGTCCCTAGTAAAATTATTCTGAAAAGGGCTCCATGATAGAATTAAAACCTTGATTTTTGCTTTCTATCCACTTGAAGTTCCACCCTTTCTTTCACACAGCTGCCAAACAATACCAAAAAAAAAGGCAGTCAAATCTCAGTGCCAGTTATTTAGTCGAGTATCCCTGAAAAAGTTAGGTACAACCACCTTAGGTTTTCTAGCATGCTACTTCTAACAACCCTGGGAGTTATTGCCTTTTGGGGAGTAACCTGCATGATGAACAGAAAGGAAACAAGTATTTCAAATGAGAAAATATATTGTCTTTTAAATTATCTATCTTAATCTCTTTCTGCATTTTAGAACAGAATTAATACATTTATTTGTGATATAGTAAGAGAATAGGGGTTGCAACATACTTCTGTGGCCATAGCACCCTTCGAATAGTTCGGCATTGCTCTTGACCAGACTGTAGTGCCATTTGTGATAGGGCGCCTTTCTCCTGTAGAAGGGCGCTCTGGGGTGGAAATGTTACCTTTTTTGGTGAGACATCTATCTGGCGTCAAAGGCAAACGTGAGTTGGCAACATTAGCTTGTTTCAGTACAGTCTCTCTGGTAACAGGACGTCTCTCAGCAGTAGAAGGCCTCTGCGCCGGTGCATGCTTTGGTTCAACACTTCTACCAATGGTGCGCCTCTCTGCAGTAGAAGGTCTGTGTGACAGAGGCAGACTATTCTTTGGTGCAACATCTCTAGCAATGGGGCACCTCTCGGCAGTAGACGGCCTCCTTGGCAGAGCTGAAGTGGCATGTTTTGGTGCAATGTCTCTAGCAATGGGGCGCCTATCAGGAGTAGAACGGCTCAGGATGACAACATCAGCATGCTTATGTGCACCCTCTCCAGTGATGGGCCGCTGTTTGACAGCAGATGGCAGACATGAGGTAGTGATACCAATATACTTCGATGCCATATCTCTGGCACTAGTATGCCTTTCAGCAGTAGAAGGCCTGCGTGGGCTAGCAATGTTGAAATGCTTTGGAGCTGACTCTTTGGATATAGGGCGCCTGTGAGCAGTAGAAGGTCGATGTGGGGAAGCAATGTTGGATAGCTTTGGTGTCGAATCTTTGGTGACAGGGCGCCTGTCGGCAGTAGATGGCCGGCATGGAGTAGCAATGCATTGCTTTGTTCCTAATTCTTTGGTGATAGGACGCCTGTGAGCGGTAGAAGGTCGAGATGGGATAGCATTGTTGTCATGCTTTAGTGCCGACTCTCTGGTGGCTGTGCGTCTTTCAGAAGTAGATGGACGGCATGGGGTGGTAATTTCAGCATGCTTCCTTGAAGCATCTTTTGTGACAGGTCGCCGTTCTCTGGTAGAGGGCCATTGTAATGCTGCTGAGGAAGGTCTTCTTAAACCTGTAATACCACTTCTTGCTGCGGTGCCAACTAAATCGCTAGTTGCTTCTCTTGGCCTTCGCAATGACAGGATATTTTCTGGTTTTGCCATCTGGTTTATCACACTGGGCTCGCCTGAACAGGGTCCCTGAAAATATTCATGAAAAATAGCTTATATCTTCATGAAAATTGTACATGTTTTGGGCTACATAATAAAATGCATAATGTATGTATATGGCTAAAGTAGCAGGAAACTGAAGAAATAAATCTAGCCATCTAGGCATGCATCAAGGTAATTCAAATAGATAGGCCATAGCTTATGAATTCTAGTTCTGAAGTTTCATTAAAAAATGAGGCATTTATTTCCTGTGTTGCACACTAAGCTGGGTCCAGGACAATAGTCAACTTATTAGAAAAGAATGCACATACAGATTACAGCAATTAAGAAGATGAAAACATGTCCAAAGTCAATGTGCGAATACCTTGGAAATATTTGTGTGATCAGAAACATTACTAGAAGTCATCTTGACAGTCTTCGGAATTATTTTTGACGCCTGACCAACCCGAGAGTCTTTCTCAATTGTTCTCTTATTAGGAGTAATCATAATCTCATGGACCATAGGATCATCTTGGCTGAAATTAGCATCTTGCTTCAATATATCCGTTTTGCCACTAACGCTTCCTCTCATTTGTTTGCCAATTTGCTGCAAATCACCAACTGGTGAAGAATGGGTTGATGCAGAAACTTCATTAACTAAACTACCATTCTCATGATAAATGTAGCACTCCATTCCATGCTCAAATGTGGTTGCAGCTGCTGTCTTCTTTGTGCAATCATCAACAAGTGTTTCAGATTCAGTAGTAGCTCCATGGGCTGTGGTTGGTTCATATTCTCCTGTTTGACTAGAATCACTGCCATCACCATTGTACTCCAGATGAAGTTCAGTTTGCTGGTTCTGCTGCTGTAAAGCCTTAAGCTCCCTAACCCTCTTAAAGTATTCTTCAAAGTATGCCTTCTTCTTTGCAACTAATCCATTGAACTTTCCAAACTCTTCATGACGCCTGTCATTAGTAAATACAGACCACTTCTCCCATTCTAATGATTCCAAATCAAATCTTCCAAAAGATATGGAACCATGACCAAACATTTGTGATGTTCCCTAAAGGAAGAAATAGGACATATAGTAAAGAAGCATGAGAATATCAACAGAAGATAATGATTACTTAGAAAGAGTGCACTGATTCTTCACTTATAGAAGGTTGCCAGCTTCCAAGGAAGCTTTTGGGTTAACAACACTAACTAGTACACCTCCCAGGGGTGGATACCATGTATTATGGAAGTGTACTCATTATGGAATTTTAGCAACTTCTATTACACTGACACACAGGTTCACAGTTATCATTAGGCGTTGCCTTGAATCGATTTATTCTAATGCCAACAGAAAAAGGTCCAACAGGCAGACATGTGCCTAATAGTGGCATAGAAATTCTAACAATTTCTATCACTTCAGGTAAATTCCTTGACTGTACATTGTACGCGGCAATAAAATGAATGAGGAAAGACCGAAAGAGAGATAACCTGTGAAAGATCTTGCACAGAAGTTTCCTCCTGTGACCATGCAAAAAAGTTTTGATTGGCCTCAGTTGCCATCTTGTAGTGTGTACCTAATTCATTATTGTTGCGCAAACTTTACTTGTAAACCCTGCAAAGTAACAAAAGAAATTCAGACATAGAGCCACAATTGAGGTTTCATTTTGATATACAGGCAGAACAGTATTTAACAAAGTTGTTCAGTGCTTTCAGGCAATCCTTTGGTCAAGCAATTCGAGCTAGGTACACAGGAAAATCTCTGGATGCAACCTATAACCCTGGTGCACCACACAAGAACGAGCAGTGTCTCGCAAGGGGAAGTCGAATCCTTGCCTAGCTAGTATTTCAAAAGAGCTTTTTACCTGTATGGCCTCGGAAAAAATGCTTCTTCCTTCTATGGCCTTTTTTTTCTTGAACTTACCTTATATGGCCTCGAAACGAAAATTCCTTCCCTATATGGCCTTCCATCCATTTTCCTCACGTAACAGTGTTAAGTGCCGTGTAAAAAGACTATTTTACCCCTACCCAAAAATAAAGTACAATTTTCTTGACCTACAATCGTGATAGCTTAGAAAGTCTAAAAGAAGAAATTTTCTACATTTGCTGTCATACATCCAGCATTTTTCTTGTCTACCAATATTTTTAATTAACTTTGATGCTGAAAGAAGAAACACAGGGATACTGCAAGATGAGCTATCAAGTGAGGCATTGCATCGCGCGTCCTTTTTTTCTTATTAACCAACGTCATGAATATATTAAACTAGTTTGCCATTGCAACAAAATAGTTGAGGCATTAGCAGGCAAACAACATCATGGAGTAAATACCAGGAAGTGGATCCATAAAGCACGAGCTGCTACATGATGCAGTTTTGCACGGACAAGGCAACAATATCTTCAGAGAGCTGTTACAACAGGAAAGGGCAGACAGGTCGCAAGATACAGCAGAACCAGAATACGGGAAGGGAAATCATAAGTTACACAGCCTATCGGAGAAGCGTTGACGACCTAGACCTGGAGGATGACGACCAACGGGGAAGACATCGCAGCCTAGCTGGATCCACAGCTACTGGAGGTAGACGATGCCGCCGCAGTTGCCATGGGCTTGCTGCTGCTAGGGCCGGCCGCGCACGGCTCGCTGCTCCTGTCGGGCGCCCATGGCTGTTGGCTCGCTGCTTGCTGCTGCTAGGGCCGCAGTCGCTGAAGGCGCCGGCCGGTGCAGCGCGCGTTGCCCGAGACAGGTGGCCGGCCCTCCCTCGTGCCTAGGCAGACAGACCGGCGGCGGCCCCTGGCCGGAGATCCTATCGGCGGCGCCGTCCTCCGCTCGAGGGGAGCGTGGCCGGTTGAGCAGAGAGGAAGGAAAGGAGAACTAAAGTAGGGGCGCTTTAGTCATTTCGCATAGAAAAGTGGCTCAACTGACGGTAAAGCCTAAGGGCATGTTTGGGTTGGCATATGATTTCCCACTCTTTAAAAGATCTCACTCATTTATTCTTCACATCTTATTTAATCCTGACCGTTTATCTATTTCTCTGTCCCTATCCCACCTTCTATTTCCCATTATCCAAATAAGTCCTAACAGTAACAGACCTAACGGAAGGCCATAGAAGGAAGCAATTTTTGATTTAAGGCTACAGAGGTAAGTTCAAATAAAAAAAGACCATAGAAGGAAGATGCATTTTTTTTGAGGCCATACAAGTAAATATCTCATTTCAAAAGGATGGATAGAGTTTATAAATATGTCAAGACGCACTAACAGTGATGCCAGCTTCTAAGGTACTCTCTTTAGAAAACAATAATTTTCCATCACTGTGAAATAATACATGATAGGGCCAGGGACTCACGATAGATTCCAAATTTTCTAACCGAACATGGGACCATTGGCATCAGTCGCGCCTCACCAAACCTCAGATATCAACACTTCACCTACAAGATGTTCTAGACTATTGCAGTACTATATATGACAAGCAGATAAACCAATGAATATCTATAGTATGTGCCACGTGATACGGAGTAACTAGTACAGCATGGTATAGCAACATTGCAAGGTGGGGAAAAGAAGAAAATCCCATATATAAGATTGTAAGACGGTAACCAAGCTAATTGGTACATTTAAACGTCTGGTACATTGAACCGGTGTTCCAGCCAAAAAATGAAGAATTTTGCAAAGAACTAGTAGTACAATTGAAGCTGCAGAGCTCAAACTGCAACAGTGAAGCCTCAAAACTTTTTGGGCGGGTGGAATCAGGGAAAGAGAACACCAGAAGAAAAACTACAGCCCATAAAATAGTCTTCAAAACAGATACGGTTCAAAATTAACGCCCATACCATGTTCTTCCTATCATTAGTAGCAAAACAATTTGGAAAGAACAGAAAAACATGAGAAACTACCAAATCCAAAAGGCCAGAACAAAACCAAATCTTTTCAAAAACGCAAACACCTTCATAGGGAAGAGAAAATACCAATATATAGCAAGGAAAAGTAAAAGAACAGCAACGATGGGGATTCAAGAAACGCGGCAGGGCCCATGCAATTGCAAGCGAATCCAGCGGCATTGCGGAATTCCTCACCGCTACTAGCATCTAACCACCGTCAACCACTCTGCACTCAGAGTCAGAGAGACCAACCAAGAAACCGGGAACAGCACGCATCGGTTCCCCACACCCAAACCCAACCAAGAACCCAGACAGGAGAGGGCAGGCCAAAACCACCGCCGACGCACGGGATCCGGTGAGGCGCGGCGCCGCGCGTCCCTCTCGCCCAGATCCAGGCATGAGCCAAAACAGCCCGGTCGCGGCCTCCAGACTCAAGCAGCAACACCTGCCTGTGCCCGTGGAGCTTTCTACCCGCTGACGGTGATTCCTTCCTCCCTATGGGGATTCCTTCCATGCTCGAGCCCAGCACGCCGGATTAGGGTCCGGATTGGCGAGGCGGTGTGAGCGTGAAGTCACTACTGGCCACGCACTGCGCTTTAGTTGGGTGTGGCGGCAGAGCAGAAGGACGCTGGGGAGTGGGGAGGGAGAACCACTGTATTTGGCCCGCCCAGCGGAAGAGAAAGGATTTTTTTTAAAAAAAAAGAGGCGTTAGGAGAAATACTTAAAAAAAGGCAAATCATAAAGATATTTTCTATGCAGTTTTTTATTTGTATATAGACACCGAACATCTCGCTATACACAGAACATATATCTGACATTCATCTATATAAAAGGGTTCTGTTTACCGGACATCTCTTAAATTAGAGTATATTTTGATACAGATGACTAGTTACAATTTAAAGCTAAAAATTAGTTTAAATCAGTTGTTGTTGTCTAAGGGCCTGTTTGGATGTACCCAACTAAAATTTACTAGCTAAAATTTCAAAATAAAACTTTAGCTAGCTAAAAGTTTTCTAGCTAAACTTTAGGTAGAGGTGTTTGGATGCTCTAGCTAATAGACTCGGCTAAAGTTTAGCTGCCTTTAGCTAGATGAAAGTAGCTAAATCTAGCTAAAGTTTAACTAGTCTTTTAGCTGATCTGTTTGGATGTCTAGCAGCTAAATTTAACCAGCTAAAATTTAGCAGGTGCAACCAAACAGGCCCTAACTAGTTGGCTAACAATTGTTTAAAGAATGACTAAGAAACCTACCAATATCACCCTCTTGGTAGGACTAGAGCTAATTTTAGCTTATTTTTAGCTACCTAATAACTATAGCCCTTGCTCTAAACACATCTTTATTATAGGATTTATTGTAAAATTTTAGGGGCTCTTGCATTTTTACCCCTGTTTTGTATTACCATTGTGATTTTGCCCCTGTTTTTTTAACTTTGTGAATTTACCCCTGTGATTTAAAAATGAAGCATTAGTTTACCCCCTACTCCGTTATCCTCTTGTAACGGTGTTAAATTTTTGTACAAAAGGACAGAAAGGCCCATATGATTTTGCCCCTATTTCTTATGTCTATTTGTGATTTTACCCCCGATTAGGAATTAAACAATAATAATGTAATGAAAAATTTGGTCAAATATATTAGACACAACTTGTAATTATTTTAATTTAGATTTATTATTGAAATATAAATTCAAAAATTTGGCAATTATTTTAATTCAGATTTGTTAATGAAAAAAATTCAAAATTTCGGCAACACCTTAACAATATTTTGGTACTATTATGACAACAAAATGAAGCACATATAATACACATGACAACAATAATGGAGAAACATCAGTTCTAGGTCTCCCATATAGCATGCCAACATGTCCACAAAAGCTACAAGTCCGCACTATTTTAAAAGTCGAAGTTCATCAGTTTTCATCTCGAAATGAATCATTTTGTAAATCACGCCATAAGGTTAAGTACTACAAAGACACCCACAAGCTAATGGTCAGCTATAAAATCAATCAACTGCAGCAGTCCAAAGCTATGTATGTCATCAACAACTTTAGTTGGCATTGTTTTACCCTGCTGCCTGACTGGAACATTGTCTGGCAAGCTGCATCAACAACTTTAGTTGGCATTGTTTTACCCTGCTGCCTGACTGGAACATTGTCTGGCAAGCTGAAAAAAGATCGAATTCTAACAAGAACCTGTATACACCTGTGATTTGGCCTACAAACCACACCAAATAGTATGCAGTTAGCTAATCCGACTCAAACCATCAACAATGTGGTCATTTTGGCAACAAAAGAACTGTATAAAAGGGTTAGGGTTTGCTGAAATCACCTTTGCTCTTCCATGTTCATCGATTGGAGAGATGGGTGGATGCGTGGACCTACAGGAGATCGCCGCTAGTGAGTGAGCGGCGGCCGCCGCTGGCCGTGAGCGTGGGCGGGCGCCGCCGCCGCCCGTCAGTGCACGCACACACCGACCCGTGGGCGAGGCGGGCGGCGCGGCCTCCCCGCGCCCCCCGCGCCCCTGTCCTGGAACCGCAGCCGAGGAAGGCCGCCGCCCTTCGCTTCTAGATCCGCTACCTCCCTCCCCTTGGCTTTCGCCACCGGCCACTGGAACTGGAAGTTCGGCTGCCTTCCAAGACGAGGTTTCTTTTCCGTGCGTGCGGGATGAGGAGAAAAGGATAAGGGGTACTATGGTCATTTGGACTTGTTTTTTGATATTTTGATTTTTTTAATTTATTTAATCCTTTGCCACCTAACGGAAGTTAAAAGCAGGGGCAAACGGACCTTTCAATTTAAAATAATAGGGGTAAAAACAAAAAGTTGAAAAAGTAGGAGCAAAATCACAATTAGCCTGCTGAACAAGGGTAAGAACATAATATTCCCAAAATTTTACTGTCACAATAAAAGAATGATTCGGTTTCTCTAGAATAGAAGACTGTGCAGCGTTCCCAAAATATTTAAACTAAATTCTAATAATGATTGTGTCGGTGCTAGAACTGGCGGTCCTAGCACCAACGAGTGAATTTGTGGTGCGTGTTCCCAACCCCGGATGGTGTACAAGATGAACACAAGGATTTATACTGGTTCGGGCAAGAGAAGGCCCTACGTCCAGTGGGGGGAGGAGTTCTTGTATTATCTTGCACCGAAATGCTCGTAGGTAGGGTGTACAAGCTGTGAGAGAGGGACGGGGTCCCAAGTCTCGTGATGATTGAGGAGAGTGCCAATATCGAGCTTGAATGTCTGAACTTGTCATCTAGGGGTCTCTGCCTTCCCCTTTTATAGTCGCAAGGGGAAGGCAGGGTCTTACAAGAGGTGGTCATGCTCGTGGCTGGGTCACGGGCTTCCGTCCTCCCTCGGACGAGGCTCCGGCGTGGGCTGACTGTCCCGGACCGTGGCGAGGCAGTGCGACGTCGCCTCCTTGCCCCTGTTGTCCGGAATGATGGACGTCCCTGTTGGAGTTGGTGGAGGTGCGCCGGAGGGGGCCCGAGCCCCCTCGTAGCTTTGACCCGCATGGAGGCCGAGGTTCGGGAGGCCTCGGAGCATGTCGCCGTACGGAGAGTGGTTGGAATGACCGCGGTAAAAAGACATGTGGTCGCCCATCCCGGGCTCAGAGCTCACGGGGTGGACTGTTGGTTGACCGGAAGGGGTGTCAGTCCACTCCCACACGGGGGTGACGCCGGCTACCGTGGCCTTGGCTTGGTGGATGGCGCCCGGGGTTCCGCGATGGGACTGGCGGAGGGTTAGGCAAACACAGTGCCCCACTGCGGGCGGGCGTGGCATCCATCGTGGAGGCCGCGTAAGCATGATAGCCGGCGTGGGCCGTGGCGGGCGATGCCCATCCTGTCGCCGAACATGGAGTGCTCGACACGGGCGGTGGTGGATATGCGTCAAGTCGGTGGTACGGCCTTTGACTCTGGCGAGTCCCGCCCGAGGCCTGGTTGCCTGGGGCTCGGGCGGGGACGGAAGCCGGGCGGCTCGTCGAGGCCCCCCCGCCGGGGGGGCTCGGGCGGGATGGAGAGTGGAGGCTCGTCAGGAGCCCCTGGCGGGGCTCGGGCGAGGCGGAGAATCAAGGCTTCGTCAGAGCCCAAAGTGAGGTAGCCTCGGGACGGGTCGTGGGCCGTGCGCCCGCTCCGGCATTGTGGCTTAGGTAGTGGAAGTGGGAGGCCTGCTTTGGGCGAAGTTTTGCGTTGTTGGGCTTTCCTTAAGGGGCCCTTATTTTGGTCCCGTCGGTAGCCCCCCGAGCCTCTGAAGGAGTGGAAGCACTCGTTCGCAGGCCGAGGTCGTGCTTCCTTGGTTGCCATTGATACTTTCCGTAGGGTGCGGCGAAGCCTTTAAGCGGGTGTAGCCCCGAGGCTTCGGAGGAGTTTGGGGACTCCTTCGAAGGCTTGCATTTAGCTTGCACGACGTGGCTTTGAGGCTAGTCCCGAGAGCCGTGCTATCCGGTGGGGCAAGGAAGCGCACTCCGCGGTGTAGTTTCGAGGCCTCGGGCGAGTGAGGGCACTCGTCCCGAGGGCTTGTGCGTCTTTTGGTGGACAAGTTAGTCCGGCCGCCGAGCCCCGGGCCCGTCGGCTCGTCCAGGGGGTTCTACTGGGTTTTAGGGCGTTTTCCCAAATTGGTTTGCCTCGTTGGGGAAGCCCCCGAGCCCTCGTAGCGGCGAGAGGGGAATCCAAGGGGCTCACCGCCAGTTTCTTACGCACCTCAGCCTTCCCTTCCGCAGGGAGGAGGGTTGCCGTGCTATCGCCGACGAGTGTCGAACACGACTAGATCCGATGAGCCGTTAGCGGGAGAATCCAAGTGAACCGCCATGCCCCATTCGCTAGGGGTTGGTCGGGCCCGGAGGCGCGGGTTCATAAGAGCCCCCGCACGGTATGCCCGAGGTAGGGGCTCGGGTCCCGTCCGCCCGGGTCCCGAGGGGCTCTGGTGCTCTCCCCACGCGGGATCCCCTACTCTGGCTGCCATGCTGGCCTCGGATCTTTGCAAGGATGGCCCAGCTGGCGGGGCCAAAGCCGTGTATGAGGCCGTCCGAGCTGCCCTCGATTGCCGAGGGGTGGCTGTCGAACCCTTTGATGGGCCACCCTGCGAACCCTCGGGCCTTAGGTGGGTTGCCGCCCTGGCTCCTTCATGGGAAGGAACCTCTGCTTTTGCCTTAACGTGGGGCGTGGGCGCGTCTTTCAGCGTGCGGCGGGATGCGGGGCGCCGCTGGCGCGGTGGTGGGCCCCACTTCCTCCGTCATGGCGGTTTGCCGTCGGCGCGCCGCGGTCCCACGGAGGATGTGATGTGCGGCGCTGCGTTTCCGGGCTGTGGCCACACGCGGTATAGGGCCCTGCCCGCGGGCCCGGATCCTTTGTGAGGGGATGCGCGCGGGTAACGGTGTGTGGCGCTACCGAAGTCCGCGGTGGCTGCGGCCGCCGTGGCGACGCCTCGGCGCCGCGGCGCTGTGTGCAATCGAAAGTGGGCGATCGTGGGTCGATACGCACTTAATGCAAAGAAGGGGGAGCGCGTCGGGTATAAATACCTGTGCGGCGGCCGTGTTGGCCTTTCCT
Source organism: Chrysopogon serrulatus (assembly GCA_015844335.1). NCBI lineage: Eukaryota > Viridiplantae > Streptophyta > Magnoliopsida > Poales > Poaceae > Chrysopogon > Chrysopogon serrulatus. The sequence continues at coordinate 104,017 of JADLZL010001846.1, forward strand.
TCATATCTCCTTATTTGCTCTTTTGCCTACTGCCTTCCCCGCCGCCGGAGAAATCTCTTGAGCTCGCCGGGAGGGGAAAGGGAAGAGAGACTTCCGTGCCGCCTCCTCGCTCGATCCCGCCCTCGCGATGGCACCCAAGGCCGATGTTGTTGGTGTGGCGGATTGGGAGTCCCTGCTCCGTGATCGAGGCGGAGCTGGTGGCGTTGGTGGGAGAAGGGGCTCTTGAGCTTCGGAACGACTTCCGGCCGGCCGGAGTGGATCGTGCCGTCGCCGGATGATCGATATCCGCGCCCTCCGCCGGGGTACGTCGTGAGCTTCACGTCGTTCCTTGAGCGCGGGCTCGGGATGCCTAGGGGCGTTTCTGGGCGCTCCCGGAGATCTATGGCTTGGAGCTCCACAACCTCGCTTTAATTGCATCTCCCACGCGGCCGTCTTCGTGGGCTGTGAGGGCTACCTCGGCATCGACGCCCACTAGGACCTGTGGCTTTACTTCTTCGAGGCTACCTTGTTCTGAAATCTCGGGGCGGAGAAAGAGAAGGGGAAGGAGCAGGAGAAAGAAAAGGGGAAGAGGTTGGCCGTCCGGCCGGTAGTCAAGACGTTGCTGCGATCCGTGCACCGCAGGACTATATCCGGCGAGGCTCGCCGGCTCGAACCGTGGTTGGCACAGCAAGTGGTTCTACCGCCGCGCAACGGACGGTGGCCACCACGCCTGCCTACACCGGGGAAGGTGTTCGACTTCGAGCCGCCGTCGTGGCGGAAGGAGCCGATCCCCGAGAGGGTGACCCCGCCGAGGAAGGTGTTTACCGCCCGGGCGCCCTGACCAAGGAGGGTCTGACGCCTCGGCTCGGCTTCCACAAGCGGCGTCTCGCCGCTCATGCATCATGTATGACATGCGCCTGGCGGCCCACAGGAGGGGACGGATGGCGGCCGAGGACCTAGGGTTCGCCGAGGTCCTTGGCCCGGACGAAGCAGGCGGCATCGGTGGAGCATTCGCAGTTGCTCAAAATCCCGATGCGGCCCGAAAAGGGCTACATTGGTCAGTAAGAACCGTTCCTCCGCTTGGCGTTCGGCTCCTCTTCTTCCTCTCCCCCACGACCCGGTCGTGGGTCGCGCTTGTAAGGGGCTCGCGGAGAGGCCGAGGCCGTCGAAGCCCCCCGATCGCCCTGGAGAAGGCGGCCAACCGCGAGCACGCGGGAGGCGGAGAAGGTATAGCTGAGCGCCCGCGACGCGCAACACCATAAGCGTAAGGAGAGGAGGGACCTGTCCCTGCTCGGCGGCGGCGCCAAGGCAGGAGGGTCTCCCTCTAAGCGGAAGCGCCGTCGGACACCACCGAGCACAACGGCGGCGGCAGCGATGGTGGGGAAAAGTGGGACGAGGGCAAGCTGATCAGCTACCTGGGTTTGGATCCCCGGAGGTGGCGTCGCGCGCCGGGCGGGTGGTAGTTCGTCGCCCGGCGCCGCGTCGGAAGGAGCTGCCAGGGAGAGGCTCGTCCCCGGCGTTGTCGGACTTAGGGCCGCGCGATGCCCCCGGCAGCTGGGGCGTCCCCGGAGAGGGGCGTGACGTCCGGGGAAAGGAGGTCGTCGAGCCTCCCCCCCGCAGAGGCTCGTCCCCACAAGCGGGCAGCGTCGGCCGAGGCAGGTTGAAGGCCTGCAGTAGGGCGCTTTTGGCGGCGAGCGGCGTCACGTCCGGTGCCTGACATTCCCGCCGTCAGGCAGGGTCAATCTGGAGCTAGGATTAAAGTCTTGGCGGGTAAGTGGTGTCCACACCTTGCCGTCGGTCTCGACGTTTGCTTTTTTCGCCCGCTAACTTCCGTCTTGTCCCCATCCGCAGCATTGGACGCGCCCCCCTCGCCCTCGGAAACTTGACTAAGGCGGGGGTCAGGAGCGCGATCTCCGGTTCCCCACCGCCGAGCCGACGGTCGGGACCGAGGGAGAGGGAGAAGGTCACCGAGGAGCCGCCGTCGGGCGGAGCGGTCAAGCGGAAACAAGGCTGGCCTTGGCGTCTGCCGGGGAGACCGGGGCACGCCGTGGCGCCTCGGGTCGAGGGGTCGGCCCCGTTGGGTACCGTCGGGACGGCGGAGGCCCCGCCAGGAGGGCGGCGTGGTGATCCCGGCCGTGTCGGTAGTGGACTCTGTCGCCCAAGGCAGCGCGGGAGGAGCCCGTGGTGGCCGCTACCGCCGAGGCTATGACCGAGGCGGAGCCAGCCCGGCCCTTCACCAAGGCGTGGCCACCGAGGCGGGTGCCACCGCAGAGGGAGGAGCCGAGAAGCGCAGCGATCGAGGGGCGCCCATGTGGGTGCCACGGCCTCGGGCCGGGGCGTCCCGGTGAGCAACCCGCCGGGGGAGCCCACCTTGCTGAGGGAGAGCCGCCCGCCTGGGGCCCCGGAGAGGCGAGGGGCTTTTTGCGCCCGGATGACGCCAAGAGGGGAGGATCTAGGTGAGCGTGGCGGACTGCGTCGACCGCTACGGGAAGGCCGCCCGGACCATTGTGTCGGGGGTTGTGCCAGGAGCCCCCTTTTCGGGTGAGTGAACTTTCAGCCCCCTCCTTCCCTCCGGGAGCGTCTTCCCGGCCGCCCGACCGGCTGGAGAGCGTGTGTTGCAGGATTTGGCGCAGACGTCGGCGGGGAAGTCGGAGGTTCTCCGCGCGGGCCAGCCTTCACGACCAGTACCTTCAGCAAGAAGGGCCTGGTCGCCCACGGCGGCCGTGTCGGAGAAGGACGCCCGAGCTTGAGAAGCTCCCGCCTTCTCGTCTCCCAGCTGCAGGCCGAGGCCGCGACGGCACGCGAGGACGCCACCCTTGCCAGGGACGTCGTGGCGGGCCACGCGGGGAACATCGACCAGCTCAGGACGGAGAAGGAGGCGATGGTCGTAGAGGCCTCGCACTCGGCCGGACTCCATCAAGTCCTCGTCCGACAAGCTGGAGGCCTCGGAGGCTGAGCGCGTCGTCCTTACTCCAAGCTGAAGGACGCAGCCTTGCAGGGGATCGGCGAGAACAGAAGGACCCTCCGCGGCCACCGCGAGGTAAGAGCTGTGATTGGCCTTCGTGCCAGATTTCACCGTCCGAGAGCCTAACTCTCCGGGTTCTTACCTGCAAGGGTGACAGAGTTGGAGGAAAGCCTCTCCGTGTCGCAAGCCGCCTATAACTTCGGCGACGAGCTTGAGACTTTGACGTGTGGAAACCACCACGGTGGATGAGGAAGCCGGTGGCAAGAACTTGGTATCAAGGGGGTGGGCGGTGTCGCTAGCCGGGTGGAGGCGCGTCTTGTTGGAGGCCCTCCGAGTCGGTGTGTCGCACACGCGCGCCGACCATGTTCCACTACGGCTCGACCTCCCTCGGATCGCCGAGGGGCTCGTCGTGGCCGAAGAGGAGATGGGGCACGAGACCGATGTTTGGCCCAACTCGTCGAGGAGGCCGAGGAGCGGGCTCCCCGACTGGTGGCTACTTTTGCGCCCGTCGTCGTCTCCACTCCTCCGGAGGGCTGACGCCGAGGCCGGGCGGTCGCCGAGGTCGTGTCCGCCGAGGTTGCGGGACGCTGGTGAGGCCCCGAGGCCGTGGATGTTGCCGCCCAAGGCGTTGGTGGCCCCGGATGCCCCCGGTAGATCCCCCGGCAGTGGGCCCAAGTGCTCATGTAAATAAAAGTTTATGTTGAATTTGTGTTTGTGAGACACTTTGTGAATTGGCCCGTTGAGGCTTTATGCTTTTTGTACTAGCTTTTTTCGTTATCTCTCGCCTTCCCTTTTCGTTTGTATTCGCTACTTGGTCTTGCGAGGATGCTTTGCAGCCGGGGGTCGCTCTTTTAACCGGGAGGGAGGGGCGAGTAGATGCCTCGGCCCCGTTGCCCTTCCATAGTCGAGCGACCTCCTCGCGGCACTTGGAGTCATTCTTTTGGGTGAGGGGTGGAGAGTGGAGGCACCGTAGCGCTCGGGGCGTAGGTGACCTCGCGGCTCGGCCGTCCTTGGCCTCGGGATGACCTTGGTCGTGCCTTTTCCTAAGTATGCGAGAAACCGGGAGCGTAGAGTCTACGAAAAATAGCCGGGGAAAAGCGAAAAAGATTTGAAAAAAGACTTTTTGAGGGGTGCTTTTCAGGAGGGGTTCCCCCTTTCTAGCCCCCCGAGGGAGGCTTGGTTTTGGTGAGCCAAAAGCAAGTCTCGTTGAGTCCCACTGGGGACGGAATCTTTGCGATTTGGAAAAAACGTCCAAGGACTTAGTTTTATTTAGCCAATGGTACAAAAGCGTATGTACAATGCTTGGAATTTCTAGGGGTAAAAGCGACGTAGCTGTTGGATGTTCCAAGCGTTGTTGAGGATCTCGCCCGCCCTCGTTGGCGAGCTTGTATGTGCCCGGCTTGAGGACTTCAGCGGCGATGAAGGGCCCCTCCCTGTGGCGGCGTGAGCTTGTGGCGTCCTTTGTTGTCTTGGCGGAGGCAGACACCGGATCACCTTCCCCGAGGTCTCGTGTCCTGGGACTCGCTTGGTCGTGGTAGCGTCGGAAGGGACCGCTATTGGTATCTTGCCGAGTGTAGGAGGGCGGCGTCCCCGGGCTTCCTCAAGCATGTCCAGCCGAGTCCTCCCGAGCCACTTGGTTTTGAGGGCCTCGTCGTAGGCTTTTAGCCTCGGGGATCCAATTCCAAGTCGGTAGGCAAGATGGCTTCAGCGCCGTACACCGGGAAGAAGGGCGTGAAACCGTCGCTCTGGCCGGGTCGTCGTCCCGAGGCTCCGGAGGGACCGAGGGGAGTTCCTCGAGCCACCTTTTGCCGAACTTGTCGAGCTTGTTGAAGATCCGAGGCTTGAGCCCTTGCGGTATCATCCCGTTGGCCCGCTCTACCCGCCCGCTCATCATGGGGGGTGCGCGATCGAGGACTAGGACGACGCGTATCCGGTGCTTATCGCAGAAGTTTCGAATTTCGCCCCGTGGGCGGGTGCCGTGGTCGGTGATGATAGAGTTCGGGACTCCAAAGCGGTGGATGATGTCGGTGAAGAAAAGCACCGCTTTGCTCGGAGCGAATCTTGGTGACGGGCGCGCCTCGATCCATTTAGAGAACTTGTCGATGGCGACGAGCAGATGAGTGACGCCCTCGGGGCGCCTTCTTGAGGGGTCCTACCAGATCCAAGCCCCCACACGGCGAAAAGGCCACGTGATCGGGATGGTCTGGAGCGCCCTGAGCCCGGCAGGTGCGCCCGACGAGCGTACAACCGACATCCCTCGCAGTGCGTACTACCTCGTTGGCGTCCGACGGCTGCGGTCGGCCAATAGAACCCCTGGCCGGAAAGCGCCGCCGACGAGGGGAGGCGGGAGCGGCGTGGTGGCCGCAGACACCTGCGTGGATCTTGTGGGCTAGGGCGAGGCCCTCCTCGACCGTGATGCATCGCCGGGACTCCCGAGGGGCTTCGCTTGTAGAGCTCGTCCCCCCGATGACGACGAAGGATTTCGCTCTTCTTGCGTGCGCTGGCTTGGTTGAAGTCCTCGGGGAGGACTCCCCGGATGATCCGGTCGAGGTATGGCTTTCTCGATCCGGTTTGGGGTCGGCCTCTGGATCCCCCGTCGATCTCCATGATCTCGGCATTTGATGCCGAGGATGCCTCGGAAGTTGAGGGGGCCTCGGATGCCGAGGGGGCCTTGGACGGGCCTCCAGCCCCCGAGGGGGGCCGGTGACGATCCTTCGAGGCCTCCCTGCCCCCCCGATCGTGACGGAAGGAGCTGCGAGGTCTTTGGTGAAGACGTCAGGGGGAACCGGGGCTCTTCCAGCGGCGATCTTGGCGAGTTCATCGGCGGCTTCGTTGTGCCTCCGGACGACGTGGTTGAGCTCGAGACCGTCGAACTTGTCCTCAGGCGCGCACCGCCTTGCAAGACGCATCCATCTTGGGGTCGTGGCGGCTTGAGTCCTTCATGACTTGGTCGATGACGAGCTGCGAGTCCCTCCGGACGTCGAGGCGTTTGGACGCCAAGTTCGATGGCGATCTTTAGCCCGTTGGAGCGTGCCTTCGTACTCTGCCATATTGTTTGATTTGGGAAGTGAAGGCGGATCACGTACCGCATGTGCACCCCGAGGGGAGAGACGAAGAGGAGGCCGGCGCCGGCTCCGGTCTTCATTAGGGACCCGTCGAAGTACATCGTCCAGCATTCCGCCTGGAGTTGGAGCGGCGGTAGCTGGGTGTCGGTCCACTCCGCGAGGAAGTCGGCCAAGACTTGAGATTTGATGGCCTTCCTCGGCGCGTAGGGAGAGTCTCACCCATGAGCTCGACGGACCACTTGGCAACCCGCCCCGAGACCTTCCGATTCTGGAGGATCTCTCCCAACGGGAAGGAGGAGACCACCGTCACGGGGTGGGCGTCGAAGTAGTGCCGGAGCTTGCGCCGAGTCGTGACCACGCGTAGAGCAGCTTCGGATCTGCGGGTAGCGGATCTTGGTCTCGACAGCACTTCGCCGATGAAGTAGGCGGCCTTTGGACCGGCAGGTGTGGCCCTCCTCCTGCCTCTCGACGACGATGGCCGTGCTGACCATCAGCACCTTAGTGAGCCGAACGTTGCCGATGACGGGATCCACCACGAGTGGGTATCTCCCGGGGTTCGGTACGTAGAGCGGGTGGTCGTCGGGGCCATAGGTGATGGCCTCGGTCGACCATAGTAGGTACTGCGGCGTGGCGGGGCGCACCGAGAATACCTCTCAGCGCTCGCGCTTGATCCGTCATGGTGAAAGGTTATTTGGGAGGCCCCAGATGATCATGAAGACATCGTGGATCTTCGGGGAACCCGTCATCCTTGTCTTCTTCCTCCTTCTCCTTCTTCCTTTTGTCCTCGGGCGGGGAGCTTTTGGTAGAATCGGCAGCCAAGTCACACTCCCCCATGGTGTGCTTGACGGGGAACTTGTGGAAGGGGCAAGGTTTCTTGAGCATGTCGTCGAACGCCCCGGGCCGGGGGGGGGCCTCGGGTGCCTTGCGGTCGGCCGCGGCGACGAGATCATCCCTGAGTCTTCCTCCTTTTTGCCTTGCTTCCCCCTCCGCTTGCCCCTCTTGTTCTTTTGGTTGCGGGTTCGGGTTGCACCGCCGGCTTCTTCATTCTTCCGCTTGTCCTTGTCGTTGGCGCCCGCGAAAAGATGGCCCCAGCGCCTCCTCACGGGAGGCGAAATTCGTGGCCACCACAAACGGCTCGTTGGCGGTGGAGGGCATCTTACATCCCGATTCAGTGGACCGGCTCCTTGCAGGTCGTCCCGTCGAGGAACGGCCCGATGATGGCGGTGTCGTCCCGCGTTGGGCGCTTCGGTGCACTTTTGGAAAAGGGCGGATGAAGTCGCGGCGTCGTCAGCTTCTGGCGGCAGCTACGGAGATCCTGTGAGAGGGCGCACATACGTGCCCGCGGAAGTTCCCCACGGCGGCCTTTGACTAGGTCGAATCGTCAAAGATCGTAACCCACGCCCAGCCCGGCGCCGCCGGTGTGAAGGGGAAGGTTATGGATGATGAGCTTCTCACCCCGCCTACCGGTGGCGAGGGCGGTAATCGTGAGCCAAACCCTGGGGTTCGTCTCACCCGAGTATTTGGTGAGGTTGGCGGGCGGGCGGGAACCGGAAGGGGGTTGGGATCTCCCCCGCCGGGCGCGGGGCCCCGGGGGTTCTTGATAAGGCCGGGGCGGTCGCGTTTCGTCCCGCATCTCGCCTTCACGATGTTGCGTGCATCGCCGTGGACGAGGTCGATGTTGTCTGGATGTGGCGACGCCGTGAGGGATCTTGATGGGCGAGGCCTCACCCCGGGAATGCCAGCGGGTTCCTGCGTTCTTGCGAGAAGGCGCCGAGGACGAGCTCCCGCCTCGTTTGAGTCTCGGCGAGGTCTCTTAGCTCGTTGTGGACGCGGCGCCCCTCCGGTGGAGGGCTCGGTGATGATCGGAGTAGGAGGGCCGCAAGCGACGCTTTTTGGCTTGCACGCAGAAAAGACGGGAGGATGCTCGCCCCCCTCGTCGCTGACGATCCTCCCCGCTGGACGTCGCGGGCGTGTGCCGTGCCACGCGGGCTCGCTGAGCGCCGCGGGGTGACCTTGCTCGGCTGGCGTCTATCTTCTCGCGTAGTCGAAGACCTGGCCGTGGTCAAGTTTAGCCCCGAGGTCGCGGATCTGCCCGGACGGTGAGTCGACGTGGCTCCCGAGGCGTGGCTGCTGGATCCTCCGCCCTCGGGGTGGCCGCAGTGGGGTTCGCCTCCGGGTCGAGAGGCTGGTCGGGTGGCGCCCGCCGGGCGGGCCTAGCGGCGTGTTTGGGGGTCACGATCTCGATCCCCATCGTCGCTGTCGCGCGCCGCCGGGCGCCGAGATCACGAACTCTCCACGCGGGAAGCACTCGCGCGTCGGGTCGCACATGTCGCCCCGGGAGTCGGAGTCGGGTAACCGGGCGAAGGCGTGCGGATGAACCCCCGGGTTCCGTGTACCGAGGTGGCGCCGACGGGGTGGGTGTAGCGTGCCGGGAGTGGCGTCGCTGCTCCTCTTGCCCGACGGTACTCCCTCGTAGGCATGGGCGGATCCGTTGGGGGATAATCAAGGCGGGGTGCTCCGGGAGCGCCGCCGACGGGACGCCTCCTCCGGCTCTATGGTGGGGATCAATGCCGGTATGTGGCGCTAGCTGTTGATCATGCCAAATGGTCGGGGCGTGGTGGCGACGGGCGGCCGAGCGCCCCTACGGCGGGTGTCGTCCAGCCCAGCGCCGAAAGATCTTTCATGAAGGCCGCCGCGTCGTGGTGCGTCCGTCGATGCGGCAAGGGAGCGAGCACCGTGGTGCCTCCCGCCGGGCGGTGTCGAGTCCGCCGGGACTCATCGGAAGGCCCCCGAACTCCGGTCGGGAGGAGTTCCATGTCGCATGGACCCCCGGTCGACACGAACTCAAGCTCACCGAACCGGATCAGGGTCCCCGCCCCCGGGGCCGGAGTGGAGAGGAGTTGGGGGTGAGAAGTCGCCCCAAGCGTCATCACGTCTGGCCGGGCGATCCAGGAGGTTTGGCGGGAAAGAGGCGAAACACGCCACAAGTACCCCTACCGGCGCGCCAACCGCCGGTGCTAGAATCTGGCGGTCCTAGCACCAACGAAAGTGAATTTGTGGTGCGTGTTCCCAACCCCGGATGGTGTACAAGATGAACACAAGGATTTATCTTTGGTTCGGCAAGAGAAGACCCTACGCCCAAAGTGGGGGGAGGAGTTCTTGTATTATCTTGCACCGAAGTGCTCATAGGTAGGGGTGTACAAGCTGTGTGAGAGAGGGACGGGGTCCCAAGTCTCGTGGTGATTGAGGAGAGTGCCAATATCGAGCTTGAATGTCCGAACTTGTCATCTAGTCTCTCTGCCTTCCCTTTTTTATAGTCGCAAGGGGAAGGCGGGGTCTTACAAGAGGTGGTCATGCTCGTGGCCGGGTCACGGGCTTCCGTCCTCCCTCGGACGAGGCTCCGGCGTGGGCCGACTGTCCCCGGACCGTGGCGAGGCAAAGGCGACGCCGCCTCCTTGCCCCCCGTTGTCCGGAATGATGGACGTCCCCGTTGGAGTTGGTGGAGTGCGTCGAGGGGGCGCCAGAGCCCCTTAGCTTTGACCCGCATGGAGGCCGAGGCTCGGGAGGCCTCGGAGCTTGTCGCCGGACGGAGTGGTTGGAACAGCCCGCGGCCGGTCGCCGGCACAGTGGTCGCCCATCCCGGCTCGTGAGCTCACTGTGGTGGGACCGTTGGTTGACCGGAAGGGGTGTCCGATCCACTCCCGCACGGGGGTGACGCCCGGCCGCCGTGGCCTTGGCTTAGTGGATGGCGCCCCGGGGTTCCGGGCGATGGGACGGGCGGAGGGGTTAGGCAGCACAGTGCCCCACCGCGGGCGGGCGTGGCCTCCATCGTGGAGACCGCGTAAGCATGATAGCGGCGTGGCCGTGACGGGCGATGCCATCCCCCCGTCGAACATGGAGTACTCCCGACACGGGCGGTGGTGGATATGCGTCAAGTCGGTGGTACGGCCTTTGACTCTGGGCGACGTCCCCCCCGCCCGAGGCCTGGTTGCTGGGCTCGAGGCGGGACGGAAGGGGCGGCTCGTCAGAGGCCCCCCGCCGGGGGGGCCAGGGCGGGACGGAGTGGAGGCTCGTCTCGAGGCCCCTCGGCGGGGGCTGAATCGGCGCTCGTCGAGCCCTCAGTGAGGTAGGCTCTGACGGGTCGTGGGCCGTGCGTCCGCTCCGGCATTGTGGCTTAGGCAGTGGAAGTGGGAGGCTGGCTTTGGGCCGAAGTTTTTGCTTGTTGGGCTTTCCTTAAGGGGCCCTTATTTTGGTCCCCGACAGTTGTAAACAAAATCCACTACGATTAAAATAGAATAAAGGGAATAATGTGGCAACAAAACAAACAAATTTGACCATATATACATATTTACATAAAACTAATTCTTACATAAAATTAATTCTTACTATAAATTGTATCTTAACATATAATCTATATCACTACCGTGTTTTTCGCTTTTTTTAGGGGCGGTGTCCTTGTAGTGCGCACCATTTTACTCAAAGAATTGTCATGTCATGTTGAGGTCGTTTGTGTCCTACTCCCTCCGTCCCTAAATACTTGTCGCTTCGCTTCTCGAGAAATAAATGCCGGCAATTTTAATAAATAATAAATATTATCGATTAGTATCATAATTAGTATCATCGGAAAGATCTTTGGATCTAGTTTTTTAACAAAATTATTTGGAGATATAAATATTGTACGTATTTTCTATAAATCAAGTCAAACTTATGGCACGCATCCCACGACGACATCAAAATAGGGACGGAGGGAGTACCACCGGAGAGACGATGCACCATCATGCTGTAACCGTATAGCTGTATTGAGGATATAGTTTAGTGGATACCCGGCCTGGACTCCGGCGGATCAACGAGATCGCTGGTAGCCTCCGCCGCCGTCGCCTTCAGGCACGGTGAGATTACAGTTCGGGTTCGAGTTGTTCTCCTCTCTGTTCTCTCTTTTACAAGGGAGCCATCATGGGCTTGCCCTCCTTTCCTGGGCCTCGCAGGACCCTTACGCGATCCATTCCGGTCCGTGGACCTTGGAGTTGGGCTTCCTAAGCCTGGTAGGCCCAACACTCCGTCCTGAAGCAGGCATGCTTGACGAAGACCGTGTTGCTCCCTCTTCTTCTCCTTCTAGCTTCTTCATGTCATCACCGTCGGTGACATCCCTTCCTCCTTTAGAATCAGCTTGTCCCCAAGCTGGTGCATTAGGGAATTGTTGACGCAAAGATTCTTCATCTTCCCAGGTTGCCAGTGAAGTGGGGAAGTCGGACCAACGCACCAATACCTGCGGAATCATGGAGTCGTTGTGTTGATGAAGACGACGATCCAAGATAGCTTGAGGTACCTGCATCTGGTCAGTGATATCAGGGAGTTCTGAGGTAACAATTGTAGAAGGAGGAACTGCTTTCTTCAACTAAGATACATGGAATACGGGGTGGATATGGCAGTCGGCTGGTAACTGTAATTTGTAAGTTGGCTGACCAATTCTGTCCATAACTGTAAATGGCCCAAAGAATCTGAAAGCAAGTTTGTTGGATGATCTTGGAGCGAGAGAAGTCTGAACATAAGGTTGAGCTTTGAGGTACAGAATCGCCTGGAGTAAAGACACGTTGAGATCTGTGTTTGTCAGCTTGAGCTTTCATCTTGTTTTGAGCTCTGACAAGATGCTAGCGCACTAGAGACTGCATAAGAGTTCTTTCTTCCAGCCAATCATTCAGATGCACAGAACTGCAAGCTTGAGAGATATCAATGCCAAAATGCCGTGGTTCGCGTCCATACAGTACCTCAAATGGACTCTTTCCCAGAGAAGAGTGGAAGGAAGTGTTGTACCAATATTCAGCAAGTGACAACCAATGAAACCACTTAGATGGACACGTATGTACGAAGCACCTCAAATAAGTTTCAAGACATTGGTTGACACGTTCAGTTTGACCATCGGTTTGGGGGTGATAAGCACTACTCATCCTTAAATGTGCCGAGAAGTTTAAATAGTTCTTGCCAAATGTGACTAGTAAAAACTTTATCTCTATCGACACCATAACAGAAGGAAGGCCATGTAACTTGAAAACATTGTTCAGATAAGAGACTGCCACTTGGAGAGCAGTTAAAGGATGAGCTAGAGCTATGAAGTGTGCATATTTAGAGAATTTATCCACCACCACTAAAATGCAGTTATAGCCAGCTGATTTTGGTAAGCCCTCTATGAAATCCGAGTAAAGCGTATGCCAAGCATTATCGGGAATGGGTAAAGGAGCCAACAGACTGGATATGCAACTCTTTCATGTTTTGCTTGGCGGGCAGATGGAACATTGGGCCACAAAATCTGGATGAGGCTGTTTCAGTTTGAACCAAGCAAATATTTGTTTCACCCTTTTGTATGTGACTTCATAACCGAGTGCCCCCCTATAGCACTTGCATGTAGAGAAGAAAGTATCTTGTGCTGTAGCTGTGGTTGAGCACCCACCCAAATTCGATTCTTGTATCTGATAAGACCATCTCTTAATGAATAGAGACCAGCTGGAGATGATATAGATAACTCAGATAGAAGAGCCGCAGCTTGGGGGTCAGAGGTATATGAGTCCTGGATTTCTTGTTGCCACATGGGCTTGATAACAGACAATGCATTGATATCATAAGTCTGAGTCTGAGACACTCTGGATAAGGCATCAGCTACTTTATTGTCAACTCCCTTTTTATAGACAATCTTATAAGATAGACCCATCAGCTTTGTTAATGCCTTGTGTTGAATAGGAGTGGAGAGTTTCTGATCATCCAAATGGATTAAGCTCTTCTGGTCAGTTAAGATGGTAAAAGAGGATGACTGCAGGTAATGACGCCAATGATCCACAGCCATAAGAATTGCTAAGCACTCTTTTTCATAGGTGGATAAGCCCTGAGCCTTGGTGCCTAAAGCTTTGCTGACATAAGCTATAGGGTGTCCTTGCTGTTGTAGGACAGCACCAATACCTTTTCCTGAAGCATTTGTCTCTATGGTAAAAGGTAAAGCAAAGTTTGGTAGTGCCAGTACTGGAGCTGATATCAGTGCTTTTTTTAGAGCTTGAAAAGCAGATTCAGTTTCTGATGTCCAAATGAATAGAGTGCCTTTTTTGAGAAGATTGGTCAATGGTTTACAAATCAGTCCAAATTGAGACACAAATCTTCTGTAGTAACCCACCATGCCCAAAAAGCTTCTCAATTCTTTGACATTGGTAGGTTGAGGCCAGTTCTTGATTGCTTCAATCTTGGCAGGGTCTGTGGCTACCCCTTTGCCACTCACCACATGGCCTAAGTAGATGAGTTGTTGTTTGCCAAAGGAACATTTAGAAAGCTTGACATGAAAGTTGTTCTGCTGAAGAATGTCCAATACCTCCTTGATGTGTTTGAGATGGTCTTCCCAAGAACTGCTGTATATAAGGATGTCATCTATGAAGACCACAACACATTTTCTCAAAAGTGGTGCAAGGATGACATTCATGATAGACTGAAAAGTGGCTGGTCCCCCTATGACTCCATAAGGCATCACTCTGTACTCATAATGGCCATTATGGGTTTGAAAAAGCTGTTTTGTATTCTTCACCTTGACCATTCTTATCGATGAAAGCCGAGCATAAGTCCAAGGAGGTGAAGAAGGAAGACCCTTGCAACTCTTCCAATAGTTCTTCAATAATTGGGAGAGGGTACTTGTTTTTCTGTGTCAGAGCATTGAGACGTCGAAAATCGACACAGAGTCGCCAGTCACCTGTTTTCTTTCTTACTAAGAGGGCTAGTGAGGAGTATGGACTGGTACTGACTTGAATCCAACCTTTCTTGAGCATGTCTCTAATTTGAGTCTCAATCTCTATTTTCTGGGCTGGGTTGTATCTATATGGTCTGAGACAGAATGGTTGAGCTCCATCCAACAATGGAATTGAATGATCTCCAGGTCTAGCTGGTGGTAGATTGGCAGTTGGACTGAAGACAGTTGCAAACTGATCTAGCAAGCCTTGCAAATCAGGAGGTATTTGTTGATCAGATTGGGTAACAGTCTATCTTTGTTGGACTTGCACCAAGTATAAAATTGAGACTGTCTTAGTCAGTGCAGATATCTGATTGTTGGAGATTGGAGATCCCATCTGAACTGTGGTGGAAACACTCTGCAAGGTCACTGTTTGATGTTGATATGGAAATTTTAGCCATCTATCCACCCAATGAACTTGCATAGGGCTGTGAAGACTGAGCCAGTCCATTCCTAGAATAGCATCATAGCCTCTTAATGGAATGGTTTTGAAGGTTGTACTGAAAGTAACCCCTTGAGTTCCCCAAATCAAATTCTTCAGTTCATGAGTACAAGAGATGACTTGCCCATTAGCAACTTGAACTTTAACTGGGTGTGACAGTTGTTTCCAAGGCTTGATAGAAGATGCAATGTGCTCACATATGAAACTGTTAGAGCTTCCTTAATCTATCAGCATAAAGATTTCTTTTCCTTGCAAATGGCCTCTTAATCTGATAGTCTTGGACCCTTCAGTGCCATGCAATGCTTGAACAGATAGAGCCATTAAGTCCTCAGCAGAGTCAGACTCATCACCTGAAACAATCCCTTCAGTATCCTCTGACTCAGCAATACATTTCTAGATTTCCTGAATTGCATGAACAGAAATGTTCTCAGGACACTTGTGGCTTGGACCCCATTTTTCTCCACATACAAAACACAGTCCCTTGGATCTTCTATATTTCTTTAGCTTTTGTAACTTGTACTCTTCAGGGGACTTGTTCTGATGGTTCTCAGTAGTCTTCTTTTCTTCAGTTGGTTTAGAAGAAGGTATTGAGGATTGAGCTGTCTTCCCAGAATCTTGAGATTGCTTCTTAGAAGAGGTACCAAATTCCAGTCTGCGAACTGGTTGGTCCTGAGTGCCTTCTTCCTGCAAAAATGCCAAGGAGCAAGCAGTATCGAGATCTTGGGGCCTATGCATCATGACAGCTACTCTAATTTCTTTCTTTAGACCATCCACAAATCGATTAGTAACCACACTGGGTTGAATGGTTGGGTCATGTGCCAGAATCTGGTGGATTATGTCACTGAATTGTTCCACATATTCAGAGACTGTAGTGGTTTGTTTGATATGGAAAAAGTGGCGGAGTAAGTGATTGTGCTCATCCTTATCAAACCTATTACAGATGGCTTTGACAAAACACTCCCAAGACATAGTGCTACTGGTTGTTGTCAAGGTTTGAAACCAGAGAGCAGCAGAACCAGTGAGACGCATTGAAGCCAAACGAACCCATAAAGCAGGATCGGTTTGATACACATCGAAGTAAGTCTCACAGCGTTTAACCCAGAGTCTAGGATTTGAGCCATCAAATTTGTGGAATTCTACTTCAGGAAAGGGTGGAAAGTGTGGGTATGGAGGATAGTAACGCCGATCACAGTACGGTGCACGATCCAAAACATAAGGAACAGAGGAAGTTTTTGGAATTTGTGTCGCACCTGTGACCGGGGCTGTTTCGGGGGCAATGGTATACACTGCCCCGAAATCAGCACCCCTGGTGAATCGATCTCTTGCCGTGGTCTAACGACCCAGGTGTCGCCCGAGGCGGGTGAAGCTCCAGGTGGGCGGGGCTCGACACCTTGACGCTCGGAGAGGCGAAGTGGTCCTCCCGTATGGCGTCGGTGAGCGGTGGTTCGGCGCCGGTGAAGACGCCAGACTGCTCCAACGCCGAAGCGTCCGCTGCTGGAGCTTGTTGGTGAAGAGAGGTCAGCGCCTGCTCGAAGCGCTCGCCCAGCTCCAGAACCGCATGCTCCAGTTCGTGCACACGATTGTCGACCTCTGGCTTCCAAGCGAGGATCTCCGTCTTCAGTGTGCGCATCTCGGTCATCGAGCTCTTGAGTTCATTGATTCTCTTCGAGTTCTCATTCAGCAGAGCCAGGATTTGCCCCAGCTGCTCCTCCGGTGAGGCCATGGTGATTTGGCGGCGGGTAAGATATGGATGGGATGCCAGAGTTGTGGATTGCCCACAAATCGACTCGCATGCTCGGGAATTACAGAGAAATTGCTGTCGGTCGCTGATTGCAGACCATCAGAAATCTCAATCTAACCCAAAGCATTTGCGATTTCGATCGATGGTGTAAGAATCCAAACAACCGAGGATCGAATGAATCCGATACCAGATGTAACCGTATAGCTGTATTGAGGATATAGTTTAGTGGATACCCGGCCTGGACTCCGGCGGATCAACGAGATCGCCGGTAGCCTCCGCCACCGTCGCCTTCAGACACGGTGAGATTACAGTTCGGGTTCGAGTTGTTCTCCTCTCTGTTCTCTCTTTTACAAGGGAGCCGTCATGGGCTTGCCCTCCTTTCCTGGGCCTCGCAGGACCCTTACGCGATCCATTCCGGTCCGTGGACCTTGGAGTTGGGCTTCCTAAGCCTGGTAGGCCCAACACTCCGTCCTGAAGCAGGCATGCTTGACGAAGACCGTGTTGCTCCCTCTTCTTCTCCTTCTGGCTTCTTCATGTCATCACCATCGGTGACACATGCATGATGGACCGTCCATGGACAAAATTAAAGATGGCCACGCGTGGACCACCACTGCACGCTAGGGGAGGAGCGTACGGATGGAAGCCTTGGAGGTAGCAAAAGGGACTAGCAGGAGTCGCCCATCTCGGAACTCGGATAATATTAAAATGGCAATATGGCATTTATCAGGATTTTATGGATATACGATAATACATTTGTTGCCTATGGCCAAGATATATCTTCTCATCAGCCTGAGTGACCTGAAACATGGTAACGACCACCATCGTTTAGTTAATATTTGAATGGTCAAAATTACTGTGTTTGGCCGATCGATCTTCTATATAGACATGGGTTACAAGTTTTTTCAATATGCGTAAGAAGATCTTATTTTAAACCGAAATAATGGCGGCTATCTAACCACTATGGATCAAGTTTTTATATATAAAGATGCGGATTAATTCTCGTGGTGGATCTTAAGAATTAATAAGCTATTATTTAAATAAAGCAGAGAGAAGAGGATCTGTTCCCTTCAGGAGAAATCGTAAAAGCATTCTGCATGTCACATTTATTCTGAGTACCATGAGTCGTCTTATGTTGTCAAAAAAATGCTCAACCTTACTCGAAAACTAAAGAAAGGCAGCATCCTAATGCTGGGCTTTGAGCAAAACAGGAAACCACCAAGGAGAAACTAAACGTGGTTGAATTTGCGAAATGATCTCCTCACCTGATCATTAGCTAAAGAAAAGGCAAAGTTCATTGAGTGCATGCACACTGTGGTCGTCGTCGTTTCCGCAGCAAAGTTGTACGTAAACTTGTAATTATATCGTCGCGTTATTAATTAACCACGCGAGCTGCCGCGCTTCGTAAATACGGTCACATGCATACATACCGCGCATTGCCGCATACTAGTAACTTCACGGTGGGGCAGCGGGGCCGGGAGAGCAGATGCCGCCAATGCATTTCCGGGCGCCCGCACATGGGCACCCGTAGGCGTATACTGGGGCGTACGTAGACGAGATCGGATCTCTGACGCCGCCTGATTTCTTCTCTTCTGGTCCTCCTGTGTACAGAGCCACAGAGGGGAGGGCGACGCGCGCGCAGCCGCAGGCGCGCACATTCTCTGGCCGCGTCGCGCTCGCGCGGCGCTCGGCGCTCTGGCCGGCCCGGCGTGTCTCCTCCATCATCCCTGCCGCCGGGCCGAACGCATCTGTCGTGGTCAATAGTCAAAATCAGGAGAAGTTGTGTTAAGCAGAGTACATATAACTCAAATAAATAAATAAATAAAACTGGTAGTGGTAGATACTATGTCGATCGACCTTCGTTGATGTGTGTTTGGCGAGCGATCGCATGGGAGAGCAGCACAGAGGAGTACTACTACAGGCTTGGTCACATGGTATTTGACTCCTTTTTTTTGGTTGTTTTGTTGCATGATAAGAATAAGATGGCACTTGTCCTTTGGTACTTGCTATGCACTCTACGCGCCTACGCCGACGACTATACGTGCCTAGCTTGATGATGATTCGTTTAACCAGCAGCGTTTTCTAGGCTAGGTTAGATGAGAGAATGTATGAGTGCCAATTCATGGAGCATCATGATGGTGATCACCCTTACCCCGCAGACTGAGCCGTTGCAAAAGCACCTGCGATTTGTATTCCTTAATAAAATAATTTCGAACACGACCGTTGGGTCTCAGCGCGCTTGTTGTTTTGAACGAGGATTGGGAAAGTGATGAGTGCTTAGTGTTTTTTTATTTTGAAACTAGTGCTTAATAACGCTTGTTTTCAGGGGGCCGTGCAGGAGCCGGGGGCAGGCACGGCCGGATGGGGACACAGGCGCCGCGCGCCCACATGAAAAAGACATAGGGTCATGGACTCATGGTGATTAGGTAGTCGCAACCATGCATATATTATGGGATTTAATTTTTGGAATCTCTTCCGTGGAGTGGAGGGCCAGATGTGAGATATCAGATGTCGGACAGAGATTCATTCACCACTCACGCTAGCGCACTGGATATATTATAATTAATCTCACGTTTCCTCGCCGAAAAAGAAATAGTAACGTGTTGCCTCCCGGGCAGGCCGAGATTCACAGAGTGCACGTTGGACAGGGCCGTCACAACAGAACTGCCTGACATGGGCCGGCAGCCCAAAACAGACCTCTGGTGTACAAATTTATATTATACTCTTTCAGTAAAATAAATGCACATCAAGCTTCCTAAAAAGTCAAATTTATTAAAATTTGACCAAAAAATATAAAAAATACTAATATTTCTATTGTATACTAAGTATCATTAGATTGAGCATAGAATATACTTTCATAATATACTTTTTTTTGAGATATAAATATTGACAATATCTTCTATACTTTTAGTGAAATGGAAAAATTAACTTCTAGTGAAGTGAGACGTGGAACGAAAAGAGTATGAGTAGATACGAGTCAACAGGGAGCACTAGTCAACAACAAGGCATCCATATATATGTTCGTCGCAATCACGTACTCCTAATTACATTGATCATCATTAGGGCGGGAGCAAATGCTCCCATATGTATGTGTGGCCGTGTACGTACTACAATATGGTCAGTCGCGTTTGACTTCAATTTTTTGACAACACGCACCGCCAACGGTATCGTTAACATCATTATTAGTATTTTAAATAGTTACATGTGTAATAGCGTGGTCACGAGGACGAGACAATATTTCCTACAATCCTCTAGGATAAACTTATCATAAACTGACTCATTAGAGAGCTTGTCTCTCGACAATGGGGCATCCGTGGTGATTTCAATCTCAGAATTTGGTAGCTTAGGCCCTCATAAGTGTTTCATAGGATATGCTATGCATGTGTGTTCATATAGGTATATGTACATATATTGACGTATATGAGCGTGAGAGCGTCTATGCATCTGTACTGTGATTAACGGTGGATATTTACCAACCTTGGAATCTGCCATGTCGGTGTTTGGAGATGTTTATAGGTACTCTTTTGGTTCTTCCATCTCAAATTATAAGTCATTTCAACCTTTTCTAGAGTCAAAACATTTATAAATTTAACTAAATTTATAAATAAAATAATAATAACATTTATGATGTCAAATAAGTATTATTGAATTCTTTATTATTTATATTTCTATAGTACACTTATTTGATGTCATAAATTTTTATAATTATCCCTATAATTTGAATTAAATTTGAGATGTCTTGACTCCAAAAAAGTTAAAATGGCTTAAAATTCGAAATCAATATAGCCTTAGCCTTCGTTGAAAAAGAAAAGGTCGTAAAGGGGTATCTAAAAAGTATAGTCAGAAGGGTGCGTGTACATGTGTTTGGGGCGGCCGGGCGGGGCGTCAAGTCAACAATCAGCAGTTCGGTCCACTCAAATGGATCATTTTGCCACGTGATTAGTGGTTTTCGTGCCATTTGTGCATGCCACCAAGTGTTCCTCTCGTCGAGACCTTTACAAACGTTCAACGAGTGTCAAAGCCAACCTGAGTCTTGTTAAAAAAAAAAAAGCAACCTGAGCCTCACCCTCAGGAACCCCCTTTTTTCCTTCTCGCTATTGTAAGTCACTTTAGTCTTATCACGTGAGCATATACTTTGATCGAAAGCGGCATGCATTCTATAACACCCCGGCTCATGGTTTAATAGGATTAATATGATACTCATATCAATAAGTTGCAACTTTTTTTCCGGAAGCTCATCTCGAAAGAACTCCAAGGTTAAGCGTGCTTGCCTTGGAGCAATTTCAGGATGGATGACCGACCGGGAATTCATTTCTGGGTGCGCATAAGTGAGGACAAAGTGTGCAGATATGAGGGCAGTATTGGTCCTATTAAAGTTGTCAGATGTAAGCGAGCCCGGTCTCGAGGAGGTGGAACGTTATACATTTCTCTTAAAATAACAAATATATAAAATATATATATATATATAATAAAATATAAAAGGTGATGTTGCACTAGTCCATGTGATTGTATTTACTTTCGTGTCCATCGTTTTTTTTCGGAATACGCGTCAATATTTCTAGATTGTTGATTTCGCCTCCATCATTCTTCTGTTCAGTGCGTTTGCTTCGACACCACCGGAGCTCGTTCACCCCGTGTCTTTGTGTCTACATGCTTCGTTCCCATATTGCTCATGTACCGCTATCCGTGCTATACTCGTGGTCCTCTAATCTAATTGAATTGTGTGAAAAAAATACTTACCAAATGAAGTGAACTCCTTTTATATATCATTGAATTTGAACACACCATCAAGAGCTAATATACCCAAAATCGCACACGACCTACCCACACAATGAATAACTATGAAATTAGCAAGTACCAACTAGCAGGTTGGTAGAACCGACTCGAAAACCTCTCACTGATAGAGCGACTAGCCGGTCTGTAGAACACCTCTCACGAAGACCAATGGAGGATGTGGCATGGCTAGGTTGCCTAATAGCCGGCAAGGCCAAGTCTTATCAACCGACGCATGGACTAGCATGGGGTTGGAAAAATTTAGGTTGAAATAAGTAATGTTTGTTCGATTGAGCATTGAGTTTCTCAATCGGCTGCAAACCCCTAACGTATATAGAGGGGCTGGTCTTATACCAGTAGAAAACTTGTCCAAATTATGTTATGAAAGCTTTCTGTGTCAAAACATGAGTGGAAACAAATATAAACTCTACCCAGTTCTAAACAAATATGAACTCTACCCAGTTCTAAAAGTTCCCTCAGACTTGATTAGCTTTGTCTGATGTACAATAGAAAAACTGGCCTAGCTAGTTTAGAAATCCAACTGGACCGGCTTTTGGCAGATTGGACTGAAAACACCCTTTTCTTCGTCGGAGCTCCAAATATAATGTTCTAAATACTTTTGTTGATCGTCTCGACACTAGAAACATTAAGATGTACACGTTCGCCTTTTTTTTTTTTTTGTCGACACACCCTCCTCATTAATACTAGAAGCCATCCAATCCAACAGTGATGTGCATGCACTAGAGACCACCTTGAGTCTCAGTTTAATTAGCCGCCACATACGCCCGGTAAACGTAAACCGCCTGCGCATGACACGAGAGGTGTAGCACGCGCAGTTTATTGCGTACGTAAGCGCTTGCGCTAGCACGGCTGCAGTCGGCTGTCGGCCCTGTCGCTGTGAGTGGCTACGATGCACGCACGCTCGGCGCGGCCCCGGCCCCGGCCCCTCGCTTTGGCGCGCAGGCAAGCAAAGCAAAAGCCAAGGCCCAAGGGGGTGCTGCTGCTGCTGTCGTGCTGAGCTGAGCGCTGTGCCGCGTCTGACTGACTGACCAGTGGAAGGTAGCTTTGACCGTGCATGACCCCACGCGTCAGAGACCGAGATCCGTCACCGTTCCAGAACAAAAGATCATGCCAGGCACCAACCAAACACCAAGGCTTTGGACCACGACCACGACACCCACAGACCACAGAACCAAAAGCGGTGTCGTGTCGTCTCGTTCTCGTCTGACTTGGCCCGCGCGGTAGTGCCCTCACGTGCATGGTTTACCCGGCCCCACCTCATCGTTATTATTTTATTCTTGTCAATTCGCCCGGAGGCCGGAGAATGCAAAGTTGAGGTCAATCCGCCCGTATTTTACTCACGCCGAATCGCCGATCATGTCATGTCAACGCCCCCCGCCCGCGCTGACTTGATTCATGCTCGCTCATCGCACCCTATAAATACGCTCACGTCGCTCGTGTCGTCGTGTGCTCCATCGCACAACGGCCAAAAACCACCTCCTCAGCCGACCGAGATCGACGGAACCCCCTGCCACTGCCAAGCAGGTGGCCGACGGAACGGCAGTCGCCCAGCCCAGCTCCTGTCCGGACTGTCGGTCGGTCGGTTCGACGATGAGCCGCGCGGCGAGCGGTGGCGGCGCCGGGAGAGGCGGTGCGAGTGCGACGGAGCGGCGGTGCCGGTACAGGGGCGTGCGGCGGCGGGCGTGGGGCAAGTGGGTATCGGAGATCCGTGTGCCCGGCACGCGGGAGCGCCTGTGGCTGGGCTCCTACGCCGCGCCCGAGGCCGCCGCCGTCGCGCACGACGCCGCCGCGTGCCTCCTTCGCCGCGGCACGACGGGCCACCTCAACCTCAACTTCCCCGGCCGCGCCGCCTGCTACGTCCGCGGGCACGGGCACGGCCACGCGCCGCCGCTGTCGCCGCGCTCCGTGCAGCGCGTCGCGTCCGACGCCGGCATGGCCGCCGACGCGCAGATCGTCCACGCGCGGGCGTCGGCGCTCGCCGCGCCGTCGTCCGCCCAGCCCCCGCCGCGTTCGCTGGCATTGGCGCCGCGTGGAGGCGCGCTGGCACAAGGCGCAGCAGCGTGCGCGCCGCCGCCGCCGTCGTACAGCCACGGTGCTAGCAGCAGCAGCAGTGCCAGTCCGTATTGGTCCACGCCGAGCGCGAGCGCGAGCGCCAGCAGAACCTCCAGCACTGGCAGTGAGCCGCCGCTTGTTTATGGGGATATTAGCGTAGACGACATAGAGATCTTGATTTGATCATTCATTAGATAGACAGTACTCCTATAGATCAAGAGTACATGTACTACTACTATTCAAACTCAAACGTTCCATCAGATCATTCATTAAATAAACAGTAATTCCACCAGATACTCCGTCCCGGAATAATTGAAGCTTCTGGATAGATGGCGTCTTGCAATTTTGACTCGATTTATTGAAACTTGAAGATTTATAAACGGATAATTTTGTTAAAAACTAGATTCAAAGAATCTTTCTGATGATATTAATTATGATACTAATCGATCGGATTTATTATTTATAAAAATTTCGGTATTTGTTTCGACGCGCACGTGCGGTTATTTTCGTTCGGCGGCGCGCGTGCCACCGTACATGTACTACTACTATTCAAATTCAAACGTTCCATCAGATACAAAGGCCACTATAATAGAAGCTTCTGGATAGATGGCGTCTCGCAATTTGACTCCTTGACTTGAAGACTGGAAACGGATGTGCTCTATCCAGAAGCTTCTGTTACTGTCTGTGGCGCTTGGAGTCGGAGAACCCATGGGTCCGGTCCGCATGCTCCAGGGGAAACCGGCAACTTGGCACACCCAGGACTCGTGAGATTCAACGGCATGGAATCTGGTCCTGCTCCGAGACGCATTCCTTCTGTTGCCGTGGGAGAAGGAAACACACTTTCTTCAATTTGACTCCTTCCATATAGAAAAAAAGAATGTTTGATATGAAGAACCCATGGACTTTGACTTCTTATTTTGTAAAAAATACTTATCACAAAATGGGGAAACGGGGGGAAAGTATTTTACAAGACAAATCTATTCATATGATTTTCATATTTTCAAACTGAACGACTTAAAAGTTATTCATGATTTACTCCGAAATATTCCGAGACGCAAACCTTGACACACGAAATCCTATGGAATGTATATCTAATCTAAAAGTGCTCAGGTGGAAATGCTAGTATTTTCACATTTGGCAATTGCTAACGTCCACAACATAACAGTTGCTATTCTAGTCAGGTGGAATTTAGAGTATTTTCACAAAATTTGCCAATTGAAAATTTGACAATCCATAATTTTGACTAACCTTTGGCTATTCCACTAAATTCTCATATTTTTCAAATTATGATAAGTTTTTGCTTAGCGGCTTGCCAAATCTATAGGCAAAATTTACAAGTGAAAGGGTACGTTAGCAGAGCTAGAGCAAATTTAGGTTTTAGGTTTTTTATTTTATAGATGCGTATATGGTAAAAAATTGAGTATGATCACTGTCTTTCTAGGTGAGACCGCACCACCTACAGGCTACAGTGAATATGGATCGGCCCCTGAACCGTACCGGACATGAATCTTGTTTGCCGTCGCCGGCGATCAGCCGCTCAGCGCGACGATTTTGGTCGTCGCTTACTTTTTATTTTCTTTGTTTGGTCGCCGCTCGTCATCAGGAATGGGCAAGTCCCTGAATCAGATCGTCGCTCCTATACTTTTTATTTTCTTTGTTTGGTCGCCGCTCGTCATCAGGAATGGGCAAGTCCCTGAATCAGATGCAAAGGTTTCTGGAACGACTAGGTTCGGATCACCACTTCCGTTGTGCCAAAAGGTAGCCCAAATGCGCAATGCCTTTTGAGCTCGGCGGAATCTTTGGTCTCTGCACTTCTCTCCTGTTCTAGCTAGCCGCCAGAAGACACCACAACCACTTCGCTTCCGTTTTGACGGAGCAGAAGAATGTTCCAGAACCCACGGGTTCGGCAGCCTTGACCGGTTTCACTTTCAATTCCACCAGGAGCTTTCAACGGGTGTGGTAGCCGCCAGTCGGCAGTCGCAGTAGATTCATCATTCAACAGCATCCAAGATTGCTTTTTAGTTGGAGGTACCTATGCCTACCGACACACTACTATATATTCGTACACTCCTGAACCCTGCAGATTCCGTTCAACCCTTGACGAGAGTGGATTGGCATGCTGCATGAGCATACCTAATGTAGTAATGACAAGTTTAGTGAGAAATAAATAGTATATGCTACTGTGCAACACAGCTGCCAAAATGATGTTCTCCAAAAGATTAATATGTTCACGCAAGTAAAGCCGGGGGACACATTATACAGAGAAGATTGGAGAATACATGGTCTTGATGCACAAGTATTATGAAATGCAGTGAATGCACTTTGCATAGTTCAATAGAGAAACCCTTATGATGTGTGATTCATCAGGAGCGCTATCTTCACATTCCTCAATTGCTGAAATCCATAGGCAGGCGGCCATTATATAGAGCCTGTTTCAGTATATTCAACGCATAACAGTTGCTACATGAAGCTAGGGGTAACAAGCGAGTCACCCTATTCCAATTATGTACAGACCTGACCACAACCTTACCTATAACAAATTATTACATCTCATCAAATGAGCAAATACATACCAGCCGTCCTGCTTCAGTTTCTGGCTGAGCTCAGAGTTATTAGCCTCCCATCAGCTGCAGTATCTCGGTCCAGAGGCAAGAAGGATCGCCTGTCAAGGCATCGCTGATCAGCTCCGTGCTGCAAGACGCAACAGCCCAGTATCCCGCCTTGATCTCACCTAACAGCTGCTCATAGTCCCAGGCAGCATGACCGACGTAGAACCTCAGGTCCTGGGTCCTGATCGCACCACTTTTCATCAGACTGGCAGCCTTTTCAAGGTCTGTCCTGAAGCCGTAGCAGATGCCTGGTATGACTTCTTCAAACCCCTTGAGACGCGAGCTGTCGTTAGTCCTCACCAGGAACATGCTCATGTCGACAGGGCCTCCGAAGAAAAGAGGGGAATCGCCGAAAGGGGTTGCCTGGTCTCGGAATGTTGGATTAACGTGCTTGATCTTTGTGTAAAGTGGACGGTTCATGATAACTCCGAACGGACCATCAAATGTACCCCTTGAACCAAGCCTAAGGAGGAAGATGACAGTTCTTTCAAAGATACTATCATCATCAAGTGCCTCAGTAGCAACCAAAACACATCCTGCCTCTGGCATTGGAATAGCATGAGCCCACTTTTGAGGGAGCTGTAATGGATCTCCTGAGGATGCCTTTGACTCTGTGGTAGTACCTGGATCCACTAATAGCTCCTGATTCAGAGACAGAAGCAGATATGAAAAACCAGAAGGTATAGGTGACAATTGGCTTTCTGCAAAGAATGGAAATTCTCTACAACAATTTTCTTAAACAATAAAAACTAACCTACAACATACAAATAAATGTAATGAGACGCAAAACAATGGCTTATGAGTTACAGGCTTACAGCTTACAGCATTGATATAATGATATAACATCATTTTTTTTTTCAAGAATGGAAAATTCACTGTTAGTGCTCCTTTCCCCAAAGGAGATTATTTGGAATGTTTCATTTGATCGCCATTCTATGGAACAACATTGGAAATCCTAGGACACCCTGCCAAAACTTCTTTTTCTCAAAAGAAGTTTGTGTTTAGCATAGATGAGAAAAAAAATTCCATGGCCATTTACATTGCCAATCTGAGACAGGCCTCAGATGGCACAGGGGCACTAGAGTCTAATACCCTGTTACACAAAAATGCTAGCTGTGACCAGCTACCATTTCCTACTACATGAAAAGCTAATAACCTGTTGAAACTTTAAGTTATATCCCTGTGCAATGTACCAATGCAAGCTATAATGATGTTATGCACTTATAGGTTAAATGGAGTCTGGACTAACAATACTCAGAACAGCATGTTGTTACCATTTTCTAGGCAGATACCAAGAAGTGAAACGACAAACGCCTCAATGAACAAAATACATTTGAATCTCTTGACATCTATTTCAACCAGAGGTCCATAGGGAAAATCTACCAGCACTACCAGATTGTAACTTAGAACAGACCAGGCTCACCTGTTCCCGACGCACAAGGTTTGCCCTGACATCTCGCCAATAGTTGCTGCTAGAAACATTAATCTGCTTGCTTGTTTTTGCCTCGTCATGCGGTTGGTTCAACCCAGCAGAGGTATCCCCTGTTGGGGTAGATGCATCATCATGCCCTGCATGAACAAAAACCATTAATTGACCAGAACCAAGGCCGTCCTAGTTGATGCACTTCAGTGTAGTTTTGTGGAAGGGTACACCAAAACACCGAAGCGTTTCTAATGTGGCCATCACGCTGGATTAAGTGCATACATAGATCATATAAGCCTAAGGGCCTATTTGGAAGCCCAGTATTTAGCCTAAAACCCTTGTAAGTTACAAGCCCTAAAGTTTTTTCCAACCCAATTTGAAATTAACTGTTTGGATGGTTGGTGAGCACAATAATATTACACTTGGTTTGGCCAAAACCACCGGACAAAAACGATTGTCTCCTCAGGTTTGGAAAAAAATACGACAAGTATTGGAATTCTCGAATCCACTAGCTTCTTCTCCGCGTAACCGAGAGAATCCGGCGGCAGTTGTGGTGTCACCAAGCGCATCATGAGCAATGAGGACTTCTCCTCCCCAAAGCTGCAGCTCAAACATCAGCTATGAAAGAGATCCTCGAGATCTAAAATGGGCAGCATAGGAGCTAGATCATCTGGGTGGGGATCTGAGCCGAGGTCACAGGATCGATGCCTCGAGCCTCAATGTTCAGGATTCAATGTCGGAGATCGAGGAGCTGGTCCAGCAACCGGTTGCGAAGGCCCAGTCACATGGTGCGGCGTCGCACAATGCAAACGAGGCTGTCACTGTGGGGCTCTGGGCCACGATCGATGTGCTCCTCACCTCCTCCACGCTGCAGCCACCGGCTTCCGCAGATCAGCACCCTTGCCTGTGCAAGGCTTGCGAGCTGCAGAAGGACGCCGTCTGCCCGATCTGCCTTTTTCCAGTTCGTTTTGTGCTCCAATGCTTCTCTTCTCTCTTTAGGATGTGATTTCTTCAAATTTTCACTTCCTATTGTCCTCCCAGCCAAATTAAACTTTTCTGATTTGGAATTTCTTTGAGTTCGATTTCAGTTTCAAGTTGATGCTAAAATTGCTTGCACTCGCTCTCTATGTTTTTGATGACAAATTCAGAATAGTCACATGCATTTCAGTCTATACCAAACAGCCTATTTCCAGGAGTGTAAAAATCATTTGTATTCCAAGAGTTTTCTCGTGCACAACAAATTACAGATGAATTGCATTTACAGTTACAGGTGCACAAAATTTCAGAACACCCAAACAGGGCCTTAATGTAGTTTGTATACCAAAACTAAGAGTTTATAAATAATGTAGTTTGTATACCAAAAGAACAGTATATCACAATTCACAATCAACAAAATCTATAAAAAAAAAAAAACTAAGTGCGGTGCAAGATCAACATCTGAGTATTTGAGTCGCCAGTCTCACGGAAAGCGCGGCGCCCCAACTCCAAATCGCATCCCATCAACAGGTAAGGAACGGGCTCCACGAAAACACTGCGTCCTTGGGATACTGCACATGCGATGCGGATCGCCCAAACATCCTACAGCCCACCCACCTTCCCAATCCTAAGCGCAGCGATTCGAAGGCATCAGATACACACGAGAAGGGCCTCACCGGAAGACGACGCCTTGCTACCGGCTTCCTCGCCGCTGGCCTCGCCACCGCCGGGGCCGGGGCCGGGGCCGTCCTTCCTCGTGCCCCCCGACGCGCGCACCGCCACCAGGGGCGCCCACACGGGGCTGCGCCTCCAGAACCTCTGCCCAGCCACCACCGCCGTCAACGGCGGCGCGAAGGAGGGCCGCGCGGGGTGCCGCGGCGTGAGGCAGGGCCCGCCGGCCTTGGCGTTGTTGAGGGCCCACATGTCGGTGAGCGAGGCCTCGTCAGCTCCGGGGGGCGGGTCGCCGGGACGGAGTGTGCAGTTGGAATTGGAACCGCACGAGGCGAGTCTGCGTCCGCGAGTGATGGATGGAATGTATGGCTCGTCGCGAGGTGCGACGAAGACGGATTCGGCGGGTGTGGAAAGCGCCTTTCTTATCCTCGAAAATATCTCCAGCCAAAATATAACAATGACGTGGGACAGCTACAGCAGCGTAAGAATTTTATTGGAGTTATTCTCGTTAATTAATACAGGTGTCATGTAGGTAAATATGAAAATGTCTCTATTTCTATTCTAAATTATAAGAAATTTTAATTTGATGGATTTTTGCTAAAGACTTAAATATGCATTGTCCAGATACATTGTAACATAATTTACCCATTCGACTGACTGTTTTCATGGCTGCTGCTACAGCAGCTAGCCAAGTGGTACAGGCACCCATCAACCAATCAGCAGTTGGCAGCCAGCTGGAAAAACTAGCAGCCAAACGGGTTGAGTATATCTATAGAAAATAAACACAACTTATAATTTAAAACGAATAAAGCAACATACAAGAGTGTTTAGTTAGAGAGTAAGGTAGAATGTGGTTGGAGGGACAATATAAATAAAATAATAAATATGTTATAGGCACATCATGTAGGATTTATCTGACAGTCTCTTATACTTATCTCTTCCCTATAGCCGCTGCCCGCTTCACTCCTTGTTGCCCAACAACCATTGCTCGCCCCTTGGCTGACTCGACCACCTAATGTCATCCTCGCCGCCTAACAATGTGTCGGCCCTGCTCACGGCTTTTGTGGCACCTTCTCATTCGGTGGCACCTTCTCATTCGGTCGTGCCACCTCCCAGCCATGTCGAACCGCATTTCTAGGACTTGCATGTGACAACATAATCCGTGAAAAATATTTGATCACACCTACATGCAACAATTAAATGTTTTGGATAGTCCATGAAACAATAAAAGTGAAACTATGCATTGAAAAAAACATGAAACACTTATCTTTGGAGTTAATCTAAAATTGACCAACATGAAAAGTGATTGGTTACCTAGTTTTGAGCCTAGCTCAGTCCACGTAGCTTCGGGTGTTTGGATGACTGAGCTCGCAATTAGGCCAAGCTCTTGGCATGCAAACCCCATCCTCTGCCTGGCTTTGTACGAATGGATTTGAAATCTTTTTTTCGAAGCCTAGTTCACTCACTATGAGAGAAATATCGGTGTTTTGATTTTCTAGACAACTGCCAAGGACAAGTTAGGGCAGTGTAGCTTCACTTGTTTGTTTGCCTAGACTACGTGAGAGACTATGCAGCTTGCAATCCAAAGCAGACCATGGATGGTGAACGTGAAGTTTATTTCTCCTTAGCACGGCTCGGGAGTGGTGGGTGTGGATGGCTAACGTGTGGAGCCCTTGAGCGCAACATGGTATGATGTTTGAATAATAAAACACACATTTTTTTTAAAAAAAAATGTCGGTGTTATGTTTGAAAAAAGTACTGTATTTTTCATTTTTTTATTTCACTTTGTCTAACCCATTGGGAGCAAAAAAAATACCATAGCCGGGAATGCTCTAAAGTAAATTAATCACGCACAATCAAACAGAGAAAGCGTTTGTACATATATAAAGTTAATATATGAAACCGAGACCATTAGTAATGCGAATGAAATCTACAGCGACGTCTAACCCCTGGGCAAAATAAAACACATTGAAAATTGGAAAAAAAAAAATGTTTGCATTCTATCGGGTGAGAGGGAAAGGTTAGAGCAAGTACTCCCTCCGTCCCATTGAGTTTGTCACCTTGGACTCCGTGCCATCTTGTTCGATCATTCGTCTTATTCAAATTTTTTGTATAAATATAATTTATTTTATTATGACTTCTTTTATCAACAGAGATACTTGAATATTGATTGATTTATTTTATTATTTGCATAAATATTTTAAATAAGACGGATGGTCAAATATGAAGTCCAAAAAGCTAAAACGACAGTCTCCGTGGGACGGAGGGAGTATGCTGCTTCTAAAAACAAAATAGTTGGCATTCTGTCCGGGTGAGAGGGGAATGTCAGATTAAGTATGATGTTGCAGAAAATGTAAAAATATTGGAATGAGTGTACTGTCTCTGAAGAAAAAAAAAAAAAAAGTGCTGTTTCTGAGACATGCTGTCTCTGAGAGAAAAAACTATTTCTGAGAAAAATAAAACAAAACAAAAAAGTTCAAGAAAAAAGCTATTTCTGAGGAAAAGAACAAAACAAAACAAAAAAGTTCAAAAAATAGTTGGCATTTTGTCCGGGTGAGAGGGGAATGTCAGATTAAGTATGCTGTTGCAGAAAATGTAAAAATATTGGAATGAGTGTGCTGTCTCTGAGAAAAAAAAAAGTGCTGTGTCTGAGACGTGCTGTCTGCACCGCTCTCTGATAAAAAAAAACTGTTTCTGAGAAAAATAAAACAAAACAAAAAAGTTAAAAAAAAAGCTGTTTCTGAGTAAAAAAACAAAAATGTTTAAAAAAATGCTCCCGGCGGGGCTCGAACCCGCGACCTTCGGCTCATAAGACCAACGCTCTAACCAACTGAGCTACGGGAGCTGTTGGAAGCTAGCTTTTAAGTTGTTTTATATATACTATATCCATACAAAGCACATTCTCAATCCAAAACATGTGGCAACACATGTGAGCAAATATATAAACATACCGATTTTTTATCAATCCCACAAAAGGTTTATGCGCTTTTGTATTAAAGCACAGAAAAGTTTTGTCTAAAGAGATTGTACATAAGCATTCCGATCCTTCCTAGTATACTAGGAGCTACATTGTTACATTGAGCACTGACCGACCTGAAAAGCGGTGCCGCTTAGGAGACTTAAGCTCGGAGCTTTTTGTGATGGTTGCGCAGCTTGCGCGCGCCCACCTCGCCGTCGCCAGGCTGGGACCAATCCACACGTTTAAGATGTCTTTGTACACCTTCAAGGCCAACATGGACGGAGACGGCATCTCACGGTTTAGTCCCGGTGCACGGCATGGGTAGACCATGAAGAGAGATCTGGTTACACCGGGTAACTCATGGTAAAAATAACCCATTTATTTTTATATATAAAAATGAAGTAACAAACTTTTGTGTCAATAAAAGAATATATTAGGAAGGTACTGCTTTTAATTAAACACAGGCAAACATGGAGACAATCCCATACAGCAAAGGCCTTGTTTAGATGGGGAAGTTGGATTCTGAGAGATTGAAAAAAATATTGTAGAGAAAAAAAAAAAACAAAAAGTTCTGTTTGTATTTGGAAAAAAATATGAGAAAAATAAAACCAAAAAATCTATTTCTGGCCCAACTAGGTTCAAAAGATTCGCGACCTTCGCTCATGATTTACAACAAAACCATGCAATTAGTTATATATATTTTTTTACTAACATAGTAACATTTAATGCATCCATATATAGGGTAGAAATTGATGTGATGGAGATTGTTAGATTGAAAAGACCTGAAAAGCATTGCCGCTTTTGTATGTGACAAATATTGTCCAATGCGCGCGCCCACCTCGCCGTCGCCAGGCTGGGACCAATCCAAAGATTCTTTGTACACCTTCAAGGCCAACATGGACGGAGACGGATATACAACTAAACGGTGTGTAATAAGTTATTTTTTTACTTATATTTAATATTTTTTATATAAAAATGGTATAAATTGATGTGATGGAGGAGAGAGGAAAAAAACAGGGAAGTTGGGAGGTAATCCTAAACAAGGCAAAAGTAACTCCGCTGATCTGATGATCTCCGTGACGCCGTACATGAACTAAGCGAACGAACACTGATGGCTGATGGACCAAAACAAAACTAACAACAGAGACACGATTTTGACCCCAAACAACAGGACACTGCACGCACACCGTACCATAACTCCGCTCATCTCCCTCCTACTCATGACCATACATCTTGTACACCACACACATACACTGACACTACCGCTGCCAAAACACGCATTGATCGAACGCCAGCTTGTTGAGTGCTTGACTGACAGGCCGTAAAACCGTCTACTACGGCTGCCATGCTGCGAGCTGCTGGATGTTCATGGGGTAGACGACGTCGTTGCCGCCGCTGAAGGCGGCCCTGCCGAGCAGCACGTTCACCCGCTCCGTCGGGTGGAAGGCGTCCCAGAAGATGTAGGCGTTCCGGTTGAGGCACGGGCGCAGGAACGGCAGGCAGGTGATCATCCCCCGGTTCCTCCCGATGCCACAGCAGCCGCGGTCGGTCACGCTGAACCCTGCACGAGGATGATCGGAGACGACAGCCAAAGAATGAGACCCTGTTGCCGCCAGCGGCCGCCGCCCGCTGCGGCTGATGGAACACGAACAGTTAGCAGTTACCTACCGTAGGACCATGGGTTGCGGAGGACCTGCGAGATCATGGCGTAGTTGTCGACGTAGATGAACTTGGCGCCGGGGCGGTTGGTGTTGAGGCTGTTCACCATGGCCTTCACCTTGTTGTTGAACGGGATGATGAGGTCGTCGACGTCCGGCGAGCACATGTTGACGGGGCTCCGCGCGCGCATGTTGGGGATGCACGCCATGGAACCCACGCCGGCGATGACGAACCGGCGCGCGCCCAGGTTGTAGAGCGTGTTGAGCTGCTTGGCGTACTGCTGCACCAGCAGCGTGGAGTACTGGTCGCCGTTGTACTCGTTGCGGGTGTTGTAGTTGGGCATCAGGTAGTTGTTGAGGTAGTCGTTGCTGCCCATGCCCACGTAGAAGATGCTCCGCGCCAGCGACGGCGCCAGCTTCGACGCGCCGCCCGAGACGCCGGCTCAGCTGGTCCAGCGTCCGCTCGAAGTTCTTGATCTGCTGGTTGAACGGGATCCGGCCCACGAAGTTCTGCCCCGTGTTGTCCAGGATCCCCGCCGCCGCCGACGCGTAGTTCACGCCGTGGAGCGCCCCGTCGCCGCTCGACGCCGCGTCCGTGTGCGACGGCAGCAGCGGCAGGCCCAGGAGTTGAGCTGAATGACGACGACGACCATGCACGACATCAGTTTTGTTACTAATTTCCTTGTATTACTAACTAGCTAGCTATAACTGTGTACGTGTAGAACTACGGATTACGGGGGATTCAGCTCTTGATTTGCAGTGATCAATGTGATCTTGCGTGAGAGCCCCTTGTTGCTGGTACAGGACGCCCATGTTCTAGCACGTACTGTATGCATTCATTCACTGCTCTAGAGTCACATGGAAACATTGATGCCATATATGCACGGCAGCGGTACAGATTGACATGGCCCGGTGAATT
Source organism: Chrysopogon serrulatus (assembly GCA_015844335.1). Taxonomy (NCBI): domain Eukaryota; kingdom Viridiplantae; phylum Streptophyta; class Magnoliopsida; order Poales; family Poaceae; genus Chrysopogon; species Chrysopogon serrulatus. The sequence goes on from JADLZL010001846.1 coordinate 138,023, forward strand.
CAACATTACCGTGTCTGGCGCATGAGATGGGAATCAATGGCGAGAGGCGGCAGCAGCATTATGCCACCACTGTTCATCAAGAGCCAAAGCATAGCGCGCACACTCGCTCTGGCCGGTCGACGCAATTTATTACTGCACCAAGGGTGGCTAGAGGTGTCGTCGACAGTAGCTCAGAGCGACTTTTTTTTTGTGTTTGTTGTTACAAGGAAATAAATTCAGATCAGTGTGGACCATATGAACTTTTTTTTGAAAGCATGGACCATATGAACTAGTACTACTACACTACACCAGATCTCCTCCATGTTTACATTAAGCTAGAACAAAGGGCCGGCCATGCTAAGCAAATGTAGGCTTTCAGTGTGTCATTTCGCTATCAGTTGCACAGTTGCACTATTGCTCCTTCGAGTATACCAGAGGAGAGGCCTAACATTTGAGGCAGTGAACGAATCTGGCATATCTATTGTATGGTTGCAGGAAAGTAACAAACTCGTAGAATTGATGTATGCACCTACCTACTACTTCCCCCGAAAAAATGTGTGTATACTACCCAAACGATCTAACCTGGGCATATACGCGTTTCAGGAAATTGCTTCAGCCGTATATATAGTACTCCTAAAGTCTTCCAAGAAAATATCTTAGTCTTTTAGAAATATATTGAGAGTAAATGTTAAAATGAACTCTGAACACTAACCAAAATTTCTAGGTTTAGAGTAGTCAAAGTTTCTTCTGTGAGTAAATAAATGTAATGAACTCTGAACACACTGCTCGCTGTACTGAACTCTGTTTCTTTTTATTGGGAGAAGATATTTTAAGATGTGCTGGAAGCCTGGAACTAAGCATTTCAACTAAAATTAAGCGTATGTATATGTATGTCTAGTTTGCTTGATCTTCTGTACTACTGAAGCAACAATGCAATGGCTCTAGTAACCTGTATAATATAAATAAGTAGATGGAATCAGTTTCATTATGCCAAGAACAATTGTCATAGCCCGGCCCTTTCCAAACACATTTGTTCAGTTGCCAGTAGCATCGTGCAAAGTTCTTCTGAAGTAAGTATGTACTAGCTCCCAGTTCGAAATAAACACGAACAAGCTCTCTGTGGAAACACTCCACGGCTATTAGCTAGCTTGAGACTTGAGAGCACATATAAATATCAATTAATTAAAAAGAAGCTAAGCTAAGTTTAAGATGAGCTCATATAGCATGCATGCCCCGGCGGAGGCGGAGGCACGTACCAATCTCGTCGACCATGGTGTAGCCGTTGGAGAAGCGGCCGGTGGGCCCGCCGGCGAAGTCGATGCCGTAGGGCGGGTAGTTCGCCTTGGCGAGTGAGTTGAGGTCGTTGTTGTTGCCGTTGTCCGTGAGCGAGTCCCCGAACACGAACATCGCCGGCACGCCCGTCGTCGCCCCGGCCGCAGCGCCCGCGCCGCCGCCGCCGCTGCTCCCGCCTCCGAACCCGGGGCCCATCGGGAACGTGCCGTTCCACGGCGGGAACACCTGCGCCGCCGCCCCGCCGAGGGCAGAGAGCAGGAGGAGGAGGGCCGCGGCGGCCGCCATTGTCGGGTGGAGTGGTGGCTGGACCGCCGGAGATCGCTAGCTAGCTTCCGGAGCAGACGGCTGCTGAGCACTGATCAGTGAAGAGTGCGTGCAGGCTGCTGCGGCGGCGTGGCGTGTGTATATAGAGGGAGGGAGGGAGGGATGGAGGCCTTGTTCGGATGGTGATTGAAATTGGGTTGGTTTGGACAATATTTGGGCTGGGAAATTCTAATCTCTCCAACATTTTTCAACTATCTCTCCATCACATCAATTTCTATCCATATATATGGGGAAATATAAAAAAAAAAATAACTAATGCATAGTTGGGTTGTAAATCACGGCTTTTGCCTGGTTGGGCCACAATGGACAATCCTGCTGGGAAAGGGTTGGAAAAATTCCAACCCCATCCGAACAATGGGGAGATAGGTTTTGGGTTGGTTGGTGGGTGGATTTGGGCAGGGAGTAAATGCGGCACCGGGCTCCTGCTGCCATTGCTGGCATGGCGCAGTAAATGGGAGCTCTGGTCTTGCCTCTCGGGGAACGTGCACGCCACTGCGGCGGGCAGTGGCCATGGCGCGGTGCTGAATCCTGGTGCCGTCACGCGGCACGGCGACTGTCCTTTTCCCCTCGTTTGTCAAACGTGGGCTAGGCCGCGCTCGGACGCTCACTCCAACGGCCCGGTCACTTATCTGGGCTGTTTAGGGCATTGAGGCCATCTAAAGTTTTAAAATTTTACTCTAAAAAAAATCTAAGCTTTAAACTACTGTTTTTTTGTTTCTAACCGTTCGTTTTTTCTTTGATATGCTTTTTTCTGTTTGTTTGAGCCTTAGTTTTAATGTTTTTGGCTCAGAAAATCTGAGTTTTTGTTACTAGCCTTTTATTATTGACTTTGTAAGCCAGTTTTTAGCTTCTCGACATTAGAAAAATCAGAAAAGCTTCTTAGAATGTGATTTTAGTTTTTAGTTTATTGCCTCATAAAGTTAGGCTATTTGTTTCACTAGAGAAAGCTAACAAAAGGCTGAAAAATAGGCCCCTAGGATTAGGCTAGGACCAAGAGAATCAGTAATGTTTGTTTGATACATTTTTAGAAGAGACAAGCATTCGGTTTTTTCCTGGGGCTAAAATGTATGGTTAGGGTAAAAGTTTAGAATGTTTTAAGCAAGTTAAGCAGAGACCCATGATAATTAGTCCTTTTGCAGTGGTAGCGGGTGTAGGGACGAAACTAATAACAACACAATGAGGAAGTTGCTATGCGCAAAGCTCTGCACAAAGCTGATGGCTATTCCTTGGTTGGGCAGGGTCATGGTGGGCCAGGTTATGTCAGTTTGGGGCATATTCTGTGTTTAGAAGCTATCAAATACAAAATTTGAGAAGACGGGACAAGGAGAGAAATAAAGGTGTACAAACGGTGGTTGTTATGGTTTTGTGTCATTATTTCAATGGTTTACTATAATATGAGAGGATGTCGAATAATAGTATTAGAGAGATAGCACAGAGAGGAGTCAGCGTTAGAGAGGAAGATGAAAAAGATCATGTGTTCAAGACGATCCCAAATGACAAATAACATAGGACACTACTAAGAATCTAGGATAAGATTAGAGTGCATCTTTTTTTGTAGGCGGTCAGCATTTGTTTTGGTGATTTTTATTTTGTTTTGCTGTTTGAACACCACGTTCCTCCTAAAAAGTTTCATCACAGGCACATTTGTTGGTTTGATCATCACATGAACACTCTAGAGGAGAAAATGTTCAAGCAAGGAAAAATAGTATTATGTTTGAAGAATAAAATTGGTCGGATAAGGGGCAGAGGTTTTAGTGTTAGGACGAATACAATTTATTCTATAACCAGATATATGCAACATAATATTCACATAGGCTAGATTTTTTTCTAAAAAATCACAAGGCTAACGAAAGTGCATCTTTTTTGCAGGCGGTCAACATTTTGTTTTTCAACAAGAGAACATGTTTTGTTTTGGTGACTTTTATTTTGTTTTGCTGTTTGAACACCACGTTCCTCCTAAAAAGTTTCATCACAGGCACATTTGTTGATTTGATCATCACATGAACACTCTAGAGGAGAAAATGTTCAGGCAAGGAAAAATAACGTTCAAGAATAAAATTGGTCGGATAAGGGGCAGAGGTTTTAGTGTTAGGACGAATACAATTTATTCTATAACCAGATATATGCGACATAATATTCACATAGGCTAGATTTTTTCTAAAAAATCACAAGGCTAACGAGCATGTCAATTTGGGAATAAAAGAAAGCAAAGAAATGCACTGGATGATATAGAAACGTGCCAGAAAGTGTAGGACGGATTTGGGTCGTGCAATACGCCAAAACGTAGTGGAAGCGGATGTTACTATCGTCATCGCTTAGCTAATGCGTCAGCTAGCAAAAGTATGAGCATTTGCATGGACATTTACCAGACTCGTTTTATTTTTTTTTAGAACTTCTGTGTTACAATAAGTATCGTTTTTCGTTTCTCGAAAAGTCAAATATTTTCTAATTTAATTATATATATAAATAGATTATTAAATTTTATTTTTATAATAAAATTATTTAGAGATATAAGTGTTCCTATAATATTTTTACAAATCTAATTAATTTTAAAAATATTTACAGGCATGATATTATAGTGGCACTTATTTCTCTTTTAGGACAGAGAGTAGACTCGTGAGTTATATCGGGGGCCGTACCTAGGATTTAGAGGCCCCTGAATAAAATACATGTTGGGGCCTTAAAATTTGAGAAAATTAAAGCATACTTTCACTTAATTATAAAGCTTCAAAATTATACATGTCTTACACTACTAAGAGCAAGTCAATTTTAATCCCAAAAAGAGTTAAAAAAAAATAGTACTCAAATAATAAACTAGCACCCTAACAGCTAGCATAACAGCGTGAGAAAACAAAATGGTAAAAAAAAATAAACAGATCAGAGAAGCTAAATTGACAAGTGAATATAGCCTAACAAACCAGGAATCACAACTTACATTTTATTATCTATTTAAAAAATTAGCTACTATTAATTAGTACTTATTGTAAAATTTAGAGACCCTTTAAATTTGGAGGCCCTGAACATTTGCTCATCTTGCACATGCTAATCGACGGCCCTAGGACTCATATACAGGTTCATATAGCTAGCGTAACAATGCGTATGTGCGTTCTTTTGCGTGCACTGTTGTTCTTTTTACGACAAGTGGATTAGGCTGTTTCGCGCAACGAAACTTCAGACGCGTCATCGGTCGCACCGAATGTCCACTGTGGCCCACCAGCAGCGACACAACGCCGCCGAAAAGGACCACCCACCAGCAGCAAAGCGGAGCCTTCGATGCGAACCAGACCCGGCCGCGTCCGACCCGTCGCCACGGGCGGGCGACGACTACTACAAACGCCAAGGCCAAACCGGCACGGCAACCGCACCACCACCGCACGCACCAGCAGCGCCAGGCCGCAGCGCCAGCACCACCGCGCCCAAGCAGGCAACCACCACCCACCACCACCTCAAGGCCACCGCAGCGAGCGGAGGGAGCGGCGCTCCGGGCGGACGTGACGGGCGGAGATGAGGGGCGGCGGATCCAGACCGGCCCCGGCCGCGCTGTTTCTCCTCGCTGCCTCCGGGATCTGCGCCCAGTTCACCGCAGGTTCGCGCTCTCGATCTGCCTGCTGGGTGTTGGCCGTAGGATTCGGGGCCGTTGCGGGAGGAGGTTGCGGCGAGATCTAGTTGAAGGCGGGGCGGGGACTAGGGAATCGCTACCACGATTATTTCCCTTGATTGAATATATTCCGATTCCCTGCTGTGTTTTGTGAGTCTAATTGAATTGGAGACGGCACTTCCGTTGGCAATTATTGGGTGGTTAGGGAGGGATGAATTTGCTGCCTCCGGTGGGAGTTTTGAAGTTATGTATGACGAGCAGAGGTTATATATGCTTCAAGTTTGGGAAATTGGTCGTCGCCCGTGCCCAAGGGACCCCGATTTCAGCACCTGTACCCGTTAATAATATCCTTACCATAGTCCATAGATGGTTCGAATCATCGTACTGTTTGTGCTGCGAGAGTGATATCTCCTCATTGGGAAATTGAAATTCTCTTGGGATTCAAAATGTGGAAGGAGCAATACTTTACACTAAGACCTCCCTCTTTAGATCCAAGTTTGTCTTTGCTGCTGCAGGTATCTGATCCTGAACAAAATTGCGGCTCTTCTCTACATTCAGAAAGTTTTGTGGCCTGGTAGTGTAGTAGTAGTGGAAGATGTATGATATCTGTTAAAAGGCTAAGTCCATGACTTGCCTTATTGGATTGAAGGATCACCCAATCACCAATTGTACTACAGGGTGCAGTAAGGAACTGGTCATTCATTTGTCTTAGGAGTTAGGAGCTACATCATCAGCTATGTGTTACCCTGTTTTGACTTCCTTTAAGCATATGTCATTGCCACATTTCATCCATGCTAGATTTCACGTATGTCAACTACTCAGCTTACAGGAATTCTAATCTAGATTGGTAAAGCCACATGGCTAGTCCTTCTGTGAGATAAGCTTATGAAGTTAAATGTAGAGGCCCCCCTTAACACAAGAAAAATCATTTTGGCCTAGAAAAAAGGATGTGAAAATACAAGTGACAATCCTAAATATTTTAGTTTTTGGATTTGGCATCCTAACAACAGAAACCTCTAATGATATTGCTTCCTAGAACCCTGGATCTGGAAAAAGGAACAAAGACCACACAGCCTTGCTATAATTTCGGTTCTTCTAATTTCAAAGTGATGAAATTTGGGTTTGCTTGTTATGAAAAAGTGAACTTGATGGGGATCTCAGGGATTATTACAGTCCCCCTTATTTTTGTTCCTCCAGCCAATTGAAATACCAAACTCTTTCTTTGGTTAGATTAAACTTCAGAAGGTTAAGATAAGATTAACTTGGGTTAACTGGCCAAGGCTGTGGTTATTTATACTACAAAAGCCCAATAAGATTTACAATTGAATGAATGTGGTGTGACCGTGTGAGTGTGAAAGTATTCACAGTATTCCTTGCACATGATAAATGGGTTTGGTTCTGTCGACCTTCTGAGAATTTATTCAAAGCTGGCCATGGCTGGCCTGATGATACTAGGATTTCTACCTAGCTAGCTAGTGTTTTATGTATGGCCTCTTTTGTTCCATCTAAAATTGGTTTTTGCTGCCAGCACTATGCAAGTTCTGCACATGACTGGTTAGTGAGATGTGGTTGGTGCAGTTGGAAACTGCAATGCTAGGTCCATTGATCAAGAAGGAATAGCTCTTCATTTGAGATTTGATAAATGATACATTTGCCTTTTAACTACTGACAAATGTTCATGTTTCTGATATGCTATACCATTTTTGTATTCTTGAAACTGTAACTTATATAATTGTGTTGTGATATCCCTTTATTGTTGTCATTATGCCGCTTCATTTCCCTTTTTGTTAAAATCTGTGCAAGTGCAGACTAACAAAATATAGGTGTATTCTGCAGACTTTCAATTTCAGACAACTAACTGCCTACAATGTTTGCAGTGCTAGCTGGTGATCCTCAAACATCCAACGATGGTAACAAAGCTGAAGCTCAGCCGAAGGGCCATACTGGCAAAACAGTTTTGTTCGTCCTCCTAGGAGTTGGGGCTGTCATTCTATTGTCATTTTTCATTTTCAAGTATTGGCAGAAGAAGAAAAGGGAGGAACAACATGCACGTCTGCTAAAGCTATTTGAAGAGGATGATGACATTGAGGTTGAGCTTGGTCTTAGAGATTGATAATCTTAAATGTACAGCAAGAGTATCTTGGCTGACAAGGTGATTTCTATGGTACCATATTTACAGTATGAAAGCTTTTTTCCCTTGTGCATATTTTTTTTTAAAAAATGTTTTTTAATTGTCCACAGGTTTTGCTGGCTTGCCTTCAAAGCATTTTCATCTTAATGTAAAGAATTTGTTGTATTTAAACTTGACAGACCTCCACAAGAAAGGTCAATTGTACTTTAGCTTTATATATGATGAACATCTCTGCGTGCAGGATGCTTGAGAATAGCTTTAAGGAGGAAGTATCAAGGTTTGGAGAACATTCTTTGATTTTTAAAGTTTTCTGAATATATATATGTGCGTCTAGTAAAGAAATTCATAGATTATGATAATCATCTCCTGTGGTGTGATGACCTCCACCCTATTCCCTTGGGTTTAAGAGACTCTAACTGGAATTAGTTTGTCGTCTTGTTCTAGATGTCCTATTTTCTGGGGTTCCCTATTCTATTTCATGGTGCAATACATTATTTTCGTTTGAATACTGCCACTGCTGCTAATATCGCGCTGCTAGGTTAATTCCTCCGGATGGATGATCGCAAAGACCATAGCAAGTTATGTATGGGTTCGAAGAAAATTTAGGGAATGGTCGTCATTCGTCAAACAACTTTGTTTGTGAAATATGACCCACCAACGCGCTGGAATATATTGATATACATGCCTATTGGTATCAAAATAAATCGACACAAGTTTCATATAGATATTTGTAGATTTGAACATGGTATCAATTGTTTTGGTACCAATATAGCTTTGAAATAAAAAAGTTATAAACAGAAGAGTTCTAAATTCATCGGTTATATATCTTTAAATACACTTTATTTTCATTTGCTCTCATATAAAAATCATTATTATTGTAGGTGCACTAGGAAAACGAAATTCAACCATTCACTTGGCGATATCTTAATGACCTAACAAATCAGCGATGCTGTAAAACTATGCAGATTATTACTTTTGAAAAATATAAACTCAATAATCATCAATAAATAAAAATCATAAACTTTATTACGCGATGGGTCGCGCCGGCGCCGAGCGGAACGCAGTCCTGTCCTTGCGCGTGCGGCCTAGCCCACGGGAGCGCCGCGTTTTTTATTTCTTTTTCTGTTTGTGTGGCGATGTTTTTATTTTATTTGGTTTTTAGTATTCTTGATTTTTTATTTTGTCAATTTTAGTTTATTTTTATTGTGTATTTTACTTTCAGTTCTACAAGTTATGTTTTTTATTTTTATTTTTCATTTGTTTTTCTCTTTCTCGCTTATTTAGTTATGCAATTTTAGTTTTAAATTTTAGTTTCATTTTTAATTTCAGTTAGTAAATATTTTTAAAAACAAATTTATAAAACAAGTCAATTAGCTATGTTGTATTTTCATTAATTCATCCGGTTGGTAGCTTGTGCAATGTTTACTTTTTTTATTTTGTCTCTTAGGTTGCAGATTATCTTGTTTCATATTTTTATTTAATTACAGTTTAAATTTTCATATGTTTGCAAATCATAATTCTTGGAATTTGCCATTTCATGACATCTTGTTACTTGCTCCAAATATAAGTTGCTACATTCTTCATAATTAAACTTGCCACATGTGAGGTCCTGGAGCTTGTAGTGTCTCCTTTAGTTTCCTTGAACTAAAATTGTCAATTTTAGTTCAACTTTTTTTTGTCAATTTTATTTTTAGTTTTATGTTACAATTTTATTTTCTATTTATTATTTAGTTTTCAATTTTAGTTTTAGATTTTAGATTTTTTAATTTTAAAATTTTTTCATTTAAGATTTTAGTCACACTTTTATGTTCTAATGTCTTACTAAATCCTGCATATTAGTTGCCTCATCTATCTATAACTACTATAAGTCTAAACCCCACTAAGCTAATTCTCTTGATTGTGATTGGTTGAGCCTTCAAAAGTGATGTCATCTTACATCATCAAGGGAGTTACCCTCATTAAAGCTAATTTATCTCCCACTAGCTATTTCTTTTAAAATAGAAAAAGTCTTAGAACCTAAACCAAGTATTATAATTAAAATCTAATTGCACCGTAGTGTTCCGCGCAATAAACTCTTCACCTCACATGGATATATTTTGATAACTTTTTTATAAAAAATTAAACTGTTTCTAAGCAAACCCGTTTATAAAAAAAGATCCCCCACTAACTAATTCTCTTGATTGTGATTGGTTGAGCCTTCAAAAGTGATGCCATCTTACATCATCAAGGGAGTTACCCCCACTAAAGCTAATTTATCTCCCACTAGCTATTTCTTTTTTGAAATAAAAAAAGTCTTAGAACCTAAACCAAGTATCATAATTAAAATCCAATTGCACCATGGTGTTGACAATAAACTCTTCAAAACAAGATCCCACATGGATATATTTTGATAACTTTTTTTATAAAAAAATTAAAGTTTCTAAACAAACCCGTTTGTAAGAAAAACCTAGCAAAAGCGCATATCACATGGATTACATGTGGTCCTCCGAAACATGTATAATTTTATGAATAAAAACTCCTAGAATTTTGTGAGGGGGATTATCCTCAGGTATAGTAGGGGTGGGGGTTCGGGTAGATAAGATTTAGGTGATGTCCAGTTCAAATAATCTATACCATATATGTCAATGGATACAAACTCCACAATTGATCTACTACATCTATATATATGTATCTACTAATTTATAGTTTCGACCATTATAAAGTCCTTACATTTCTACTTCATACCCGCAGCAACGCGCGGGTATCTTACTTGTCTATAGTATATAAGTTGTTACCAAAATATATTCATTGCACACATAAGTTTCCACAAAAGAATTTGCCCCCATCAGTTATTTTTTTTAGTTTTTTCATTTTTTTTAGTTTCAGTTCTCATTCATCCTTTTAGCTTCAAATGCATTCCTAAGTCCTACATATTAGTTGTATACAATAACTTGCCCTCTAAATTGGCACCTTATGTGATGCTTTCTTGTAATAATTTGCTTATTTTGGTGTTACTATTCTTGGTTTATTTAATAAATGTCCATCTAATTTTCAGCTAGCCATGTTTTCCAACTTATATAGTGAGTTTTATAATTACTTGCCCTTCTAGGTGGCAACTTATACAATGCTTGTTTTAATAATTTGCACTTAGGTTTTAGCTTGTCTACTTGTTTTGTATCGCTACCCTTCTTTTTTTAAAAAAAAGCCTCTAATTGGCGGCAAGTCATGTTTCCAAGAGCTTTTGTAATGAGTTTTATAATAACTTTGGTAGCTTATGCAATGTTTATTTCAATAATTTGCCCCTCTAAGTTATAGCTTGCATTGTCATGTTTTGATTCGTTAGACTCTTTAGGGGTACTAGTAACTCCTTTGAAAAATCTCTTAGCACACATTTTCACAATAAATTTCTACTAAAATAATTTTTTTTGAAACATAAAAGAGGGGTCTAGTTTTATTCATCTCGACACATAGAATGTACCATTATAGATGAAATCGAAAACGAATATAGCATTCAAAAGTTGTAGCAATTCAAAAAAAATGTTTTGATTTTGTTTGCTTACGTCTGCTTCTGCATGCACTTGCATGCACTGTTGTCATGCACATCCGCATACTCCGTATGCAGCAGGGCGTGGGGGATGGCTGAACAGAAGGATCGCAGTGCTGTCTGACCTCTGGCGAAGGGTCGCGCGCTCACCTTTTGCCGCGACGGGTCGCGCGATATCCCTCTCGCATGGACGTCACGTCGAATGGTGGATGGCAGGATGGACGGCGGGCCGGCGGCCTATTGTAGCTCGGCGCGTGCCGGGCCGTGGCGTGGGCCGTGGCCGCTCGCACGTAGTACGGCGCTCGTAGGTGCACGTACGCCCACGCTTTTCTCGCCTCCCCTTGGCGCTCGGGCTCAACCATTCTTTGAATCGAGCGGGCAGGTGGGTCTTCGAGAGTGACGTGTTGGTCGGCGGGCCTACCTGTCAAGACTCAAGAGCCGAGCCAGCACGACACGATCCACGTGGACCGTGCTGACGTGGACACATCTGGAAAAATTGTGTCTATCTGAAAGCATATGCCAGATGCCGCAATTTCTCGATCGATCGCGAAAGCGTTGTGGAGCAGCATGCTGGCGGGGTCCTCACAGGTTGCATAATGATCAATCAAGTTGATTAAAAGATGACCTACCGAAATTACAAGTCGATTTGATTGATGTAAACTGTTAAAACTATCCCTCCACCATTCTTTTTGGCATGCTACCATCGCAAAATACCTTGAAACTGATTTCAACAAAGCACATAGGTGTGTTATCGTGTTCATGATCGACAAGCAATAAAATGATAACCAGATTTCTTTGGTGATCTGTGAAAATTAAAAAAAAATGCTGATTAGGTTCAGTTGCGGAAAGCCTTTGCAGATAAGTTGGTATAAGTGGTCAACACTAGAGCTGAAGACCACATGATGTTTCAAAATTTGGTCCGATCAACTGGTCCACAAATGCACACGGCATTTGATTCTACGATGTTGATGGCTCCCGCGCCGTACTTAAATTACGATTACGAGTTCATACGCTCTCCAATTATTTTTCTTCATTTTTATTACAGAAGAAATAAAGAGTGTATACTGTATACACGATCTGCTGCTGTAATGGAGCGTCCCTTTCTATATGTACATCAATCATCATCGTCCTATCGAAATCAGTGGCAACCACATTGATAATTTTGAGAATATTTAGATGTGAAGGTTGAGCTGTTAGTTCCCCATTTTATCTTGCACAGTACACTAATGAGGTGGTTCACATTCACATTTGTCAATGTTCTGTACGTGCATTTGTTTTTGAGGTAGACATATATATGGAAGTGAGAGGTTTGCCGTGATCTAGTTAGAAACTCAATTGAAGGTACGCCACCATCCGAACGATACACAAAACACTGGAGATCCACTACTACTGTCACAGTTTTCATAGACCGGCAAAATCGAATTTTTGAGGTGGACAGTCAGTCCCTCGAGTCGTCCACTTCCACGCCCTGCCTCCGTTAATAAATTTAAAGTAAAATAAAAAGAGTGAGTCCGTTGATGAGGCCAACAGAGCCCATCCACGATGTACACCAAGTTGATTTTGAGAAATGGACTATTCTTTATGGTGTTCATAAATTTATTTTAGAAATTTATGACTGGCTCTATAAATAAATAACCATCTTTGAAAATCATCAGGTATTTTAGGAGACACATAACTTTGAGGACCTCCGTTAATGATTGGACAGTCTTTCATAAAATTATTTATGTAATAGTGCGGACATTTAGCCAAAAATGGATGAAGAAGCGATAAAATAGTTTGCTTATGATTCTGTCATGTTGCTTAAGTTCATTTTATCCTATTTATATGATCAGCTTTAAAAAAAAAAGTCACCCAAATGGGTGTTGTTTTAGGAGATGCGGTCCAAGGTCCATTATTTGTTCCTTTGCCACTTACCTAGGTTTTGCCTCATGATATGTAACTCTCAATGTAATGCCTATTATTAATAGGATTTTTCTTTATCTCAGCCTTGTTTAGGGTCTAGCAATCCTCGTGATATTGCAATGCTCCAGCTGGTTAGCACAAAAAAAGTTACAGAAACAAATGTGATTTTGCAAAATGTTGTGATATGTTTAGGTGAAAAAAACCCTTATAATTTGAAAATTACATAATGCTAAAACTCTCTTTTTAAAATTTAAATTTTAAGATCTTATGATATTGCAGCCGCCCGGCTGGTTAGCAAAAAAAAAAAGCTAGAGAAACAAATATGATTTTACAAAATGTTGTGATATGTTTAGGTGAAAAACCCCTTATAATTTGAAAACTACATAATGCTAAAACTCTCTTTTTTTAAAATTTAAAATTTAAGATCTCAACCAGGGTTTTCCTCATGGTGAGAGCTCTGGTTTGGTTTTGGCTAATTGATGACACCTATGTATGTGTTGCTAACCTTTGTCATGAGTGATATACTAGATAGGTTGGTACATACCAAGTGTGAAGCTAGATGATGGATGGTGATGTTCATAAATGATGATCAAATGCTCCACTTTGAAAAGAAAGGAAGAAAGAAATAAAATGGGCTCAAGGTAAAGGTATATTTGATAGAAGTCATTTTGTTTTGGCACTCAAGATATCCTAAAGGGTCAATTGTATTTAGGATAGATAATCGTACTATAAAGAGAGGAAATCTTTAATTGCAATGGTTATCTAGTGTCACTAAGTGTGAGTCTCTTTTTGCACTTGCATAAGTACTTAGTGATGTGATGAGATTAAGCCTGAAAATTCTCTGTAAAAATGCTAACTCAAGTGCTCAAATTGTTTCACACCCAACAACTTAAAAAGGAAGATTTTGGAGAAGTTTAGTGTCAAGACAGAGGGAGTGCGCCTGGAAGGTTTTCTTGCCAAAGCTGGAAATTCAGAATGTGCACTCAGGATAGAGAGGGTTCATCTAGAAATTTCTAGATTAGCTTAGATCTGGATCCCAACGATTATATGCGCGAACTGTTGGCATTTCTTAGCGTCATCACCAGGTTTGTATCCCTAGCGATAGCACCAGAAAGCCTATTGGTATAAGTTACGCAAATAGAGAAATCCGTAAGCGTACGGATACCGTTGTAGCTTTCACCCAGGAGTATTCCAAGGTATCGTATTTATCCTCAAGAAAGCATTGGTTAAAGAAACTGATAAATAACCATCATGTATCTGCTAACTAGTGTACCAACTATACTAATGTAGAGTAAAAGATAAAAGATAGGAATTTCGTATAAAAGACACACACAGGAGAAAGAGAGTAGACCGGCTAAGCTGTGAGGACAACGGGAGAGTTCAAGGTTCCTAATGACTTCTCTATTACAACGATTCTTTTCTAGCTCATACTATAGAAGATAACTAAGCAAAGGTTAAACATAGCGACCACACCATGACACTTCGGAGCAGCAGTACCTTTCCGGTTCTCAAAAATACTAGGAAGGGGTAACCGGGAGAAGGCTGCCAAAAGCTCTACAAAAACATCAACCCTAACATGGTGGAATACAAAGGCCTGGTTGGAGCTGTCACCTTCGGGGCCACCACAACTATCCGGAGGGTTGGGCGCAAACTCAGGTAACCTATAGTCTAGACACCACGTTCACACTATCGATTACTACTCTAGCCACATATGATAACTAGAGCATTCGGTCGAACAGAGATCCCATGCCAAGGTATAAACCACTATTCTAACCATGCTTAGCTAACTACTAAAGCAAGAACTAGATAACCATGAATGAAATTCAAGTAAATAGAGAAGATAAATATATGAAATAATTGAGTCTTACAAAGAAAGCAGTACAAGATTGTACCGGATCTTCGATGGCTCCTCTGAACCTTGAGCACCTCTCCCTAACTCCTAACTAGGCTAGTACTACTACTACATCTTGGTAATTGTAATGGAAGAGCTCCTTGGTGGTGTCTCCCATGAGGAGAGGGGAGGCCTCCTCTTTATAGGTGGAGAGGAAGGGGTTGAATGGAAGATTTTCCAATCTTGAATAGCCCAAACCGACCTCCAAACCGACGTAAAGGTGCATTGATTGAGGCGATAACTACCAGAACCGCCTTGGATACGTCGGTGTCGACCTCCACATGAAAGTTGGGCCCGAACGGAGCTAGAAACGGTGCAGGCGCACCCTGGTGCAGCCGCACCCTTTTCGGCTCCGTTTGGCCTGTTTCTTCGTCCGTTAGGCCTCTAGTGATGTCTAGGATCCATCCCCATAAGGTAAAGCTCTTTTAGAGTCCATTTGATTTGTATTTGGGCCTATTTATCCTCCTATTTGGGCCCTGATTTGTTGGGTATGTGGGCTGTCCTCCTCGAGCTCATGTCGGGTGCCGTTTTGCTGCGTTTTGCATACGCTTTGGTGCACATTTCTTGTGCTACTCCGACATGTCCTTCTATAAATAGTAAATCACCAAAACTTGTGAAAATAATTAGTATAATCCCTATTTTCTATATTTTGATGTTTGTTTGTATATTTAATGTAAAGGTTGACGGTTAAAATTAGACAATAAGAGCCGCCAACACGAACTAAGGCTATTTGGGTTGCTTCAGCCCCTCTCTTCCTCTCCTTTTCTCATTCTTCTTCCCCACTTCGTGATTTGAGTTCTAAGAAAGAACAAGCTCTCTCCTCTCTCAAATCTCTCATTCCTAAGAATTTGATTCAAGTGAGAGACCGAGCTCTAGTGTTGATCTTGAGAGCTTCAAGATTATCTTCTCCCTCTCCTCTCCCTCTCAAGCTTGGTGCTCATTCATGAGAAGATTTAGGAGAAACTCTAGTGTGTGCATTTAAGATTAGATATTTGGTGGCACTAGGTGGTGATTGTGACTGTGGATTGCTTATTACTTTTGGTGATTGCTATCTTCTAAATGGTTGGTGATTTGTTGATTGGTGAGGGATTTGGTGATTGTATATGCCTCTAATCAAGGATTTGTGAGAGGTTCTTATGTCTTTTCTGTGGGAGATCACAAAAGACAACTCTAGTGAATTGCTAGTAGCTTGTGGATCCCCATCCTGTGTTGGCTGTGGGGCACCCGACTGCAGGTTAGACGTGTGATGCTTATTGGTTAGAAAAGTTACGACATATTTGGGGTCAATAAAACCTTGCCATTTGAAAACATCATATTGCTTAAGTCCTTTTTAGAGTTTCTATAACCCCATTCGTGATCTTTTTTTCCCTAAAAAGATGGCTTTGCATGCTCCTTTCAAACTTGTTTCAATTCGAAAACATGAGAATGAGGTAGAAAAATAAGTATAAGAACCAAACACTTAGATTTTATGAATCCAACTATCTACCCAAACTCTACCATTTTAATATTATCGGTATTTAGGCCTTGTTTAGGTCCACGAAACTTTTTGAGAAGAGAGATTGTAAAGTCCTGTAGCACTTCGTTTTTATTTGGTAAATATTGTCTAATCGTGGCCCAACTAGGCTCAAAAGATTCGTCTCGTGATTTACAACAAAACTATGTAATTAGTTATTTTTTATTTATATTTAATACTCTTTATATGCGGCAACAAATTTGTGAGAGGAGAGAGATTGTAAAGTCCTGTAGCATTTCGTTTGTTTGTGGTAAATATTGTCCAATCGTGGCCCAACTAGGCTCAAAAGATTCGTCTCGTGATTTACAACCAAACCGTGCAATTAGTTATTTTTTTTATTTATATTTAATGCTATTTACATGCGGGAAACAATTGATGTGACGGAGAGAGAGTGGAAAAACTTGCAATTCCAATTGAAAGTTGCATGGAACTAAACAAGGCCTTAAAGAAAATAATCTAGGATCCAAACACTTACTCATACTTGAAAACCGATCTGGGCTCCAACAAGGTTATGGCTATGATGGTTCTTGTTGACGGTGATTGTTTGATTTTCACACACACTGCTACTGCTATTAAATTATTATTATTATTATTATTCTAGAGTTATGATGATGTAGTTGTTTCAAGTGGATCATAGTGAACACATAGTTTTATGACTTCTGGGTGCTTTTATCTCATTAACTAGTTATGAAAAGAGTACATTGAACCATTGTTTCTCTTGTACGACACGACATTTTGGGAGGGTTTCTCCTAGCTCGGGCTCCTCGCTACGCCGTTTGGAAGAGCCAAGCCAGTAAAGCCAATTTTTCTATTTTTCCCAATTTTCAATTTATTTCAAGAAACGAGAGAAAAATGACTTCATATTATAGTGCATAAGATTTCTTAGAAATAGGAGCCATCTTGAAAGTAGTACTCCTAGCCTGCATTATCCTTAACCAGTGGCAACACTTGTAATTTTGAGAAAAGTCCTGATTTTATAGGTGCTCAAAGCAACTAGTCACCTACGGTAGAAACTAAACTACCGTGAATGCAGCTTTCTTCAGGAAAGCAGCTAGGGACTTGCACCCTTTTGGTTAGCTTTTGACTTCTAATAAGCAAAAAAAAAACAGAAAATCTAGAAAGCTCAACAAAAAAGATCCTAAATTTACATAAACAAAATTATTACACCACCACGCTATAGATATACAGTCCATAATCTATCTTATATGCAAGATTTTCAGAAAAATGACTTTTTTTCCTTTTGTTGAAATATATTGAGTATTTAACTTTTTTTTTTGGCGACTATATTGAGTATTTAAGTGAGAGTGTGGGTTTATACGCTTCTTTCCAACAAGAAAAAGTTTGCATTTTTATTTCTAGAACTATAGCCAACAGCCGAACACACTGATTTAATGGCGGCGTTCTTTGGAGGCGGGAGTTCTTCGTTCCATTCCGACCATGTGACACTGATAATGTGGTTTGGGCCCACACATCATTGAGACAACTTGTGGCACATAAATGTTTACGGAATTTCCAAGTGGCTAGTAAGAAAAAGAGGACCAGGCACAAAAAAAAATGTACAGTTCTGCATTCACGAGCATAACATCCATGTAACATTATTAAAAAAAACGTAGTTCCTTGAAACTAGCTATGAAACTATATAGATTCGTGATTATGACAGCTTTTGTTAACCTTATAGTAATATAATAACTAATAAAATGCAATGTGTTTATGATACAATAAGGTAAAATACGACGCAGCAATTTCTGCAGTGGCTAAAGCCCATTTATGCACGAGTAAAGGAGGAAAAAATATTAGGTGAGAACCAGCTGCACGGAAACACCGTGAGGACGTGCTACTGACTTGTGGCTTATGTGAAATATGATTCACCATGTGTACGTTTAAAATGATAATATGGCTCATGTATTAGCTGTACAGTTCGCATGACATCCATGTAGAGATGGTTTGCACTGAATTTTTTTTTTTCCGCGAAGGAGCTTTGAAAATGGAGTTTGTGTCATCTCCAGACAGCTTTGGGTGTCAGTTAGTTGTTGATAAGTTCAGAACTACAGCTATTTTTCGTCGGCAACATTTATCAAAATAAAGACATTATAATAAAAAAACTGAAAAAGGCAAAAAAGGAGTGATGATCTTAGGAAATTATAATAGCAAAAAAAAAACTAAAAAGGTGAAAAAGAAGTAACGATCACTAGAAGCAGGCGGAGCTCAATCGTGTGAGCTGGATAGTACTTGTAAAAGAGGAACATCATCTGAGCTGGACCAACCGGTGAGATACATTCACACGTCAGCGAGCGAGAGGGCATCCAAGGCTGGCTGTCGCCTCCCCTGGGTTTGTCTCTTCCTGCCTCCCTCTCCGACTGTCTCGCTTCCTCTCCCACCCACCCCACCCCTTCCCTCTCACACAGGCCGCCGGCCTGCTGTTGCTTCTACTGCAGAGGAAGAGCGAAGGAGCAGGAACAACATCAGGCGGCCACAGCGGAGCTCTGCTCTGCCAACCCCTGAACAGCCTGGGCTGCGCCTCTGATCATTGATTGACAAAAAACTCCAGCAATTACCTTCCCTTTTCTTTTTTTTTATGCGCACATACATATATAATCTCACCCATCCCCATACTTGCTCCTTGGTTATTGGCACCTTTCTGTCCTTTTAGATTTCCTTGGATTCCGTATAGGCAGGCCGCAGGTATCCACCCCATTCATTTGCTCTGATAGCTACAACTACAAGCCGTATCCTCTTCTTGGTTTCTTGATTCTTTCTTGGGCGGCTCTTGGCACCCTGTGTTCAGTACTTCAGTTTAACCTTGGCCCCTAGTTCTTGGCCTGAAGATTCAATCTTTCTGTTTTCTTTTGAATTCTTGGTGTCCTTGTTGTTGGGGGATATGGATGAGAGGATCCCACCGCCCCCTTTCTTCCAGTACTCACCATCCGGTGTCCATTCTTCCCCTCATCGCCACAATTCCATGACGTATTCTTCCTCGGACAGGGAGAGGTATGTGCAGTGCCTCCTGTTCTTGGTTTTTGCATCCCATCTGAAATCTCTGCAGGTTTTGGTTTTTGTGTTCTCGCTGATACCGTTTGCTAAACCATTCAAATAAGAGTTTTTGTTACTGCCGTACGAGATATGCGTGAGCTTGATCACGACCGCCTTGGTGTGATTTCGGTGTCGATCAATGCTGTACTGCCTGCTGCCATAGTTATCTGCCAAGTCGAAGATTTTTGGGGTCGCGTGTTAATGAAGGTTAACACGGGTTTTGCGCATGTGTTGCTGGTTGTCAGACAGCTTGTAGGAATAAATAAATCGGCATTGTGTCTTCCATTGGGCGATGAAGGACATCCAGCTCATGCTTAGAGTGTTCATTTTTTTTAAGCTCGATCGATAATTCTTACTCTCCTGTGGTTTAGCTTGTTGTACTGATCATTCCGCACTCCTGTTTTCTGATTTTCTATTTTAAATGCATGGGGTGATCATCGTTGTTATTTTAGTACCATCATAGCTACAAAATTGATTGGGCTAATGAGGTTGTTTTGCTTGGCACTTTGGCAGATATCTTGCTGAGTTACTTGCCGAGAGGCAGAAATTAGCCCCATTCATGCAAGTTCTTCCTTTTTGTAACAGACTTCTGAACCAAGGTTGGCGTTCTTTGCCTTTTTGGTTTCTGTGTATGTGCTATTGTTACTATTGTATGCACTTCTCAATAGTTTTGCATACAAGCTGCTATAAGAGCATAATTTAGCCAGTTGCTATTTTTAGCTATCCTTGCTGTTAACATAATGCGCTAGCCTTCTTGTACAATCTTGTCCATCCTTTTCCTTAGTTTGTGTTGTGGGCTCGTTTGTGCTAACTTTGTTACTGATTTAATTCACACCAAGGATGTACAACATTTACTTGTCCTATACATTATGGTTTTTTTGGCCAACCAATTAATTACAAATCCCTAATGGATACCAATTATGCAAATGTATGAATATTTTGTCAGCTTTTTAAATTACAGTAGGTTATACAAAAGAAAGTGATAACTGTAAAATTCTTCAATCATATAGTTTAATTAGAACACTTCAATCGTTACCTATTTTGTGAAATGGACTGTTGTTACTTTAGAATCTTTATCATGTAATCCATTACACTACTGACTGCTAAGTGTGATGATTTCTGTATTCTGTATTCTAGCTTCTTGCAGGAGTTTCAGTTCCTGCTTTAGACATGTCTGAAAATTTTGCCTGGGTCTCCCTTTCTCTCTGATCTTGAAATTGACATTACTAGCATCTTCTAAGTGTTTCAGATAAGATATATTTGATTCCACCTCATATCGGTTAATGGTTTGTATTCATCCCAACTTCTATTATGTTGGAGGCCAGAATTCTTTTTGATTTCTTAATCTAAAAAAAAATGCTTAACGGTTTGTTTTCATCAATGCAGAAATTTTGCGAGCATCTTCTTTGCCACCTAACCCAAGTTTTGTTGAAGCGGAGAGAATCGATCATGGCAGCCCAAGCCCATTAAGATTAGCTGGTCACCCGATGAATGGTCAACCAATGGATCTAGAAGGATGGTCAGGAATGCAGACAGAGGTTGTCCGAATTCATACTTGTTTTGCCTATTCATTTACATGCCTGAACTGCCTCATTTTACATGCTTAAATTAAAGTGCCATTTTTCTCAGTATCGTGGTGTACTCCAATCGCCATCCACGAACTGGAATGGGACTCCTGGAGCTGTTGGCAGCCCCACTGTGAAAAAGGTTGTTAGGATGGATGTTCCTGTTGACAAGTATCCCAATGTATGTGCAACTTACTTTTAGCTATTTGGATCCTTCATATCTTCCATTATTATGTGCAACCACAAATCCAAATTATTCATAATATCTTGCTATTATTAGTACAACTTTGTTGGTCGTTTGTTGGGGCCACGAGGGAACTCCTTGAAAAGAGTTGAAGCTACAACCCAATGTAGAGTTTATATTCGTGGACGGGGTTCAGTGAAAGACTCTGTTAAGGTAAATAAACACAGATTAGAACTGCCATGCTGTAGTTGCCTATACTTATTGGAAGGCTTGGAACCTTTTAGGAGCACTTGTATGTCGCCACAGTACTTAACATTTGATCTTAAATATGCCCACAAGAATCTGACTAGAAAATGGTAATCTAAATTGCCTGTGTTCCATGAAACTAAGGATGGTTGTGTTCCATGAAACTAAGGATGGTTTTGATTGAATCGTATTTACAATGAGGCATCAATTATGTTTTAAAGTAGAACAACGGAAAAACTGTTAAATAGATAATAGGCACTATTTGATGTTACTTTGATGTATAAAGTTCTGATCTCCACTGTTTTTACTATTGAAGTGCAGTATGCTGCAATCCATGACTTTTCAAGATGTATAATTTAGAACATTGCAGTACCTTAGCCAAGAAACAGAGTGGAAGAATCAAACCTTCTAGCATATTTCTATTATGATTCCTGAGTTTTATGCACTAGTGATATAATGTTTTGTTTATTAGATCCATTCCATGTATATTCTCATGTTATACATTGTATAATTGCACTATCGTTTTAAATTGTTAATTTGAATGTATCAACATATTGATATTCCTAGGACATCTTTGGAATGCTATGTTTAGTAGCGATCATCACAGAAATCAATTCATATTTACAGTGATCCTAACTGAATTTTATCCTGATTTCAGTTTGTCAGGTGTAACTTTGTGTCTGACTTCTCTTACCAAAATAATAATTTGAATCATAAATAGTTTGGTATGGGGCAGTTGTTTGTTTGTATACAAATAGCTATTCTGGTTACAACTATAAATCATTTTCTGTGAGCATTATTGTTGTGTTTAACAATATTTTTAAGTCCTTACCATACTTTTTTTTTTCTAAAATAGGAAGACAAACTCAGAGACAAGCCTGGCTATGAGCACTTAAATGATCCATTGCATGTTCTTGTGGAAGCTGAGTTCCCAGCAGATATCGTGGATGTCCGACTAAACCAAGCAGTGGCCATATTGGAGGATCTTCTGAAACCAGTGGTCTGTTATTTTACTTCTTGTCTGTTCCTACTAGTTTTGAATATTTGTTTTGCTTCTAACCTGGCATTACATGCTTCCTTGACTGCTGCCCTCATCAGGATGAGTCCATGGACTACTACAAGAAACAACAACTTAGAGAATTGGCTATACTTAATGGCACTCTAAGGGAGGAAAGCCCAAGCCCCCATCTTAGTCCCAGTGTGTCCCCCTTCAATTCCACGGGGATGAAGCGTGCAAAGACAGGGCGGTGATCTTACTTCTGAAAATGCAGTACTCGAGGTGCTTGATGATAGAATATGCTCCATCGCTGGAGATGATTGCTGATGCATAGGAGGGATCCGGCAGGGCTGGATCCTGACCTGTCATGATATGCAGCTATGCGCTTAGTGGACGTCCTTGGAACGGACAGTCAATATGAAAGATATTAATCTCTTCAAGGGCTTGTTTTTTTTGTCTTATTATTCTCTTGAGTATCTGACTTCAAAATATTAACATTATTGGTTTTGGTCGTTCTAGGTTTTGGGATTGTAGTGTTCAATTCAAAATAATAATCAGGTTTTTTGAATGTACAAGCAATAGTTCTGATTTGTTGAAAATGGTTGATGTTCTTGCGGACGACTCTGGTCTCAGTAACATTATTGCACTGGTCTATTCTTTCATGCTCTTGCCCTTTCTCTCCTTACCAAACGTTTGTTCCAAAAATTCAGTTGGATACTTGGATGAACAATCTTTCTATTGTTGCAGCTGGTTGTACTAGCCGACAGAATTTGATTAAGCCTCATTTAGAACACATGAATCCTTTTCCTCTTTGTAAGGATCATGAATTCTGCTGATGATTCTTTTTTCGCAAGATACTGCTCTAGCCCAATTTTCACTAAATCTTCCTGACCTGATTTCGCCCTTCACTAATGACACAAAATTTGGCAATGGCTAATACAGGGCCTAGATCCCATTTATGTCCATCTTAGGAACTAAATTGAAAGTCGTTTACTCATTTTGCCTTTTCAAGATACGTAGATTAGATACACATTACTGTCTAGTTGCATAATAAAAAATATGTATTTAAAAAGCCAAATTGACTTACAGTTTAGAATAGAGAGAATATTTGTTTAGATAACTTATGCTAATTAAGCTGACACATGTTTATGCGATCAGATTAGACCAAATGATCAGACCAAAGTGCGCCGTGCGCGCATCTACCAATGGGTGTTTAGATAACTTATGCTAATTAAGCTGACACATGTTTATGCGATCAGATTAGACCAAATGACCAGACCAAAGTGCGCCGTGCGCGCATCTACCAATGGAGATCACTTCCTTGCCTTGCAATAAACTTGTCTCTTTGCGTGGTAATCATGGTCGTTCTTGCCGTTATGCTGCAAGTTCGCCCATCATCATTTCATAGTACAGGCATGTCCAATGAACTCTCAAAAGAGGCTCGGGGGTGTGCGGTCATCATAGTACGTGCTCGAGCTCGACGAATCCATGAGCAGATCGTGGCGAGCTAAATAGGCAATCATGGGTGCCATTGCGTTACGACCATGCCTGGTCAGATCTGGAAGGAACGATGCCACCAATCATTTTGCCTGACCATTTTTGTAGTGCTTCAGCTTTGCCAGGCACGATCCATGATATGATATGCATCCGTCGGTGCTCTTATGAGACAGCCATTGTTTAGACGTTTTCAGTTTGTGAGTGGGAATCATGCGTGAACTGCATTGTTTCCTGTCAAATCCTATGATCCGTGTTGTCGGCTATTAACTTCGAGAGACCCAGATCAATGTCTAGATTTTCGATTTGGTTGGACTCGGAACCTGAAGTGCAAATATGTTTCAGCTGCACATGCCATAGCAATTTCTACAATTCTATTCTACTACAGTCGACATCACAGTAGCAGTGTAGCACTCAGCAGCAGCAGCAGCAAGACAGTACCCTCTCCCATGGAGCTCCCATTCTTAATCATCAAAGCTGCATGACTTGTCTCTTAGGGACTGCTGAATGGAGTTTAAATTATTTATCATGGAGAATCTTTTTTGGTACAAAAGTGGGAGAGATTTGACAGAAAATTTAATAAGCGCCCACTTCACTTGACCTAGATTTACGTTGAATAATAATCATTGAGTCTTGTTAAACAAGAATACATAAAGATTAAGCCATTAAGGTTACACTTTTGTACTTTATACAATAGCTGGGAATCTGGGACTGGAGTGAGTGCCATGATAGAGTAAGCTATGGATCGTAGATTCCGCGACCAATTCAGGTCAACAGCTACACGATTACAAAAATGGCCACAGGCATGCTAAACAACTCAAGGATCTAAAACAGCGATCCTGCATATTGTTTAGAATGTAATGGTCAACTCTGTGATCCATTCATCATATCCTAGCACACGCTGGGCAAACCTAGCATTTGCTACTAGTAAAATATGGACAACATTTCTCACGAGGTACAGACTCCTACAAAGAATTAACTCAAATCACACACAAGCAATAGTGTATTTCAATGAGGTTTATGCACCTACCACAATGTCCTGAGCATATAAACATCAGCAGATCCTGGTGCTAATTAGATTAAGCTCGCCTCCACTTATCAATCTCCTTTGATGTTGCTTTGATTAGTTTCTTTGTGTTCTCGATCAATTCATCAACCAGGATATCGATCTGGTCCCTGAAAAATATCACGTCTCTATTAGATATTTTTGCTTGTAACAATGCAAAGATATCTGGGTACTAATAAACTGACTATTCGCAACTAATCGTAGTTCATAACTGATCACCATGCGCTGATAAGCTCGACTAATCATTATTAGCTGGACAACTTGATAACCTTTGCTGGGAACAAATCAAAACGTTGTAGAAGAAAAATGAGCTTCAGTTGGCCAAGAGGCCATGGACCAACAGTACTAATGTCATAATTTTTGGGCTTAAACCCTACATCATATTTCAATAGAAAAAGGCTGTTTTGAGTAATTTGTTAGCCTTACTAAGTTTGCAAGGGTACATCACATTTACATAAATTACATGCAGGGTTTCTAGACTACTGTTTTGAAACTGTAATCTAAATAGTTAGGTTTTTAAGGTCTGAATAATTCTGAAATAGGCATAATGAAAATGTACCCAGGGTATGAAACAATTAATTAATTTCCTATATGCTGGTGATGCCTTATGTCATCAGAGTAATTGGAGAAATTACAAAAAATATTTACTCAGCTCAAAGAACCTGATTTTCACAGATACAACAGGCATCCCAAGAGGAATGAGGTGAAATCATCTTGCGACAGGTATTTTGCATGAAGTTATATCTTACTCAGATGGAGTGCCCTTAGATTTCTGATTTGATCTCCCAATGTTTGAATATCTCCCATTCTTATCATAAGCAACTGCTTTTCCGAAACCATAACCAAAGCCAATCCCTATACCACAGCCGGCACCAACTCCAAAGCCCAGGCTTAATCCAGGGAATCCAGAACCAACTCCTGCACCTGTTCAGCCACATTGGTAATACGAGAAATAGGAGTTAACTGAAAGTTCAGAGTCTTTACGTCATCATTGGACACATCATGCAATGAAATACATATCCTAAATAATTCACCATCATTTTTATTTTGAGCAACACAGAGTTTTTCATTAATAATTCACCGTCAATTAAGAAAAGGCAACACCATACCACAAACATCCTGAATCTAAACATGAAGTTGAAAGTAAATCCACTGGCTTTACCAAGAATCCATTCACGACAATAAGGTGCAGAATATCTCAGATTTATTTATTTCTCCTTTTGAACACCGAGTAACAGTCATGGGAAGTACAGTACCATTTATCTTGGCATTGGTGCCATTTGCATTTCATTAACGTATCACTGTTGCGCTGCCACAGTGCTAGGTGTAAATGTCGATAGGTTGCAGCCATATGTTCAGAAAATGATGACATGTCCCCAATTCCAGCCCTCTCCAATCAGGATTGGTCATCACTCATCAATCGATCGGCCTTTTTCCACAACGAACAACCAGATCGGCCTAAACCGCAAGGAGTTGCGGGCCATGAGTCCCAGATGGAGATACTCCAGATCACGAAGACTGATTCTGGACGGTTCCGTAGCAGCAAGAAAGAGTCTAGCGTCAAAGGAGGGGTACTACCGCCGATGAGTCCGACGCCGACACCGAAGCCGCAGCCGGCGCCGAAGCCGAAGGAGGGTCCTAGCTTCCCCAGCACCCTCGACCTCGCCGGCGGCAGGCCCCGCGGACCCTTCCGCCCTCCGCCGCCCATTCTCGCGCAGACGCGCACGACTCGGAGTCAGAGATGCTTTCTGGACGCACGCACGCTTCGTCACTGGCTGAACTGAACTGCAGAGTGGAACCAGCGCGGGGCAGCGTTATGAACGCTTGATCCTGCGCGGAGATTCGTACTGGTTTTGTTTAAATACTATTTTAGAAACACTGATTTTGTTTAATTTAAGTAGAGAACAAGGAAAACGATTTCCAAAAACAAAAAAAAAGAGAAGAAGGAAAAGGAGGATAAAAAAAAGGAAAAGAAGGAAAAGGAGAAATCGTTATTGCACGGCCTGGCCCAGAGACGATTGATGCTGGGTTTTTAGTTGGGCTCAAATAGCCCAGTGTAAGGCTAAAGTTGGGCCAAAACTGTTGTAAAAAAAAAAGTTGGGCCAAAATGGCTTCGAGTTGTCTGGCAAGAGTGCACTCTTGTCTCTTTGGAACCGCACTTTTTTGGCTTCTTCTATCCTGTTTCTTCTTTTTCTCATCATGATAAAATTAGAGTGAAATGAAGAATCGTAGACGCGTTTCATTTTGTGTCTCATTGCCTTGCTCACATGTCACAGTACAACGGATAAACTTTGGAAAAATGACAGCATGTGGAGTTCAGGCAAAAATTCTGAATTATTCCGACGATATGGTCTCTGGGAATCCTTCTCCAACATTTGGACAGGACAGTTGTACCACCCGTTCCGTCACTAATATGGTCACATGTGTGGTCTCATGCACTGATGCACTCATCAATTCTTGTCCACTGCATCCGAATTCGCTTGAACTTCTGTGTGAAGTACTGTGCTGTGCTACTTCTTTACCAGCAGCGACCAAATTTTCATAGCCTGTAACCTCCATCTCTCTGTTAAAATTTAAAACAAAACTTAACCTCCACCTACACTTCAATCATGTTCACAAGAAAAGGCCTTCTCCAATAAATAAATAAATAAATCTCGCTCTCTTTCTTATAGTCTTATGGGCTCCTTATGCCTTATCCTGAGATATCCGACACTTGAGAGCAGGAAATTGTACACTCGCACAGTATTGGTCAGCGACATGGGTCCCATCTCATCCTCTGCCAGGTCAGCATCATCCCTAGCCGACCATGCTGGTGTTGTTGGGGGAAAAGAGGGGAAGGGGCAGCCGGTAGCTCACCAACAATGCCTGGCTCTTAAATGACCGCCAAATAATCAAGTAGAAAAAAAACTCAAAAAAAGGACGCCAAGAATGCGGTTCATTTTCACGGAGTTTCCATGATTATGACTTGTATGTATGAATATTGGGCGGTGCCTGAAAACTTGGCCATTGAATTACATTTTGTCAATATTTGAGTGCACTGTACTATGTGATTGTGAGGCATTGGCAACAACACGTACTGATAATTCAGCTCACGAGGTAGGGTGTTTGTCATCACATGAGTAACATTTTTCCTCTTTTTTTTCTCAAAAGTTGCACCGCGCGGCTGTGTGGTGACATGTTGCCTCACTACAATTCCTCGGAAAAGGTACATGCTCTTTTGTTTTACCTGTGATCATTTTGGAGGGGAAACTAGGGAAAATAGTCCCATTTCACATCCTACACTGTATTATTTGACAAAACATTTCCATTTCACATCCTAATAATGTATTATTTGATAGTGGCCACATGTGCTCCGATGATTTTATTTTTTGACGATATTTACCTCTCGAAATAATTTGTCACTTATTTTTCTTAAAACAAAACACTCAAACTCAAATATTGGATGATTTACCCCTTAACTTTTGAAACCAGAAAAGATAACCCCTGGAATACTTCACAGTTTCAGTTGTGGTTTTTGGCCGATGTGGCATGTGGACATGTCTTCGCTTTTTAAGGCATGCTATATTTATTAAATATTTAGGCTCCTAAATGATTTTAAATGGGAAATGGTTCAAATAGAAGGTTTTAGATCTCTTCAAGTACTGTCGTATTTGATATCGTATAAGGTAACTTGGAACATTCAAAAAATTGAATCTTGTAATAAAAGAACCTAAAATCACTATTTGCCCCCATAAACCATCCCAATTTAAAATGTTCTCATTGTGCCTCTAGATGATCTTAAAAAGGTTTTTGACTACAAAATTTTAGATTATATTGAGATTTATAACTATGTATACACCAAGTCAATGTCCAAAGAGGTCTAAAAAATTTTAAAAAATATATGAGAAATTAAGATGGATATTTGAACCTCCAAATAATTTCAAATAAAAATATTGTCAACTACAAGTTACAGATCCCATTTAGAGCTACGTGTTTGATATAAACCATGTAAACATCCAAGGTCCTTTAAAAATTAAAAATTTGAATTTAAATCTAAGAATTTAGAACACATTTTTGGGCATGTATGATTACGGATAAAAGGTTGTCGAAACCAAACTGTATATTGTATTGAGATATAATACTCTGGTATAGACCAATCTATTGTTCGCTCCAGCTGAAAAGCAGTTTCAGCTTATCAGCCAATAGTATTTGCTTCTCACAAAAAATCAGCCATTACAACAGTGATTTGGTTTATCGGTAGGCTTATAGGTTCTGCCGAACATCAAGTCAACATCTAGCTCGTTTCAAATATTCAAAAATTAAGTTTGGAAATCTGATAACTTAAAACGAGTATTTGAGCCTCTAAAGACCTCGAATAAAAGTTTGTTTAGTATAAAGTTGTATATCACATCCGTATAGTTTTTTATGTGAAGTTGAGATTCATATAACTCTATATGAAAAGTTATTATTTTTTAATATAATAAAAGTTATGATTTTTAAATATAATAAAGAGAAAGCGCAACTAATGTGTGGCATCTATTGTGTTGCTAGAAACCCACTTTAAAATGATCTAGGGTGTCTGGTATTAGAGTTCGAGGCAGGATTTTTGAGGTATCTCCTAGTCATTGCTTAGACGCTGAGGCCATATCATAGGAAGCTGCAAGGTTTTAGTTACGCAATATCGCTAATGTCTCCTAGAAGTCATTTAGGCACGCACAAGATGTCGCGAACGCCTCAAAAACCATGGTTTGAGGGATTTCTTAAATTCATTGACTAGTTTGGGGGATAGCCCACCTTGGAGACAACTGAAGCTAGTGAGCCATTTGAGTGTATAAAATGCAAAAAGAATGAAAAATATAGACAAATCTCATCATTTCACTAAATCGTCGCAAAATTGTGCTCACAATTATACATTTAAGAAACTAGTTCGAACCATCAAATTATACAATGTAGGCAAGGTTCGATGCTACAATGTATTTTGTTCATTGATTGAAATCCCCTTAGAGCCTACGGTTCAATTTGGAGGCACACTAGAGCTGCTCTAAGTACATAGTGGGTGTTAAATTTGGTCAAATAAAGTTCCGGTTTGGTTTCTTTGTGAGAAAAATACTTGTTTTGAACGGTGATGAAAAACAAGTTTAACAAGACGATAGCTTTTGCTATGTATTTAGATATATATTTTGTCTAGATACATAGCACAAGTTATGCATCTAAAAACCAATAACTTTTAATTTGGAAAGGAGGGAGTAACTAACTATGCACAAAAAGCAAGAACTAAGAAAAGTTCATGAACTCAAACACATGTCCAAGGCTCTAGAAGGACATGTCTAGATATCGTGGTTCAATCAAATAACATGCTCGCGTAGTCGCGTCTATAAATAACCTTCACAGTCATCCAACATTCAACAATGAACAACTCAATAGTTTTTCAATAGCTCATTACATCATTTACTTAGTAAAGAACACATCGATTATAGTCATCTAGAGTCAAGAATGAATAATTTCCTTCAACGGGGTTAGCGGCAAAGAGGATTTCGCGGCTGAGCAAAATAGCAGTGTCTAGTAGAGCTAAAGAATCCTTAGTTGCAACAGCGGAACAACAAGGAATACCGTAACAGTATGTACTCTGAAAAGCTATAGCAGAATATTTGGAACCATGCATGTATATTGAACAAAAAGGACAATAATATCTACCACGGTGAGCACAATATTTGCCCCCAGCCTTGATTTTGCTTTAGTCATCATCTATACTGACAATCCAATATTTTCATCAAGAATTTACCATTCCTAACGTTACAAGCATATACAGTCAAATTTACAGTTAACTACATTGGAGAAAACTAAATCATCCCTCCTTTCTCATAGTAGGACAAGAGTGCTGAGTAGGCTGATACATACTGACTGGCTTAAACTACATGGATTTGTGCCCTTGCTGTCGTTCTCATAAATAAACAAGACGGGTGTGTCAGTGTGTGGTATAGGAGTAAACAAAGATACAAATAGATCATGCGAGCTCTATAAGATACTACAGCATTAGGTAGGAACATACTAATAATTAGTAATTTAATTATGCGGATGGCAACGTGCAAAGATGGTGACCTGGTCCGTATTAGCGGGGAAATTGAGTTCAAGCGTCCCTTTCTACACCCATAGTCCACTCAACACGCACGAACGTGATTTGTCCGACTTGTTCGGTGCATGAATGAGGACAAGATAGATGCGTGGTGTGCGGTGCTCACCGTCGCCGAATGCAACGCACTGTTCTCCGTCTGACCGCACAGAGAAATGTTTGGCATCCCGAGTAGTCGGACCATCTTTATCTCACAGAAAACCGACCAGGCGACCGGCGAGTACCAATCATCCTAATCAAGTGAGCAGTGGTACGGGCTCCGCGGACGTGAACGCCACCAATCTGATCGCCGCCGCCGGCGGCTGGCGAGATGGCCTCAATTCCTGATTCCTTAACCCACCACGTTCAGCGCGCTCGGACGCCGACAGCGACAGGGCGCAGAACGAACGTGCCCGTCTCGTGCTACTGCGTGCGGGTACAGGGGATCGATTTTCTTTCACGAAGGTTTTCACGTGGATCGGGTACTGATTACGGTGAGATCACGCTGAAAAAAGAATCGTTTACCGCAGCACTGCGCAGACGACAAAAGGACGCGCGCGAGTCTCGCGTCCGCGTCGCCGGACGCCGATGGCGATGTGCACCGGGGCGCGCGTCCCCGTGGCCGGTGGTGGTCCGTGGACGGCGAGCCGACGACGGGGCGTCGGCCCGGCGGCAAAAAAAAAAATCTGCGTCCACACGAAAACAAAGGCACGATTCGTTGGATTCCCCGCGGAGGACGGCCGGCCAAGGCCAGAAAATCAAGCGCCGCGCCGCGTTAATCCCGCCGCGCGCGGCCGGCCGAGCGGACGGGTGGGGCGGTGGCGGTCGGCCGTGGCCCGCGGCGCGCCTGGCTGCAAGCAGGACATCCGCACATGCGGCGGGTGGTCGCGGCCGCGGCGGTGGCGCTCCACCCCCACCCGTCCGTTATCAGATCGATCCGCCGATGGCTGCTGCCTGGTGGCTGCTGCTCGCCGTCATGACCCATGAACGATCGCGCGGAATCTGCACGAAAGGGAATTCCGATTTTCGTGGTGCCGCGAGCTTTCCACCTCTCGCGCGTCAATTTTTTTTGTCCGGACAAGAAGAAACCAGTAGTAACCCGCCGCCGATGGCAGGCCGCTCCAAAATTTCGATCTTTGGCACGATTGCTCATGCTCCATGGCAGGATTCCGCGGGTTCTCTCGCCTTTGCAGGCCTGGTTGCGTCGACGGTTCTTGGAGGGGAGTATGGGACCTTCCAGATGGCAGGTGCAGAGGGTCCCCGATTCCTGTTCGGCGATGGTTCCCCTGGCCCGAATGTTCCTCAAGTCAACACGTGGACGCGAGGCTCCCTCGAGGCTCAAGCAGCCGGTTTCTGTTGTTCATTTAACTCCGCAATGGATGCTGTTAGTGTTAGCAGCCAGGATGACATAACAACATTAATATGGTGTCAAAAAGTCAAACCTGTTATTCATTTGCTTGCTGAGATCACCCAGTCCAGAGTCCAATAATACCAAAACAAAATCCACGAAATGAAAAAATACAAGTTCTCATGAATTTTGCAGCAATGATGGCGAGGTGTGTGGGTGTGGGTGGGGGGGGGTAGAGAGATCAAGGGAGGGTAAATGAACAAGTTCAATGGATTTTTGGGATAAAAAGAAAAAGATCAAGGTGGAGTTTCACTAAGATTGGCACATTTTTAAAAAAAAAAGCAATATACTTTCATTAAACACATGCAGCTCTACTAGTCAAACAAATACGTTATCAAAACATATTTTATGGTGTATATGATCAATCTAAATTGATGTTGCATGTATTTATACTTTTTTAAACTTGGTTGTAGAGTTATAAAAATTTGACTTACAAAATAAATAAAATGGCTACTGTTTCAAATAGAGGATCAATAATAACTTTTCTACACATTTATGTACTCTAAGCCATTCAAATCGAGATTTTGGGGGGAGTAGGTTGCTTGGATTTAATGAAGTGGATTACTACTCTTGTCCCCGAATACTACAATTTTTGAGTTGTCTTAAGTCAAACTTTTTAAATTTTGACCAAATTTCTAAAAAAACACTAAGAT